>CM072938.1:38843969-38886469 GCA_036971965.1 Nyctalus aviator
CCTCAGCCTCGCCACCTGCGTGCGAAGTCGCAGCCACGGCAGGAGCCTCAGTGCGCGCACCGGTCACGCCGCGGCCCGCACACAGGCTCCGGGAGGCCGCAGGCGGGCCCCGGAGGCTCATTCTGAGGTTTATGAACTCCTGGGCAAACATGCGTGGGCCTGGGCCGGGCGAGGCCTCGGCGGAGCGTCCCTGCAAACAGAACGCCCCGCGCCTCCAGGAGCCGGGGCCTCATTTCCAGCCGCTTCTGCGCCAAGTCCCTTCCCGTCAGACCGTCTGTTTTGAAAAGAGCCCCTCTCCATGTTGACACAGCGAATCGTTTTTCTCCCTGAGAGCAGTGTTTGCTTTCGCTGCGCGGTGAGCGGAGCTGAGGAGCGGAGCTGAGGAGCGGCTGGCGAGGCCGGGGGATGGACTGCAGGACGGGAGCCAGCTCTGCAGCGCCTCTGCCCGGGCCTCGGGGGGTCCCCCTGGAGGGGGTGGAGACGCCGAGGAGGTCAAGTTCCAGGCCTGGTCCGTCACTGTGGGTTCGACCCCATTGCAGCTTCAGTCAGGGCAGTTCCCCGAATTCGCCACCAGATACTCTCGTAAGATTAAAAAAATTACACAGCTTAGCAATCAGGCCTTCTGATGACTTTTCCCTGAGCCCTGGGATATCTGCTTTTACTTTTTCTTAAATATATTTATATTTACTCCAGAGAGGAAGGGAGAGGGGGCGAGAAAGAGAAACATCAGTGATGAGAGAGAATCATGGGTCGGCTGCCTCCTGCATGCCTCCCTTCCTCCTCCCCCTCCCAATGGTGACCGAGCCCACAACCAGGGCATGTGCCCTGACCGGGAATTGAACTGGTGGCCTCCTGGTCCATAGGTCAGTGCTCAACCACTGAGCCACACCAGCCGGGCTGGAACGTCTGCTTTTACGAGCGGCGGGAACCTCAGGTTTCCCGTTGGGGGGAGCTGCGTGGAATTCCGGGGCCCCTGAGACAGGGAGGACATCTTCCCTCCTGTTTTCTTGGTCTTTCCTCTCTCTCTCTCTCTCGGGGTGAATTGCTGCTCTTTGGAGTGAAGTTGGGTTTGTTTAGACGAGGGTGGGGAACGTCTAGGCAGCGAGCCACGTACGAACCATGAAATGGTTTGGCCTGGCCCTGCCGAGGCACGAGAGGTGGGTTATTACACGTCGGGCCGAATAGAGCAGGCTCGTGCTAAAGCTGCTAATTTTGAACGGCCCTCGGATGATGGTATAAATATCCAAATGGCCCTTGGCAGGAACAAGGTCCCCCCCCCCTGGACTTGGGGAAACCGGCCACATTTCAGTACGTCCTTCTTTTAAGCTCGTTGGGGGTGGAGGGTGCGGTGTTGGGGGTGGAGGGGCGCGGCGTTGGGGGTGGAGGGGGCGGCGTTGGGGGTGAAAGGGTGCTGCGTTGCAGAGGCAGCCCGGAAGGAAGGCCGCTGAGCTGTTTCAGTTACGATCTGTTTGGAATGTAGAGCCAAGCAATGTTCTTCCAGCTTCGGTTCCCAGATCAGGAGGGCATGAGAGGGTCTGTTTGCGGAATTAGGCGTCCACAATTTTATTTTTAAAAAAGAAATAGAATAGACAACGTGTCAGATTGCTCTGCATCCAGCGGGCTCCGCACTGTTTGATCAGGCACCTTTCCCGGTTACACCTGTGACGACGCCGTGTTTAATATCCGCGGCGGCGGCTCGTCCTGTGGAAGGCGCCGTCCATGGGGGCCACGTCAGAAGCGGCCGGAAGCGCTGTTTCAGCCTGAGCACCTCTGGTGAATAAAGGAAGTCAGTAAGCAAGGCCGCTTCCACTTGTTGCACTTGGAAATGTATGTCAGCGGGAGAGGGAGCACCTCATCCCGAGCCTCATCCTCAGCTTCGTTACCTTGGAAGGTGGCTTTTTCCTCTCCCCAGTAGCTGATTAGAAGCGGGATGATGCCAGCTGTGTGAACCAGGTTCCGAATGGGATGCTTTGTAACCCTGGATTTCAGCCGGGGGAGAAATGCCTGAAATAGCCAAGCTCACAGCATGGGTCCGTCTGAGGTTAATTTGTAGAACTCGGTGATTTTACAGCCGGCTGGCATCAGAAGTGAGCTCGTTCGGTGTTCAGAAGGAATGTTTTTATGAGATTGAGAGGCTATGTAAGCTCTCTAGCAGGTAAATGTTTCCATCTAACTCATTGATTCTAAAGAAATATTCTCCACAAAAATGCTAGAAGAAAATGTAGTCAGTAAAATATCAGGCATTCCTCTTAGCAGTATTTTATCTGCTATATCTCGAGAGCAAGGGAAACACAAGACAAAATGAACAAATGGGACAACATCAGACTAAAGAGTCCTTGCACTAAAGGAAGCCATCAATGGCATGGGAGGACATATTGGCCAATGATACATCTCATAAGGGTTTAATATCCAAAATCTATAAAGACCTTTTTACACACACTGAACAAACAATCCAATTTAAAAATGGGCAGACGACCTGCATAGTCACTTCTCCAAAGAAGTCAGAGAAGTGGTCTACAGACAGACGAAAAGGTGCTCAACACCACTAGTCATCAGAGAAACGCAAATGAAACCACAATGAGGTATCCCCTCGCGCCTGTCAGAATGGCTGCCGTCAGTAAACCCACACCAACAGGTGCTGGCGAGGCTGCGAAGGAAAGGGATGCTGGTGGGAGTGCAGTTAGGGAAGTCCCTGTGGCGAGCAGTATGGAGTTACCTCAAGAAGTCAAAAGGCCATTGCCCTATGACCCAGCGGTCCCACTTCTGGGGCTATATCCAAAGGAACACAAAGCATTAATTTGAAAGAATGCGCGCACCCCTGGGTTCGTAGCGTCATTTACAACAGCCAAGATTTAGAAGCAGCCGGAGTGCCCCTCCGTAGATGAGCGGATAAAAAGCCTGTGGGACATTTGCACAGTAGAATGCCACTCGGCCACAAAAGAGAAGGACCTCTTACCTCTTCAGCAGCCTGGGAGGGCCTGGTGATGACTGCGCTCAGCGAAAGAAGCCAGTCAGAGGAAGACCAGTACCATGTGATGCTCCTACGTGGAACCTAACGGACAAAATACACTAACAACCAAATAAGAAGCAGACTCATAGATCCAGAAAACAGGTTGGCAGCTGAGGGGAAGGGAGTTGGGGGCTGGGTGAAAAAGGTGACGGAATGAAGCAAAAATAAAATCATAAGCAGAGACAACAGTGTGGTGATCACTAGAGATGGGGTGTGCGGAGAGGTGAATGAGGAGAAAGGCAGGATATATCGTGATGGAAGAATAGTTGACTTTGGGTGGTGAACACACGATCCCATATACTTACGATGTATCATAGAAACCTACATAATTTCGTTAACCAGTGTCACCACAATAAATTCAATATTTTTTTATATCAAAAGCAATGATCTGTACCATCCTTGGGACAGTGGAGATTTTATACTGTAAGTGGTTACTCCCTAACTCCTTTTTCTAGGGTCCATGCAGGAAACTTCATTAACATCAAACAGCAGCTCCCGGGCACCACACAGTGAATATATTATTAGGGTTTTTGGGGGGAGGGCAGGATTCCTCAGTTTAATTTGGTTAGAAGGAAACACTCATCTCACCAGTGACATTATTTAGAAACGCCCTCACGTGGATTACTCATTATTTTTCCTAGTTTTTATTATTTTTTTTCTTGTTTTAGTCTCAAGTTATTTATTTTCAAATAGTGACATCTTAAGATAGTCCCGAATCCAGGGACAGCCATCACTGTGTAAGCAGAGCCATCCAGCCGTGTGTGACAAGTCCCAGGAGGTCCTCCCTGGGGGCAGTGTCCTTTCAGACATGGGTACGAATGAGTCCTGTGGTGTTGCGTGTGTGAGTGTGTGCGTGTGCGTGTGTGTGTGTGTGTGTGTGTGTGTTATAGGAAGCCGTTGGCCGTGGGCTGGGTGTTTTCTGTGCCGATCATAGGGTTACTGACACATAAAATTCTTTCAGAAAAGGACACCTGTGTCTCTCATAGAATTTCAGCTATGGGTTGTAACCATCTTTATCAATAAACGCTTACATGTTGATATTAAAATGACTAAAATAACCCAATAAAGAGAATATTTAAATGAATAACAAAAATGATAAATCATGCCAGAAGAATAATTAAAAGGAAAGCCTTCTGCTTGCTACCCTCTCATCTCTTATGTGTGTGTGTGTGTGTATACACACACACACACACACACACACACACAACAAAGCGATGCCAGAGAAAACCTAGCCTGTGATTCACATACAGTATGTAAAAACATTCTCCGGCGATCACACGTTTAACTATCAAATTATTAAAGGGCCCGGGCTGCGCTGTGTTTACAGAGCGGCCCAGAGGAGGCAGATCAAACAGAGAGGCCGCATGACAGTTCGGGTTGGAGAGGCTCAGATTGGGCCCGGCCTCATTTGCATGCGCTCCTGCGCTGATTGACAGGGCGTCCCCCTCCGCATGTGCTGCCTTCCCCCCTCCCCCGGTCCCCGGCTGCCTGGCCGCCTCGGTCTGTGCGGGAGATCAGAGCCCTAATAATAGATTTTTGACAGCGAGCTCGCCTGCTACCTGCCCGACACAGGCCCTCACTGTTCGTGGCTGCTGCCTGGCAGCCACGCAGACAGGAGGAAAGGCCAGGCCTGACATGTCAGCGGGAGAGCTGTTCAGAGGATCATCTCATCGCTTTCCCGGGCCCAGCGGCCGCGGCCGCGGACCCTCCCGCCCGTGGAGGACTGACTGCCGGGAGGGCAAAGCCTCCCGCACAGATCAAGCCCGCGTGCTCCGGGTTTCCTAGCATAGCCGCGGCCCTGCTGCCGGGGGAGGAGGAGACCGAGCCGCGTTTGCGAGGCGCCCTCCTCGGGCCTGGGGATGGGGGTGTTTTCTTTTGTTCCAAACGAGGAAAACCAACGAGCGTCTGTCCCAGCCTCTGAGAACACACGCCACGGGCTCTGTGAACCTGCCAGGCACGTTAGGGAAACTTACCTCGGCAGCCTGGCCATGAATTATTAAGCCTCTTTCCTCTGTGGGTGTGGGTTTTCTCCTTCTCCTAAAGCATGATTTCAGGCTTGGAACTAATCAAAACCTGTTCTCCGGCGAAGGGAGCACCAGCGCCGGTGTCGCCGGGGAGCAGCTGGAATATTCAGGGCCGGGCCTCCCGGCTCAGGCGCTCAGAGGCGGCCGCCCTGTCACCGCCTCGCCTGGGACCGGGACGGGACGTGGTGTTAATTTGGGAGCCTGGCAGGGAGCGGAGTCCCGGGGTGTCAGCATCTCAGGGTATGTGAAGTTTTTCTAAGGGCCCCGCGCTGACATATGGGGGCCGCGCGGAGCAGGAGCCGTGGGTTCCACCGGGGTCGCCGCTAATGACAGGAGGGGCCGCACGCAGGCGCCCAGCCCAGCCCAGCCCCACCCCGCCAGGCTGTCCATCACCGGCTCCCTCTCCGGGAGGAGGGGGAGCAGACAGCGAGCAGGGGCGGAGGAGGGAAGGCGTGCCTGCAGGGAGAGTCCCCACCCTCCCAATCCATCCTCCGGCTTAACCCCCCTCCCCCACCCCCACACCCAGTGACCTACCCCCTCACCCCATGACCTACCCCCACACCCAGTGACCTACCCCCACATCCAGTGACCTACCCCCACACCCCATGACCTACCCCCTCACCCCATGACCTACCCCCACACCCAGTGACCTACCCCCTCACCCCATGACCTACCCCCACATCCAGTGACCTACCCCCTCACCCCATGACCTACCCCCACACCCCATGACCTACCCCCTCACCCCGTTACCTACCCCCACACCCAGTGACCTAGCCCCACACCCAGTGACCTACCCCCACACCCCGTGAAGGAACAGGACGCCCTGGGCTCTTGGGGGGGGGGGGGAACGGGAAGAGCGTGAAACCGCCAGAAGCAAACTCGTGGCCCACATGGAAGTGAGGGTGACCCTGGACCTTGGACTTGGTATTTATGTGTCTGCGTCTTTGTGTGTGAGAATCCATGTGTGTTGGGAAGGGCCACATCTTACCTTTTAAACGGAAGCCACGTCGCACATAGGCGAGTCCTCTGGGGAGGGAGGGGGGAGGTCAGGAGCTCAGCGTCCCCCGCCCCGGAGCTGGGCGATGCGAACAGACTCAGGGACAGGCGCTGAGTCTGCAGGCCCCGGAGCCGCCCGGACAGACGGAGAAGGGACAGCGGGTGTCACTGAGCACTGTCGTCTCCGTATCCGATTCCCAACATACGGCCCGGGCAGTCCTCGGAGGTCAATGGAGAGGCATAGAATTCCAGAGAACCCTGAATGGGGTGGAGGGACTAGGTCAGAATTCCTGCTTCTTAAAATACATTTCTATTGGTTTCAGAGAGGAAGGGGAGAGAGAAACATGAGTGGTGACAGAGAATGGTGGATCAGCTGCCTCCTGCACGGCCTCCTCTGGGGAAGGAGCACGCAACCAGGGCATGTGCCCTCACCGGGCCAATGATCTGCCCACTGAGCCAAACCAGCCAGGGCTGCATTTGTATTTAAATAACCCTCTGAGGCGGGAGCATCGGCCCATTTCACAGGCTGAGAAGCTCAGACTCCAGATGGTTGCCACGTGTACAAAGCCAGCACGGCTCACAGCCTGGGTTCGCGCAGCCCTCCCTGAGTCCACCGCCCGGAGGCGTGTCTGTCTCACTTAGACTGTGAACTTCACAAGGGCAGGGACTTGCCAGGGGTCCCTTGGGTCCTAGTCTCACCTACTGGTCCCAGCATCTCCGGGTGGCCAGACTTCATACTGCTCTGTGGGCCTCTCCCTGTTACTTTGTCATAATACTGCGTGTCCGTGCGTTGGTTCGTATTGCTCCACATTCCTTGTACTGAGACATGCGAATCTGAGCTGATGTTTATTTTACTGACTTTAAAGTCAAGCTCCTTTTAGTTCATTTTTGTTTAAGGCATACGCTTCTCAAGCACAGGGTTGCCATGACATTACGGAGTATAAAATCTCCTGCGAGCAAATCGGACATGGAACCGTAACTCACAGGCTGATGATAACAGTTAGAGAGCGTGGTGCCTCCTTCAAGATGGGCGTTTCCCTCTAGCCTGCCCCTGAGCTGTGCCACGGAGGGCTGCGGGCGTGGAAGGACGCAGACGGCACAGCTCAGACAGCCACGCCAGCAGTGTGTGTGTGAACTCATGCAGGAAAGCGGACGGCTTGCGGGGGCTGAGCAAACGTCTTGCAAAAAAGCAGTACACACAGAACTCCTCCAGGAAACGGCAGCAGTAATGGAATCACACGTTGGCAGTATCTATATTCCCGAATACATGCAGAAGGCCTTCCGGTTAATAAGCGAGGACCACCTCCCGAACCCTCGCCGAGGCTTCTGAGAGCCGTGGCTGGTAAACACACATCAGCACAGGTTTGCACTGTAAATGCTTACCTGCCACTCCCCAGCGGCCACGGAGATAACTGGGCCGTGTTAATCAGGGCCCTGCGTCAGAGCGCAGGTGAGTACCAGTGCCGCCTCATTAGCCGTCGCTTAAATTGTCTGCGTTGATCCTCTGCATTCCTTTGCTGCCGAGATTTTAGGGGTCAGAAAAACTGAGTTTCATCCTTGACCTTGCTGGCCCATGGCAAGCCGTGTTTGGAAAGGCTTGGACAGGTTAGAAAATGACATTTCTAAAGCGTATCTCTTGGCTGGAGACTTGGTTAATTTGCCTTAAAACGGAATTGAATTCTGAAAAAAATACGCATCATGAATTTAAATACCATCTTCTACAAGATTCCTTTTGAAGTAACTATTTTGTATTTAACAAAAGGAAATATTCCACCCTTCTAGCTCTTTGATTTGGGGGTAACACATGTAAAATGCCCTCATTTCCTGTTCTAAGTAACTTCTGGATTGAAAGTTTCAGCTCAAATAAAATTTCTCAGTTAATTGCCACTCTTCCCTAAAACTGATGGGGGAAGGGTCACTTTGTTCATTTATTTTTATTTTATTTCATTTCATTTTTCAAGTCTTCACCCCAGGATCTGTTTTCATTAACTTCAGAAAGAGTGGGAGGGAGAGAGAAAGAGAAACATCCATTGGTCGCCTCCCATCGGTGCCCAGACCAGGCAGGGATCTCACCTGGCACCTCGGTATGTGCCCTGGCCAGAAGCGGAACCCTCAGCCTCTGCAGTTCCTGGTATGACACTGCCACCAACTGAGTCACCTGGCTGGGGGCGCTTTGTTTATTTTAATACAACCGAGAATAAAGACCAGAGATAGGCCGCCTGCTACTTGCATAATCAGAGAGTTCAAGATTCAGGTGGTTAAATATTCCCAAGGACGTGTTCTCATGAGCTGGTCTGAAGTCTCTTTTCCTCAGCCAAAAAAAAAGTCTTGAAATGGGTAAAGATCACCATGTCATTAATCTACTTAAAGATTAACCTTTTAAACAGCCAAGATTTGTAACATTCTTGTTCTTATTCAAAGTTCAGTTGTGTTCACAGCCATGGAACGTTTTATGATTGAATATAGGTAATTATAGTATATGAAGATTTAAAAAGAACTCCAGGGATTGAACAAAGTTTTCCAGTAGTTAATCACTAATGAAGATCTTAAATCTGGGCTTTAAATACAGACAAAACTAGCTATAATGATCTCATTAGTGCTTTATTAAGGTTATCTATTTTAGTATTTGTCAGGAGGATTCCGATGGCAATGAAAGTCCGGACGTATTCAGAAAAGGTTGTTGATCAGATAAAGAGACGCCCCTGGGCTGATTAATTGTCGTGTAAATAGATATTCCAATCAGGAGCAGCAGAGTGTGCTTCTACGTGGACATGGAGCCCTCTCAAAGCATAAGCTCCTCCTCAGCCTGTGTGATCTCTTCCGTGATTTTGTTGTTACCACTTTAGCCAGGAAATCATTTTAACATGTAGTAGAAGTTGGAGAAAAAGTAAACATGATTGTGAGTTGGGTTTCACTGGAGTTTAGCTGAGAGTTAAATCCAATGGAGACCTTGCAAAGGTATTTAAAACTTGTGTTTGTCTTAATATTTTTTATGGATTTCAGAGAGGAAGAGAGAGGGAGGGAGAGATAGAAGCATCAGTGATCAGAGAGAGTCATTGATCAAGCCTGACCAGGAATTGATCCCTGACCTCCTGGCTCATAGGTTAACTCTCGACTACCAAGCCACACCAGCCAGGCTTGGGTTTTATTTGTTTAAGAGAAAAATGTGCTTGTTTGCTTTCGACAAAACCTGTTGTCCTAAGTTCAAATTGCAGGAAAAAATAATTTTTCCAAAAAAGAAGAAAATTGTAAATCCACCTGAGGTACCCTTGACAGGGATAATGGAGGACTGAGCAGAATTGCCTGTGAGTCCAAGGTCAGGAGCCTGAAGTGCAGGCCTCAGAGATGGTTTTCACTGGGTGATGGGTAGCGCACCTATCTTACGCCTTGTTGGGGTCCGTGGCTCTGTCCATGGTGCTGAATGTTATCCTCTTAAAGGGGGGCATTCTGACCTCAACTGTGCTGCTTTCCATTCCCTGGTTAGTGTTCTCCCTTGACATGCTCGGTAAGCGCAGGGGGTGTGGCTGATGGGGAACATTCATGAATGCCCCTCAGAACCCAGAGGAACGAATAATACAGATTGTATAGCACTGTATTCCGAGACTCATATCCTATTAAAATTATTTTGAGCCAGTTCTTAGGCAACTTAGATGAAGCTCTTTATTCCAAGATATTTCCATCTCTTATCTTAAACAATCTTGTAATTGGTAATAACTTTATTCAATAATACTCTTTATCTAAATTCATATGACTTAAAGTAATTTTTGCTTTTACTCCAGGTACACTATATTACTTTTCTCAAGAAAAATGCTATAGAATACATCTGATATGGGATGTTTAATTTATAAAATTTTGAGTGCAGGAGTCAAACTTCTATTGCAATAAAGAAATGGGGCTTTCTTAGAAAACTGCTTATCTAAGTGGAGAAAACCAAAATGTTCTGACTTCTGAGCAGATAGTTTACATGTTTGAAATGGATCGAGTCAGCAGGAGACAGGAGTGACTTAAAACAGCTGTGCTGAAAAGTGTAGAGAGAAGTTGAAAAGCTGAGGTTTATCACCTAATCAGTATTGATGTAAAGAATATGCAGCATAGGAGAAAATAGAAAATACACATCCCAGTGACACTAATTCTGCTGCGTTCAGTCCCCAGAGATGCGGCTGATAAAGGCAGCTGGTTTTCTGAAAGCAGTTTTGTAGGGTATCTGATATCTGATGGCAAAGAGACTCTGCCTCAGTAACATGCCCATTAAACATGTTTTTCTAAGAGAGCCTTCCATGTGCAAGGGACTGCTCTAGACTCTGAACTCAAGACCTTAGAACAGGTGAGGCAGGGAGAGGACAAATAAGGCACACGTCAGGATACTCTCAGGTAAGCCTGGCTGCTGAGAACAGCAACTTGAGGTGGTGTCATGGTGAGAGAGAAGGAAAGGTGGTGTCACTGTGAGAGAGAAGGAAAGGCGTGGAGCACTGTCTAGGTTGGGGCTCAGGGTGGCTTTCTCTGAGAAATAACACTGGAGCTGAGCATGTACGATTTGGAATCTCCGAGCGCCAGGCAGAGGGGAAGGGCCTGCAGGGGACCTACCACCCCGAATTTAAGAAACAGGGAAGGCAAGTGAGGCAGGATGTGATGAGCTAAAACAAGAGGACGATATGATTTATTAGTGCCCAGGCTGGAGTGGCTCGGTAGGTTGCACATCTCATATACCAAAAAGTCTCTGGTTTGATTCCCAGACAGGGCACATATCTGGGTTTCAGGCATGATCCCCATTGGAGGGGGGTGCAGGAGGCAAGCGATGGATGTTTCTCACTCTCCCCTCCCCCCTTCTCTCTAAAAATCAATCAAAACCTATTTTTTAAAAATTATAACTAGGATTCCTAGCACCCAGTATGCCAGTGCCTGGGCAGAACCAAAATAGTGAATAAAAACGGGCTTTGTCATTAGTATCTTCTGCGAAGAAATCAAATTTTTGTTGTTGTGTTTCTTTTTGTTTTGTTTTAGAAAAGACAATGCAAAAACATGACTAACAACTGGGAAGTCTTACCTTTCCCATAACGAAATTTTGACACATATGCTGGAGAGTAATGTCACTCTGAAAACATAAACCATTTTAGGACCAGAAGCCTCAGGGGGCTTTTGTTTGAACTTGACCCTGGTCATGGCCAGTCTGAGGTACTGATGGAGGGAGACCAGGTCAGCTCCGGTGCTAAATACTGTCAGCTTGTGGCCGGGCCACGTGTGGCTGAGTCACCTGAGCCCACTTCTCAGCTGGAAAGTGTGACCATAGTCCTGAGGGTCAGCTGGCACTGAGGAGTGGAAGTTAGGGGCAGTGAGGGACAAGGTGACCCCTACATAAAAATTCAGGTAGAACCTAAGACTCCCTCTTACACATTTTTCTTCTTTGCATGGCTGTCTTTTTTTTTTTATTTCAGTTTACATTCCATATTATTCTCTATTAGTTTCAGAATAGAATCAGATGTAGTGATTAGATGACAATCATGGACTTTAAACCAGTATTGTTTCAATGAATCATTGGAGTTTTCCATTCAGAAACTGATAGACCAGAAAGAAGAATTTGCCATAAAGGTACCTGAATCTGAACTGCCCATCAGAGCTCACTATAGCAACTCCAAAAGAGCTGGATCCTGGCCTCACTCTCCTGAATTTTCCACCCACTTCACACTGCTGCATCATTGATCTGACTTTCTCTTTCACCATTATCCTATATAATAAAAGCCTAATATGCTAAGTGTCTGACCGTTCCCCATTCAACCAGTCACTATGACATGCACTGACCACCAGAGAGAAGACACCCTGACTGGTAGGTTAGCTTGCTGCTGGGGTCCTGCTGGTTGGGACTGGGCAGGACAGGCCGGACACAACCTGGAGCCCTCCTGGGGTCCCTCCCCGGCCCCAGTTGTGCATCGATGGGGTCCCTCCGCCTGGCCTGGGCCCTCGGACAATCTGGAACCCCTCAGGGTGTTGGAGAGCTGGTTTCAGCCCGATTCCGCAGGCCAGACCAAGGGACCCCACCAGTGCACAAATCCATGCACTGGTCTCTAGTTTTAGATTTAAAAAAAACAAGATACTATCCAGGCCATTTTTAGTCATTTCATAAGGACTTAGCAGATGTGAACATTTCAATCACCAAAGGAAGGTGGTAATTCTTCAATGACCTGAAATATGTATCTACAATTTGATTTGATTTTTGTCATTGCCTTGATCACAATCAAACTCATGGAATGCTTTGTCAGGCCCAATAAGAAGGGGCGGGGGGGAATGTAGACTTCTAATCCATGTCAAAGTAAGCCAGAAAAGACAGATGGCTGAGAGAAACGCACTCATTTATGCTAACGGTTTGTTCTCATCACAATGGAGGGCGCAGGATTCCTTTATCCTAAGGCGATGCCCACTCCCTCTCCTCCTGCGTGAAGAGACCTCACCGCCTCGTTGCGGCTGGAGAGCTCAGTGGCGTCGCTGACAATGCGCGCCGTTGGGTTTAGGTTTGGGGGAGCTCTTACCCATCGTCCCAGCTGTATGGCTTTTATTTCCAAACACAGATTGACGTGTGTGTCTCCAAGCTCTGCTCTCCGCTGTAATCATGGTGGGAAGCAGCATTGCAGCCTCCGATAAAGTCCTTGCGGTGATTTCACGGGGGACGTTGTACCTGGGTCTCAGGGCGCCCCTGCAGCAGCCCTCCCCATCCTTCCCTGCATCTCTCTCCTCCTCCCCTCCTCGCTGCGGTCCGGTCGGAGTGTGGGGAGCACATTCCCGGTGTGAACAGCGGAGAGGGGAGAAGGGTCAGCAGCTTAATCTCAGGGTTAGGAAAAGGATTTCAGCTCCAGCTCCAGGTTTCCGTGGGGAAGCGGTTCCTGCACAGGCCCCGGGCACGCCCCCGGGAGCTACATATTGACACTCGAGCTTCGGCGATGCAGATGGAGCTCCCGGCGTGCACCGGCACCCCCACCCGCGACCGAGCCCTCTCGCTCACCCACTCCCCGGGCTTTGTGCGGAGACTGCACACTTGAATTGGGGATTTGCTCCGCACGTGAACGCTGCCGCTGCAGACTGATTTGACTTGAGAATACACTGGTCCGCATCACGCCCGCAGTGGAAATTATAAATGGAGTGTAGCATTCATTGTTTCCTCTCCCGGGGTGGGCCGGCGTGAACCACCCAGATCCCGAAGTCTAATATTATCTTTTCCACCAGAAAAAATGCCTTCTAATTCACACCTCCTAACGGGAACGCGGTGTATGAGCAGAATGCTATTACCCGTTATTCCCCTTCCAGTAAAAAAAGTAAATGCGTTCCAAATTGCTCATTCTCCGGGAGCTTTGATCCAAATTCAAGACAAACTATCAATCATGAGACACAACAACGCGCACGTCGCCGCCGTGACGCCGCAGCCTGCGCTGGCGGTCTCCGATAGCAGCGGCGTTTCAGAGCTCACCATCCCCGCTCCCCCGTGCGGACACGGAGCCTTTGCCAGCTGCTCAGGACAAGAGGTCCGAGTTGTACCCATCGCTGCGCGTACTGGTCCGGGAGGCAAGGAGGAGCATGTACGAAGGGCTTGGGACGGGGCATTTGCGCGCGCGTCCTGGGTGACTCGGTGAGGTGGGCGCTGGGACGGAGGGGGACCCAGGCTCAGAACAGCTCTGGGACCTGGAGCGAGTGCCCGTGCCCACCGTTCGCTGGAGCTCCCCTTGATGTGTTCTGGGGGGCAGACTCCCAGTCACACCGTCTGGAGCCGCTCCTCCCGTCCTCGAGGGCGCAGGAAAGAAGAGGCTCGCGGGCACGGCTGCCATCCCAGGCGGTGCCCCAGGGCCGGGGTGAAAGAAAGGGTCGGGCTGATGCGGCTGGTCCAGGATGAGGCCCCAAGGATGCGGAGGAGAAAGGGAAGAGCATTTCAGGCCGTTGGGAATCCCAGGAGACCTGACAGAGGCGTGAACGAACTTGACACCCTGAAGAAACTGCGGACGTGCCCGGCCTCGTGGCTCAGGGGCTGAGCATCGGCCTCGGAGCCAGGAGGTCAGGGTTTGACTCCCTGTCCGGGCACAGGCCTGGGCTGCGGGCTCGTTCCCCAGTAGGGGGCGTGCAGGAGGCAGCCGATCAATGAGTCTCATCATTGATATGTCTCTCTCTCCCTCTGCCTTCCTCTCTGAAATCACCAAAAGTACACTTGAGAACAGAAACTGTAAACAGTGTCTTAGGAGTTGCTGGCAGAGGCCACGGGCAGGATGCAGAGAAGGCACTGAGTTTGGGTCCGAAACACAGTTACGGCGATGCCCTCCGCGGTCGCTGTGGGCTGGAGGGATGCCAAACCAGAGCACAGGGCTGCCGCCTGGCGAACGAGAGCGTGCACCCCAAGGGCCTGGTCTCGTCCTCCTCCATTCGCTCATCTTATCAGCTCCTGCCCTGTGCTACCCTCAGGAGTAACCTTGAACTATCTTCTCAAACAAATTCCTTTAAATAGAACAGCCATTTGGCACCAGCCTCGTCCTTTCTAATTTTCCTCCTTCGTATGGCAGGTTCGGAGAGAGACACAACCTGGCTCGTCCGTGATATATGTCCTTCCTTTATCTCTCTCCCCAAGAGAGCTGTCAGCTTCATTCCCACCAGCAAGTGTCACTGGCACTTAATATCCCCGTATTTGTGCAGTTGGATTTCTAAAATAATCTTGAATTGATGTGGTTTCAAATATATATGTTAATAGCAACGGATTCTCATAAGAATAACATATTTAATGTCAAAGGTGTCCATCACGCTGCCCAGCATGCAGAGCCGAGTCATTTTCTTTCTCTTCCTTGACCTTTACATTAAAATCCCTTCAAAATCCACTCAATAAAGCGCACAGGAAGGGAGCTCCGTGCCCCTGCCAGTGGCCTCTTTGTCAGACGCCTTAGTCACCCGAAACCACGGCCACAGCAAGCAGCCACCCTGCACCTCGGGGCCCACTGCCGGGCGGTCCGCTCAGGTGCCCGTGGTCTCCTTGTCCCGGACACAGACACGGTCCTAGCTCCACGCTGGCTGGGAAACCGTTTCTGACGTGTGCACTGCTGAGGCCCACTGTCCTGCTTCGCCCTTCTGATATTTACCTTCCCCGAGTGCACTCCGGAGCTCACCGCGGTCTGAACGCCGTGGGAACCGCCCACTGATCTTCTCTGGCATTTAGATAGTGACGTCACATAGCGATGGCTCGTCTGCAAACCTGTTCTCCAGCAAAATGTGACTCACTTATTTAGGTTAGGGACCTCAGTTCTCTCTGTAGTTGTCAAAATGAAGCTTTGCTTTTGGAAATAAACGTCATCATTTTTTTGTTTTGTTTTGTTTTTAATCCTCATTTTCCCATTGATTTCTAAAGAGAGTGGAAGGGAAGGGGAGAGACAGATAGAGAGAGACATCGATCTGAGAGAGAGAGACATCGATTGATTACTTCCCAACCAGGGCCTGGTATTGAGCATGCAACCGAGGTACATGCCCTTGACAGGAATCAAACCCGGGACTTCTCCAGTCCACAGGCCGACACTATCCACTGAGCACAACCTGCTAGGACCGTCATCGTTTTTTTATTTACCAAACCACACATTTCATAGAGTGCACATACCTACATAACTCCTTTGTAAGTTGCTGAACATTTTCACTCCAGGGTCATTGTCACATGAAGCACGTGCAATAAATTAAAATGCTCTCAAACCACCCTCCTCGTCCTTAGGATTCTCTCCTACGAGTGCTTGAATACACTTCTTTACCTTATGTCAGTCAGAACACTTCCATATACATTTGGGTACCAAAAAGATACAGAAATCTAAAAAAGCTAAATATTTAGAAACTGAGGCACCTCATTATAAAACCGTAATTATACAGGAGAGCGTGCTTTGTAACAAGAAGGCTTCATATCTGTCACGAGTGTTTCAATGCCTCCGGCGCGCATTAGCCAACCCGTGCTATTGTCACCGTTCTGCAAGCACCTGCCATTCCGGAAGCTGACTGATGTTTGGGAATAAAGCACCCTTATTACACGTTGCCAACTTCAGAGGAGCAAGATGTTAATAGCAACGGATTCTCTAACCCACAGCGCCTTTTGAGAAGTGATGATACCTTATATTTCTGGAACTAATCACTGCTAAAGAAAGGAAGAGGATGGAAACATAATTCCTTTCCCCTGTGAAGACCTCTCGCTGCATTGTGTGCCATTCAACTATAAAATGATTATAGTGTTTTGTCTGCCAAGAATGACAGTGGTGAAAAGTAACTTTGTGTGTATGTGGAGAGGTGTGCGCACACCTGCCTGTCTCCGGATGCCATTGTCCATATCGTTTCCCTGTTCCGGCCTGACCCGCCCACCGTGAGAAGATGCGGAGGGAGAGGGAGAACAGGAAGAAAGGGCGGAAACCCTGGCTGAGTCTTAATGTCCGCAAAAAGGAAGGCTGTTGATATAACTGTTTCATGATTGCCGTGCTTCTTGCAAGTCATGGCTGTGCCGTTCAGTCGCCACTCTTGGAAGTTCTTGCCTCATTATTCCACCCTGACCCATGTCTCGGCCATCTGCTGAGCTCATCCGCGGGCCTTGCGCCACCCTCACCTTGATTGCATACTGTGGTCCTTGGTTCACTGGTCTTCCCATCGCTCCAGATTTTGTCGTCATCATTGTAAGACATTGTAATTATAAAAGCGCTTAGCGTTCCGGCTCGCACGCAGTGAGGGCAATACATTCCACCTTCATCGCCGTCATCACAAAATTAGGCGTGGCCAGAGGGGCGTGGCCAGAGGGGTGTGGCCTGGAAGGAAACAAGAGGAGACCACAGTGCGATGGAGACTCCTGGCTTTCCTGTCTGTCAAACAGCTCCCCGGCCCATCCAGGCCCATTCGCGGAATTAGTTAAGAGAGGGAAGGGTAAATGTTTGCTTCTGTGTCCGGTACTGGGGAATCCTTTAGGAATCACTAAAACCTGAGTTGTAAGAACGCCCCAGAAAGAATACACATCCAGGCACTCATTTCCCACTTGACATTTCCCAATGTCTACAAACACTATTGATTTCCACTCCTAAATGATTTCGCTGTGCACACCACGCCTAGGCCACGGCCGCACGTCGTTTGTACGGGCTGGTAACTATTGATCGCGACATCGCATTCGCCTGACCGGGCCGCTGTGAGTCATGGCACTTGTCGGCATTCTGTTTGCCCACAGTGTCTGGCGTGCGTGCTCCCTGGTAGTCACAGATGCGCCCCTGGCTCGCTCTGTGCTGCACACGGGACATACATCATTTCCCCCGGAACTTTTTAATGCTTTGCCACTTTTAAACTGTAGATTCCAAGAGCTGCCCCGTAACCATGGAGCATGGAGGAAGAGGGATGTGGGAGTGCGATGATTTGCACTCCGGGGCTCACAAATAAATGGCCTCTGGAATGCAGACAGACCTTTTCCAGCCGCTTTCTGCTGTGCGCATGCCGGCTCCCAGCCCGTGTTCTGTGGCAGGGGTAAAACAAACATCAGTGCGGGGAAAGGAGCACCTCCAGGCTGCAGGCCCCCCCTGCGCTCAGGCAGGCACACCTGAGAGGATGGGGAGCCCTGGGGGGTCCGGCGGGATCTGCCAGCACAGTTACAAGGAGCCCCTGAGCTCCGTTGAGAAAACAGTGTACAGCCGTTTGGACAAAGGCCGCCCACCCCGCCTCTCCTGCGGGCCTGGGCGCCGCGCTCTAGCCAGGCTCCTGGACGTGGGTTTTGCAGGGCCGTGCCGCCCGGTGCCCGGTTCTGAAAGGCCCTGGAGTCATATGCACAGGCCCAGCATGCAGAGGACGAGCCGGTTATGGCAGCAAAGTGGGATGAGCAGCCACGAATGAGGAACGACATATGCGTGACATTTCAGCTCAGATGTGTGATCGACACGGATCGCGCACCCTTTCCCACCCCGTGGGTCCTGCGAACCCGCCGCCGCCGCCTCTCCGTGCCCGCAGACGACAGCCGGGGCCAGTGGGCAGGGAGCTGTGGAGTCGCGCAGGCTGGCACCCGCGCCCGCAGCCCCGGCATCCGTGCCAACCCACAAAGCAACGCCCTCCGCCTGACGGGAGCCAGAATTTCATCAGGAAGCCTCGGCGGCTGGGGACGCGGCGAGCCGAGAGCGGATGCTTCATGGCAAACGCATCCCGGACTTGACAGGCGCGACCAGCCGCGCGTTCGTCAGGCCCCGCCGGGAAGACGCGCTCAGGGCGGCGGGAACGGCACCCAGCGTGCGCGCTCCGCTCCGGGGGAGGGAGGCAGGCGCTCACATCGCACTCCGGGCTCGACGTGCAGAAGCAGACGCGCGTGATCTGTTCGCAGCATTTGTGATCAGCGGTGACAGCTGGGAAGTTTGGCTCCGGGTCTGCCTGAGTCCAGCGGGCAGCAGAGTGCGGATGGCGTGGGGCTCGCCGGCCGAACGCCCCACATGGCGCTCAGCTCGGCCGGAGCCTGCGGGGTTGTGACTCAGACCTATAATGTTTTTATTGGTTCCTGAGAGGAAGGAAGAGGGGGGAGATAGAAACACCCATGATGAGAGAGAATCATGAACTGGCTGCCTTCTGCACGCTCCACACGGGATCCAGCCGACAACCCTGGCCTGTGCCCTGACCGGGAATCGAACCCTGACCTCCTGGTTCATAGGTCCATGTGCAGCCATTGAGCCCCGCCGGCCAGGCCTAATCCCTGTCTTTATATTTGCGTCGTTCTTGGACTCCTTGTGCCCGAGGTCTAATCCGTCAGGGATGGATTTATGGTACCGGGTGTGTGTGTGGGTGTGTGTGTGTGTGTGTGTGTGTGTATGCTCGTTTGTGATGTACGTGGCTCTGGAAACGCATGGCCTCCAAGCAATTTTCTCAAGGTTGGCGCCCGCCGCTGCGGTCCATGTCAAATGTGAACCACAAAGAGCTAAGATCCCGGAACCATTGCAGGTGCCCTTGCTCACCCTGCCTTGGACTTGTGCGCCGTTTTGTGAGTAAACACACACTTAACGATCTAAAATGATGTCCAGAATCACCCCTTGGCTTCCCCTGGCATGGAGGTTACCGAACAAATAGCGCACCGCGTCCACATATAGAGCCGTAGATTCACTCGATCTGTGCACACACCAGCCGGTGGCATAAGTTAGTTCGCAGGACTCTCCGCTCTCGGTGCCCAGAGAGGGCGCCCATGTTGCAGCACCTCACTCAACGCTGCAGCAAAACCGAGCGGGGAGCAGCGGTGTCCGTGCTCCAGTAACGCTCCTCGGCGGGGGAGGAGCGGTGTCCGTGCTCCAGTAACGCTCCTCGGCGGGGGAGGAGCAGTGTCCGTGCTCCAGTAACGCCCCTGGGCGGGGGAGGAGCGGTGTCCGTGCTCCAGTAACGCTCCTCGGCGGGGGAGGAGCAGTGTCCGTGCTCCAGTAACGCCCCTCGGCGGGGGAGGAGCGGTGTCCGTGCTCCAGTAACGCTCCTCGGCGGGGGAGGAGCGGTGTCCGTGCTCCAGTAACGCTCCTCGGCGGGGGAGGAGCGGTGTCCGTGCTCCAGTAACGCTCCTCGGCGGGGGAGGAGCGGTGTCCGTGCTCCAGTAACGCTCCTCGGCGGGCTGTCTCCTCCGGTCAGCGTGTCGGCCGGCATGTCCCCCCGCCCCCGCCGAGGCGGTGCTTACCGGCCTGTTCCGTTAAGCCGCGCCATCACCGGTAATGGTTTTAAGCAGGGCCTCCGCACAGTCCAAAGGAAAGGTGAGCGGCTGGCATTTGCAAATGTCAGGGATTATCTTAACACTTTTATTACAGTTTATAAAAAAAAAAAGCAAGTCCGGGCCGTTTCGTGGCAATTATTCCTACAGAAATTGGCTCTTTAAAATAAATTGCTGATGATCTGAAGATGACAGTATTGAAAACGCTGCTAATGAGCGGATTAATCAGTGTAGCGTGTGGTGGCCACCTACAGGTGGGAAGCGGAAAGGACACAGAGACTAATGAGCTCCAGATATCACGTGTGAATGCCATGTTTCCCCACCCAGTGGCACGCTTATGGACATGTGTTTCTCCACGCAAGCTTCTGATGCCTGGACACTGTAGTTCGTTTCTGCCTTAGAACAGAACCATAGGTTGTGGTTTTGTTCTAAGGCAAATTTCACTCTGCATTCATGATTACCTTTGCCCTATAACTCCTGGGTGTGATTGTCATTCTAACATCATCCAAACTGGGACACTTTTAGAATGAAAGAGGATGCTATGTATAAGCACATCCTGTAATTATGAATAAATACGGGTATAATGGACTTGGACTTTCTCTCTCTAGGTCATACAGTTATAGCAATTACTAGCTTCCATCGCTTTAATATAATCCCTTGCCACTAGTTAATACTAGAACACGAATATTCTTGGTTTTATCATACATGGACGACGTATATTTATTAGTTATAAAGATTAACTCCTCTCTCTAACTTAATTTTACAAGCATTTAAAATAGGGAAGAGGTGTGGCATTGCGGTTAAGAGCGTGGCGCTGCAGAAATGAATCCTCAACGCTTTTTTGCCTGAAAGCGTCAATAATAGGAAGTCTCGTTGTCAGAATGGAAGTTCGTCTTCCATCTGTCCTGAGGCAGCGATAACGGTCTAAAACTCGACCCTCTCTCCGTCTGTGTGCCCACACGGGATGTGCACGCACTTCTCTTCACCACAGTGGGGCCGCGTCACCTGTGTTTTTCTTCAACGCCGAATCCCAGAGATCCCGGCAGGCCCCTTCAAGGCTCCCTGGGACGTCATCCACAGAGGAGCTGGGATTCGTGTGATGGTGAAACTACTGGGGATCGTGCAGGTGGCTTTCACGGTTTTGCTGTAAAAACAACGCCTTCGGGGAACATCTTTGCACATGTCACTCGGTGTCTGTGCGAATGGAACAGATTCCCAGAGCGGAGTCTCTGGGTGCGGGGCTGCCCCTCGAATCCCGCAGGAGCGCCCTAAGCCGCGTGCCCTGCACTGACTGCCTTATCGTCACAGCAAACTGTGTGCTTTTAGAAATGGAATGACCTGGGAATGAATGCAAGTTCCCCGAATTCAAAACCTAGGAGTTAACACCCCTCGGGTGACACACGTTTCTCCCCTCATGTGTCCACGGCTGGATGGGCTTCCGGTCCCTTTCTCCGGCTCCGAGAGCAGCATCAGCTGGTGGAACCGGTGAGCCAGGCGCCGTGCCGAGGGCTTTCCACAGATGGTGCCCGTTAACTGTCCGAGCTGCTCTGTGTTATTGTCACGATGTCCCCGTGTCACAGGGAGGGAGAAGGATGTCTTAGGGAGCAAAGGAGTTGGCTCCGTCACACTTGTATGAGTGACAGAGAGCCAAGACTCGCCCTGAAGGGGCGGGACTTTGCATCCTGAGCTCTGAGCGTGGCCCCAGGCGGCTGAAACCAGTTTCCTGGGACGTGACAGCCTCCAGGGCACAGCGTCCTGCGGGTGAGATGACGCCGCGGGCCAGTGCAGCCCCCGTCCCGGCGTCTGGCCCTCCGTGGGCCGGTGCTCTGAGCCGTCCATGCACAGCAGCAGGGAACGTCTTGAAATAGTCAGCAAACATGGAGACCTTTCACAGAACAATTGCAGCTTTTCCGGCGGCCCTGAAACACACAGTTCTCCTCTGCCCCCACTTTGGTGTTCATGCCTCTACATATGGTAGAAGCCTGCGTCCCCTTAGAGCTCCGGTTTGGGGTGAATTGTGCTATTTTTCCCAGAGGACTCTAGTCCGTGTGTAAATATGTATTTTTTTAAATAGCTGAGGCTCACCTATCAGTCTGGCAGGTTCACTACCACGTTAAGCTGGAGTCAGTAACGTAGACCGTTTTTAGCACTTGGTGGTTAGCCTGTATTGTATCGAAATCAAACTCGCAACTCCCCACTCCTTGGAATTCTTGATCTGCTAATATTTCTTTCTTCTGGATGACGCTACACCTCTTAACAAGCAGACCGTCCAAGTTCAGTTTCTAACCAGGTTGTAAGCAGATTGAACTGCATTTTCCCCGTGCGCGCGCGCATGGGCAGGCGTTATGGCCTGTTCCTGCTTCCCCGCTGCCCGCAGCTGCCGTCGGGAGGGTTCTGTGTCCCCGCAACGACGATCATCGTGTGGCAGTGGCTGTCCCCGGCCTCACATGCTTGGGGGCGGGGAGGGTGAGCGGCAGAATGACACTCAGCGGCTACAGGTCCAGTCACCCGGCACTGGCATCGGCGCTGCGCGCTCTCGCCCACTCACTTCCTTTCCTCGTCAGGGCTCCGTCCTGCCAAGTGAGGCTCCGTGACCCGCCTTCTCGTGTTGCCATGGAAACCCGTGTCTGCCGGTTTGGTGCACGGACCTTTGGACTCTCAAAACTTGTGTGTGTGGTTTTTTTTTAATTTTATTTTTTGTGTCTATTTATTTATTTTATTATGGATACTATTACAGATGTCCCTGCACATATCCCCCTTTAGCCACCTCTACCGGCTTCTCAAATTTAAAAAATACATATATTGATGTTTGGCCTGCCCGCGTGGCTCGGTGCTTGAGCATCAACCGATGGACCAGCAGGTCACAGATTCCGTCAGGGCCCAGGCCCGAGTGTGGGGCGTACTGGAGGCAGCCGCTCTATGACTCTCTCTCTCTCTCTCTCCCATTGATGTTTCTCTCTCTCCCTCTCCCTTCCTCTGTGAAATCAATAAAAGCTGAGAAAAATTAAAAACGAGGTGCCTGAATGTGCCTCGCCCTCTCCTGCAGGTCACTGTGGTAAATCACAGTGCATGTGCGCACCTATTGTATGCGAGATCACTCTACCCATTTGCATCACACCTCTTCACACCATCGTAGTCCCAACGTTCCTTAAACACACCTCCTCTCCAGGTGGACGGTCTGGGGAACATAGCGCTGTGTGCCTGTTACACGTGTGTCTTCCAGAGACGGGAACTCGGCTCTGTCCGGCACAGGACGGCATAGCTAGTGGTCAGCGTGCTAACCATCGACCTCTCCCTGCAGGCACGGCCATCCGGCCCATCGCCCTGAGGGCCGTGACCGCCATCGCGCGCGCCCTGCCGGGATTTCCCATTTTGGCCACGGGTGGGATCGACTCGGCTGAGAGCGGCCTTCAGTTCCTCCACAGCGGAGCGTCCGTCCTGCAGGTATCACCGGAGTCCGCGCGCCCCCCCCGCCCCCCCCGCCCGTGGTCCCAGGGCCTCCGTGTGTGAAGTTCTCCCCCGAGGCTCAGGCCAGGTGGCTGGTGGTGCCATTCCAAGTGTTTCTCTGGCAGGAAAAGAGAACTGTCGGACCCAAAAAAAGATGGTCTGCACTCGGAGCCTCCCGCAGGCCTCCCTCCCTGCAGTTTCTAGACAGGACGCTGGGTTTGGTGCCCACGGTTCTGCTCGGGATGTGCTGTCCGTTCCTGACCACTCTCCCCAGTTAGTTTTGAACGGACGCTGAGTTTTGGCTTGTGGCGATAATGGCGTTCTGGGGCGTGGCCACCCAAGTTCTTGAATGGCTTCTCTCCGCCCGTGCTATGATCTTATTCTGACGGGTCCTGATGAGACTTCCAGGTGTTTCCAGGCTGGGTGGGGACCATTGTTTTGGCATGCACTGCGTCTTTCTGCTTTGGGGCAGTGAGTTCTTTTTGCAGTGACAGCAAGCCCGACCCGCAGCCTGGTGTCCCGGCGCTCAGAGCGTGTGCACACGGCCACCCTCAGCCTCATGCTGGGTCATCATCCCGCAACTCAGTCACAGCAAACTGGGCCCTCCGAGGGGACCGTCCCTGAAAGGACCCAGTGCTCATGCTGGTCCTGGTGTTTCTGTGTATCGTGTGAGTGTGTGAGAGTGTGTGTGTGAGGGGGAGAGAGAGAGAGAGTGTGTGTGTGTGTGTGTGTGTGAGGGAAAGAGAGAGAGAGAGAGAGAGAGAGGGTGTTACATGGCATCAGAGTTACAGTTCAGGTTTGGAGACAGGGACGTGAGTTGTTACAGATTCTAATTACAAGTTAAAAGTCATCTCACTGTAGGAAATTAAAAATGGAGACAATTAGAGAAACATTTCAGTTGAAAGAAAAATGCATTCTGGGAAAAACAAGAGAATCCCCCGGTAGGAAAGCAAGCTCCCCCCTCACACACAGCCCCGGTGAGCCGGGCGGATCGATGGCGTCAGCTGCCGCGTGGCCAGGCGAGCATTAATTTGCAATTATGCAATGAGCGGCTCCTGCAGGGCCGACCTTTGACACAGTGACCTTCTGCTGAGGAACTCCGTGGTCGTTATTTTTTTTTAATATGTTTTTATTGATTCCAGAGAGGAAGGGAGAGGCAGAGATAAAAACATCAGTGATGAGAGAGGATCACTGACCAGCTGCCTCCTGCCCGCCCCCTGCCAGGACCCAGTCTGCAACCGGGGCTTGTATGTTTTTAAATAAAGTAAATAAAAGTCTCCTAAACATTTCCTTCTAAGGCAAAACAACCCTGAATGCACTGGCCTTTAAAACCAGGCTCATCCATTTGTGTCCCTGTCTTCAGACATTCAGGAGACGGGGCCTTTCTGTGGCCTTAGGTCTCCCGTCCATTTAATGATTTCATGGCTGCTGGGGCCTTCGAAGCTTTCAGACCCGATTCCCCGTGAAGCCCCGCCCATCCCTGTTCACTGGCCCCGCCCCATTCACGGGCCCCGCCCCGTTCACTGGCCCTGCCCCATTCACCGGCCCCGCCCCGTTCACTGGCCCCGCCCCATTCACTGACCCCGCCCCGTCCATTGGCCCCACCCCGTTCACTGGCCCCGCCCCATTCACTGACCCCGCCCCGTCCATTGGCCCCACCCCGTTTACTGGCCCCGCCCCATTCACTGGCCCCGCCCCTTCAGTTGGCCCCGCCCCATTCACTGGCCCCGCCCCGTTCACTGGCCCTGCCCCATTCACCGGCTCCGCCCCGTTCACCGGCCCCGCCCCGTTCACTGGCCCCGCCCCATTCACTGGCCCTGCCCCATTCCCTGGCCCCCCCCCCCTCCCTGGCCCCGCCCTGTTCACCAGCCCCGCCCCAATCACCGGCCCCGCCCTGTTCACCAGCCCCACCCCATTCACTGGCCCCGCCCCCTTCACCGGACCCGCCCTGTTCACCAGCCCCGCCCCCTTCACCGGCCCCGCCCTGTTCACTGGCCCCGCCCCGTTCACCGGCCCCGCCCTGTTCACTGGCCCCGCCCCGTTCACCGGCCCCGCCCTGTTCACCAGCCCCGCCCCATTCACTGGCCCCGCCCCATTCACCGGCCCCGCCCACAGAATCAGGACAGAAAGACAGGGCTGCTGTGGCCTCGCCTGTTGGGTCTGACACATCTGAGCGAGCACCCGACAGGTCGTGGAGGTAAAATCCAGGGCACGCAAACAGACGCCTTCATTTTCCCCAAATCAATCCCGCCGAGTTTGTCAGAACGGGAGGTAATCGGGCCGAGATCGGACCGTGTCAGACCTGCTCCGTCCCCAGCGACAGGCCGGCGGCTGCCGTCGTCGGCGCCTGTGCTGCTGCGGAGCCCGACAGGCCTGGCTGTCCCGCTCCAAGGGCGTGAGCGTGACCTCACTGCCGTCTGCCCAGCCAGCCGGCGAGCCGGGCACTCCCTCCCTCCTGTGCCCCCGGCCCGCTCGGGTCGAGGGCAGAGCCGGGGGCTCCGTGGCCGGCCCGCCAGGCCTGGCACGGCCCGGCCCTGCAGAGGGGCGCTGAGACGGTGCTGCAGTCATCGGCCCGATGCTTCCAAACTCCCAATGACAGGAGCCTGATATCAGGAGAGTCTGCAAAGCACGGCCCCCCATGATGAGGTGTCTCCCGCATCCCAGCTACAGGACACCACCCAGCGCCTTATTCACAGCGTGACGTGTTACAGACGAGACTGAAAAGAAAAAAAACACACACCAAGCCCTGCCTCTCCCGCCTTTCTCTCTCCTGCACCTCACACACACAGTCCAAAGCAGCCGTTGGCGTGAAGCCCACGGTGGGTGGATCTGTGGGAGCGGCGGGAGCGGCGGGTGTGAGCTCCTGCTCGCAGGCCGAGCCATCGAACTCAGCCCTCCTCGGCCACCCATCCCCGCTCCCCACGCGCCTGTGTGACGAGCTCATTGTCTGCAACGTGAGAGCGGCCGTCTGGTCCCGGGCGCCGCGTGGTGCCCGACCTCCGACGTAGCCAGCCTGGGAAGAAAGCGCCCCGGTCTCCCACGAAGACGCACAGCGAGAAGCGGGAGGTTGTTCTCGCCGAGAGAGAGAGAGAGAGAGAGAGAGAGAGAGAGAGAGAGAGAGAGAGCGCCCCCCCCCACCCCCGGGCGCACCTGAGGGCCGCCGGCAGCCATCTGCAAACAGCAGCTCTCCCGGCTCTCCCCCCTCCCCCCGGCTCTCCCACCTCCTTCCAGACGGCACCCTCCGGCCCCCGCGGAGACAGACAGCGTCCCCGGCTGAGCGGCCGCTTGAGAAAAGGCGGGGGATGCCCGAGGCCTGGCTCAGACGGAGGTTCTGTGGGACGAGAGAATAGAGGAGCATGTGGGTCGCTTTTGAGAAACAAAGATTTTTTGAAGAAGAAGAAGAAGAAGAAGAAATGATATTTTATATTTGCCTAGTGAGCCCGGCCGGCATGGCTCGGTGGTTGACCTTCGACCTCTGATCCAGGGGGACACACAGTTCAGTTCCCCGTCAGGGCTCAGGCCCGGGCTGCAGGCTTGCTCCCCAGTGAAAGGCGTGCAGGGGGCAGCCGGTCCCTGATTCTCTCATCACTGAAGTTTCCTTCTCCCTCTCCCCTCCTCGCTGAAATTGATAAAAACGTGTAATTTTTACAAAAGAGCACCCGAGACGGGGTGGAGACCTCCCTCCCCCCCGCCGTGGGCCCACGGGCTCTCCGCAGTTGGGATGCACAAGGTCAGGTTTCCAGTTACGGAGCCTGGCACCTCCAGGGGCAGTAAGAGAGCCCGTGGCTTTTGTGTCTTCTCCCTGGAAATAGTCAGTCAGGCCCTGGGAGCGCGGGCCGGCACTAACCACCGAGCAGCCGGGCCTGCTGTTCTGGTGCCGTGGCGCCCGCCCCCCCCCACGCCCACCTGCGGCGTGGCCCGCGCCAGCCCGGAGCAGGTGCCCCCGGCGGAGGAGCTGGGCGCGGCCGTGGGGCGCGGCCTGACGCGCGCTGTCTGGCAGGTGTGCAGCGCGGTCCAGAACCAGGACTTCACGGTGATCCAGGACTACTGCTCCGGCCTGCGCGCCCTGCTCTACCTGCGGGCCGTGGAGGAGCTGCGGGACTGGGACGGCCAGAGCCCCGCCACCCCGCGCCACCAGAAGGGGAAGCCGGTCCCTCGCATCGCCGACCTCGCGGGAAAGGTAGGTGCCCGCCTCTCCAGGTGGCCCCAGGCCTGCGCCCGCTCTGCCCCGTCAGGTCGCGGTTCCCTGGCACCGTCTGGGCCACAGAAAAGCCGGCACGCCGGGGGGTGTGGTTTCCACGGGAGAATCGTGGCGAAGCGGCCTGGTTTCGGCTATGCGACGGTTCCCAGGCGTATGTTGTTGTTGTTAATCCTCACCCAAGGGTATTTTTTTCCATTGGTTTCTGGAGAGAGAGAGTGGAAGGGAGAGAGGAGGAGGAGAGAGACAGGCCCATGGATTGGGGAACCAGTAACCCAGGTACTTGCCCTTGATCGGGAAATGAGCCCCAGACCCTTCTGTGTGTAGGCTGGTGCTCTAACCATTGAGCCACCGGGAAGGCCCCTGCTTATATTTTTCTAAAACCAATCCAACGAGGTCCTATACGAGAGAAAGCCCGGGGTGTGTATCGGAGATGCCTCCAGTCCGAGCTGGCTGTGGAGTGGCTGCCATCCCCGGGGGTGGAGGTCTCTCTATTCTCCAAGGCGCTCTGGCAAGGTCCCCTCCCCTCTCTGTTTGCCAGATAATCAGATCACTGGGGCCGGAGACACGCTCCTGATGTGAATCCAGGCTTCCTGGGCCTGGGTATAGGGGTGTGTGTGTGTGTGTGTGTGTACCAGCAGAGGAGAGGTGTCCATTAGCAATGCCTGCACGGGCCTGGACCAGCAGAGGAGAGGTGTCCATTAGCAATGCCTGCACCGGCCTGGAGCAGCAGAGGAGAGGTGTCCATTAGCAATGCCTGCACCGGCCTGGAGCAGCAGAGGAGAGGTGTCCATTAGCAATGCCTGCACCGGCCTGGACCAGCAGAGGAGAGGTGTCCATTAGCAATGCCTGCACGGGCCTGGAGCAGCAGAGGAGAGGTGTCCATTAGCAATGCCTGCATGGCCTGGAGCAGCAGAGGAGAGGTATCCATTAGCAATGCCTGCACCGGCCTGGAGCAGCAGAGGAGAGGTGTCCATTAGCAATGCCTGCACCGGCCTGGAGCAGCAGAGGAGAGGTGTCCATTAGCAATGCCTGCATGGCCTGGAGCAGCAGAGGAGAGGTGTCCATTAGCAATGCCTGCACGGGCCTGGAGCAGCAGAGGAGAGGTGTCCATTAGCAATGCCTGCACGGGCCTGGAACAGCAGAGGAGAGGTGTCCATTAGCAATGCCTGCACGGGCCTGGAGCAGCAGAGGAGAGGTGTCCATTAGCAATGCCTGCACAGACCTGGAGCAGCAGAGGAGAGGTGTCCATTAGCAATGCCTGCACAGACCTGGAGCAGCAGAGGAGAGGTGTCCATTAGCAATGCCTGCACCGGCCTGGAGCAGCAGAGGTGTGGGATCCATTAGCAATGCCTGCACGGGCCTGGAGCAGCAGAGGAGAGGTGTCCATTAGCAATGCCTGCACAGGCCTGGAGCAGCAGAGGAGAGGTGTCCATTAGCAATGCCTGCACCGGCCTGGAGCAGCAGAGGAGAGGTGTCCATTAGCAATGCCTGCACGGGCCTGGAGCAGCAGAGGAGAGGTGTCCATTAGCAATGCCTGCACAGGCCTGGAGCAGCAGAGGAGAGGTGTCCATTAGCAATGCCTGCACGGGCCTGGAGCAGCAGAGGAGAGGTGTCCATTAGCAATGCCTGCATGGCCTGGAGCAGCAGAGGAGAGGTGTCCATTAGCAATGCCTGCACGGGCCTGGAGCAGCAGAGGAGAGGTGTCCATTAGCAATGCCTGCATGGCCTGGAGCTGCAGAGGAGAGGTGTCCATTAGCAATGGCTGCATGGCCTGGAGCTGCAGAGGAGAGGTGTCCATTAGCAATGCCTGCATGGCCTGGAGCAGCAGAGGTGTGGGATCCATTAGCAATGCCTGCATGGCCTGGAGCAGCAGAGGTGTGGGATCCATTAGCAATGCCTGCATGGCCTGGAGCAGCAGAGGAGAGGTGTCCATTAGCAATGCCTGCATGGCCTGGAGCAGCAGAGGTGTGGGATCCATTAGCAATGCCTGCATGGCCTGGAGCAGCAGAGGTGTGGGATCCATTAGCAATGCCTGCATGGCCTGGAGCAGCAGAGGTGTGGGATCCATTAGCAATGCCTGCACGGGCCTGGAGCAGCAGAGGTGTGGGATCCATTAGCAATGCCTGCATGGCCTGGAGCAGCAGAGGTGTGGGATCCATTAGCAATGCCTGCATGGCCTGGAGCAGCAGAGGTGTGGGATCCATTAGCAATGCCTGCATGGCCTGGAGCAGCAGAGGTGTGGGATCCATTAGCAATGCCTGCACGGGCCTGGAGCAGCAGAGGTGTGGGATCCATTAGCAATGCCTGCACCGGCCTGGAGCAGCAGAGGTGTGGGATCCATTAGCAATGCCTGCATGGCCTGGAGCAGCAGAGGTGTGGGATCCATTAGCAATGCCTGCATGGCCTGGAGCAGCAGAGGTGTGGGATCCATTAGCAATGCCTGCACGGGCCTGGAGCAGCAGAGGTGTGGGATCCATTAGCAATGCCTGCACCGGCCTGGAGCAGCAGAGGTGTGGGATCCATTAGCAATGCCTGCACCGGCCTGGAGCAGCAGAGGTGTGGGATCCATTAGCAATGCCTGCACCGGCCTGGAGCAGCAGAGGTGTGGGATCCATTAGCAATGCCTGCATGGCCTGGAGCAGCAGAGGTGTGGGATCCATTAGCAATGCCTGCACCGGCCTGGAGCAGCAGAGGTGTGGGATCCATTAGCAATGCCTGCACGGGCCTGGAGCAGCAGAGGTGTGGGATCCATTAGCAATGCCTGCACCGGCCTGGAGCAGCAGAGGTGTGGGATCCATTAGCAATGCCTGCATGGCCTGGAGCAGCAGAGGTGTGGGATCCATTAGCAATGCCTGCACGGGCCTGGACAGGAGCACAGGTTTCACAGTGTGACTGCCGCTTCCCGAGCGGATTCCTCTGCTCTGGGCCCTGGGCAGCTGCTGCTGACCCTGTGGCCTGCAGCTGCCTTGTTGACGCGCTGTAACCGTGCGGCATTGGCACTGCTCTGCAGCATCCCATCATGCCTTTCACAGCGACGCTTCCTCCTTCCTCCTCGCTCATGAAATTGACATCTAGTTGACAAGGCAAAGGGCATTATTTCCATTGTCATCTTCATGAAGGTGAGTGGGGGGAGCATAATTCCTTGCACTTCATCAAATATGCTGCTTTAATCAAAATGTGCCTTATTCATATTAATTCTGTGCTTAGAACTTGTACCAAGTGCTTTCCTTCTTATGCATAACTTACCCACATTAATTCTGCTGTTACTCTTAAGCTGGGGAAAAGAAAAACAGGGGTTTTTTTCTTGTTCTGGGTGGGGACTGAGAATCCATAAAGAAACCGTCACCGTGGCCTGTAGATAAAATGTGCATTCCAGCCCCGTCCTTGAACGCACCAGCCGTCCTCCCTCCTAAGAACTCTGTAAAACCAGCAACGCTTACTGCGAGCCAGCGAGCTTGGCTCCTAATCCTGATTTTATGGAGAAAGGCAAAGCCTCTCTCGGTAATTCTGAGCTCTGCCCGGAGCTTCTCCCTGAGAAAAACGCGCATTTGTTATATTTCTGCCTAAGCCCATCTGCCCACTTGAATAAAAGGGGTATTAGGTAAAGAGATAATAATTTTCTGGCAAGTCAAGGAGTCAGAGGAGGCGTTTTGATCGTGTAAAGAGTCGATACAAACTCTAATCCTAGTCGGGTCTATGCCAACATGTCCTCATCTAAGATCTGAGGGAAATGTAATGTCGGCGGTTCGGAAGTTAAGAGGGGGATCTGTTTTACCAAAAGGAAAAGAGATTTAAAACAATCCAAGGAGCCCTACTGAAGGGGTTGTTGTTGGCTTCCGCTGGACATGGACCGTAACCGCTACTGAGCGGCTTCCCCCAGATGCTGCCATCGGAGGGAGGCCCCTCCTGGGGGCGCTGCCCTCCGCCTGGTCCCAGCACGCAGCCCCCACGCCCGCGTGTCCCCGTGGCTCCACGTTGTCCCGGAACGTGGTGGGGACGGGCTGGGGGCCCTGGGACCCTGTCTCCCCCTCGGAATCCAAACCCTGTCCCTCTGCGCAGCAGGCTCCCAGCGGGTGTGATGACCGCAGTCATGCAAAATGGAGAAATAAACAACTGGGGTGTTATCACTCTCCCCCCACTCCGCTGCCAGCCACTCGGGCCCCTCGGCCGCCCTGCGGTGACAGTCGGATGGAAGCCGATGGCACAGGCCGGCTACAGGGCCGCCGCCAGCACCGGGCTGCTCCGCGGGCGCCTTTTAAAAGGAGGCTCCTTCGGCGCTTTTGGGGTCATCCCGAGGGCACGGCGAGGGCAGGGGAGGGACTGCATCAGAGGAACGAGGAAGGCCTCCCGCTGAGGGTGGGTAACGACAAGACACGCTACCCTTCAAGTCCTGCTTTATCAGCGGGAAAACAACAAAAATCACCTAAGCACGCCCCACCGACTGAGCGCTGTAATTAATACTTCATCCATGCGTCTGTCAGGCCGGAGAAAGTTACTTCTTAAATAGCAAAAACACTAATTTACTCCGCTTCTGTTTTTAAAATGTGTTTTTATTAATTTTTATGGAGAGAACAAGGGAGAGAGGGATAGAAACATCAATGATGAGAGAGAATCATGGACCCGCTGCCTCCTGCACGTCCCCCACTGGGTACCAGGCCCACCACCTAGGCCTGTGCCCTTGACCAGAATCGAACCTGAGACCCTTCAGTCAAATGCTCTATCCACGCAGCCAAGCTGGCCAGGGCCACGTCACCGATCTCAGCCGCCATGGGGGCAGGTGAGCTGTTTCATTGGCCAAATTCAGTGCCAGGGCTGGTGTTATTCGGGCACGTCTGGGCAGTAAATAGGAATTGCGTTGTGAAAAGTGGTGACGCATCTAAGAACCTGCACTTCTCGTTCCTGACCGCCTCACCGTGGGCAGGCACGGGCCCGCGGCCTCTGTCCTCCTGGTCTACCGGAGGCACAAAGCACGGCCCGAGACTGAATGTTAGACGTTTTGCTCCCACTCAAATGGCCCTCGTGGAAGGAGTGACGATGAGAATCTCAGGGAAAACCCCAACCATCTTGCCACTCTGGAAATTTCCCCCCTTCGTTTCAGTCTATTTGTTGCAGAAATGAAAACATTACAAGTTGCAAAAAAAAAAAAAAAACAAGTTTCTTATAACTGACCCACCATCTGTCCGGTTTCCAATGCCACACTCCCTGAGGGACAGGCCAGCCCACCACCTGCAGCTGAGGCCACAGAGGGTCGGCTGGACCACGCACACTGCGTCCACCCGTAGCCCCGATCCCCTGCCTCGCTCACAGGCTCCCTCCAGACGGGACATGGTCGCTGGACACAGAAAATGCCTTTGAAAGCTCCCGCTGATGAGAAATGGGCTCCTGGCACCTGGGGAACTGGACACTTAGCGTGAGGTCGTGAGGCTTTTTGAAAAAGTCTCCTAAAGATTCGATGGAAACTGAACTCGGGAAAGCGGGGAAAGATGAATGAAGGAATAAAAAACCTCCGGAGTAATTGCTGCGATGCATTCATGTACATCCCCTCGGTTAATAATGCTCTGATCCGTTTTAGGGCCTCTGGGTAGTTGATTTCCTTACATTCGAAAGGACCAATAAAGAAGAATTTCATAAATAAGCCGGTATATAAATGTGGTGTCAGGAAGCATATATATTTTTCTTCATCGATTTGCTTTGTTTATCGGATTTGGGACGAAAGAGAGTCCTCTGGGCTGTGGAAGGCACGATATTTCAAAGCCTATTCAGTTAAGTTTTTTACTGGTTTCCTTAAATTCACTTGATGGTACCAATTTCAGAAAATAATAAAGGGCCTAGTGGCGATGAACTCGCCAAACCCCAGCCTTAATGTTAAAGCAGAATTTATTAGAAAAATAAATTTTAACTAGAGAAGCGCGGTGAGCTCTGTGTGTGTGTGTGTGCATCTCAGGACCGGCTGGTCTGGGAAGCAAATATGCCGATGAGATCTAAAAAGACCAGGTTTTCAGAACTCAGATGGGGACGTACAGTGTCACTGTTGGCATTAAAAGAAGTTAGTCAGCATCCGTCAACTGGGAACCGAGGTTTTACCTTTAAAACTTAAATGATGTGTCAGGACCACGGCTCACTAGTGGCTGGCCCCGTGATACGTCCACCTTCACTTTGAAGATAATAGAGCATCGTCTGCTCTAACGAGAGCCCAGAATCGAAGAAAAATATCGGAGGGTGTAAAAATACCGTGTTTACTCTACTGATCGGCACCATCGAGGGCTGAAAAGTCCATCAATGGCATTAAGAAAACAAAAGGGACCATTCACTAGTCTCTACACTAGCCACACTCTGCTTAGACCAAAATATAGTTCTCCTGCCTGGCAGGTGTGGCTCGTTGACCGAGCTTTGACCTGTGAATGAGCCAGGAGGTCAGCGTTAGATTGCCGGTCAGGGCACAGGCCTGGGCTGTGGGCCCACTCCCCAGTAGAGGGCGTGCAGGAGGCAGCCGAACCATGATTCCCTCTCATCGTTAATGTTTCTATCTCCCTCTCTCTCTCTCCCTTCGTCTCTGAAATCAATAAAAATATATTTAAATATATATATATATTTGTTCACACACAGAATTTACCGCATTTCTGTAGTTATTGGAAATATACACTGAGTGGCCAGATTAGTGTGACCGCCCCATCAGTACCTCGTGGAGCCACCTTTTGCCTTCAGCACTGCAGTGATTCTTCTTGGCATTGTGTCCACGAGATGCTGAAACGTGATGTGAGGAATCTGACACCATGCCTGAGGAATAGCACTGTCCAGTTCTGTGGATCGGCTGCCTCCTGTACGCCCCCTACTGGGGATCGAGCACACAGCCTGGGCATGGGCAGCCAATCCCTGATTCTCTGTCATCATCGATGTTTCTGGGTCTCTCTCCCTCTCCCTTCCTCTCTGAAATCAATAAAAATATGTTTTTAAAAAAAACACAAAAAACCATGGTAAATGTGAGGGAAGAGTCATCATTTGCAACTCAGTCCAGTGTTTCTAACACGGACCATGTGATACCATCAGGGCAAAAGCCCTGAGGGTTCTGCCTGGATCTGAACCAAAGCTGTGTCCCAGGAAAGCGCCTTATGAATGGCCCGGTCCCCCCTCCTCCCCCTGCACAGGTGAGCGCACCAAGGTAAGGGAGTCCCGGCTCTGCCACAGGCCGCCAGCCGAAGCGAGAGCGCCCAGCCCACCTCCCACTGTTCCCGGACCCCCCCACCCCCACCCTGAGAGGAGCCCCTCGGACGGCGGCATGCTGCAGGAATACAGCTAATCAAACCGGCATGGCCCCCATCGCCCTCTCTCAGCTGCCGCCGCTCTCACCGCCGAACGGAACCTGTTTGATTGGCCGCCGCCAAGTCTCCCCAGCCTCTCCCGGCATCCGCCTGAGCTCGTTAACCTCCAGGCGGGGAAACAGGACGGCAGTGCAGGTGTTTTGCATGGAACGTGTTCTGTGTTTTCCTAATGATGGCCGCGGTCCGAGGCGCTTCCCCTCCGCGGTGTGCGGGATGAGGACACAGGACACAGGGAGCCTGGAGTTCCCAGCAGGACCTGGTGATGCTGAGATCAGCATCCGGCGTGGAGCACCGTCTCCCCAGGCTGGTCAGGAAGAGGAGGAGCAGAACGGCCCATCACTGGCTCAGACACGCCGCCGCTGAGTGCAAAACTGAGTTTAATGCAAATTTCAGCTTCTGGGCCAGTCAAAAATGGCGGCCTGCCACGTTCACTGTGGAGCATGAACTATTGCTGCTGCTTTTCCCGATGTACACATCAGATTTTTTCATCAAAAGCGGTCTGCGTACATGTACTGGGTTAAGCGAATAGTCCCGTGTCATTAGTTTCAAATGTTTCGAGGTCCCACTCCAGAGTCCCGACTTGCATGCCCGGGCACCCCCTGGTGTTGCGGTAACGCCAATGGCCCTCTCCCGTCTCGGTGTTTGCCACTGTCCACCCGGGGCCATTTCCTGACAAATTGCTTGCTGTTACCAGTGATTACACACTGAGTTTCCAAGTCTGGGACACGGCGAATGCATTCCCAGATAAAAATAGGGATAACATATATGCCGTTGGTTACTCTCATCATCGAGGGATGAACTGGACAGAGCAGACTCCCCAACTGAGCTCCCACTCTGGTGGCCGGCAGGGGGCACCGTGCAGGGAATTGGGGGTGGGGAGCAGACTTAGGGACCCCGTGCTCCCAGGCCTGTCGCCCACACTTTGGATGTGAGAGATCCAACAAGTACTCGGTCTCCCCAAGTTCATTGGGGATCAGTCCTTTGATGGTGGAGTCTCTTTGTTGCCGCCCCCGAGTGTCGGTCATGTGATTGAAACCAGCTTTCCGGGACACATGACTGCAGCCTTCCCTCTGACACGGCCCTGAATGAATGACAGAGACATCTACAAAGTTAATAGCAACGGCGGTTGTACACGTAACATGTGGATGTTACTGAACCTTTAATGGAACACAGACCATTCCTCGCCCAGAGTAGGCTTCTGATATGGTATCTATCTGTCTATCTATCTACCTACCTACCTATCTATCTATCCATCAGCCTTATAGGCAAAGTATCCCCTCATTGGATTAGGATTAGGGTTAGGGTTCAGGTTTATCGCTCGCTGTGACATGTGCTGACCACCAGGGGGCAGTGTGGAACAAAGGAAGGCCCAGGCCTGCAGCTGGCAGCCACTAGGGATCCTACCCAGGCACCATTTCATGCACTGGGCCTTTGGTCTGTTGACTAAATGGCAAAAGATAAACAATGTAACTAAGTCATATGTAAATATGTTGTGTGTATGTGTGTGTGTGTGTGGTGTTTCTCCCCCCCCCCAAAAAAAAGCCAGTTCTTAGGTGAGAAACATTCTTTCTTATAAATATTTTTATTGATTTTTAGAGAGGAAGGGGTGTTTTTGCACATGCCCAGGTTGCATGCTCTACCTTCAGTGTGGAGCATGCAGAAGGCAGCTGACCCATGCTATTTCTCTCTCCCTCTCCCTTCCTCTCTGAAATCAATTAAAATATATATTTTTTTAAATGAGCACCTAACTCTGAGCCATGGAGAGGCTGTGTAATTCAGATAACGGCAAATATGGCCGACCACTGCAGAGCCTCACAGACAACACCAGCCGGCCGGGCCTCACGGGGTGGTGTTCTGCTCAGAACCCAGAGAGACTGTGTTGGTACCGTTATTACCCATCTCTGGGACCATTGGAAGTCATCGTGGTTTCCATTCCGCTGCTTTATTTCTCTCCCTGTGGACAGAGGAAAATCAGAACGGGGTCGGGGTGGGCACACCCATGCGGTCTCAGCAGCAGCGAGTGCCGTACGTGGTGGATGGTGCCCGTTGTGACTCTGTGCCATGTAGGAATGTATCTTAACACGTTAGGTGCCAGGTCAGTCACTTTCTGTCTGGACCAGTCAGCCATTGGTGCCGCCAGCATATCAGTGAAATCGGAATCCATGGGCATGCCCCTTCACGTGTTAATGAGTGTGTGTGTGTGTGTGTGTGTGTGTGTGTCTGAGACACACGTGCTCGGTAGGATGACATGCTCTGGGCTCCGTTGAATAATGAGCAGAGCCAGGTTCGATTCCGGTCAAGGCCATGTACCTGGGTTGCGGGCACATCCCCAGTAGGGGGTGTGCAGGAGGCAGCTGATTGGTGTTTCTCTCTCATCGATGATTCTAGCTCTTTATCCCTCTTTCTTCCTCTCTGTACATTATATTCAATAAGATACATATATTTTTAAAAAGAATAATGAGCAGAGCCTGGGGCCAGAAGCTCTGCGCCAGGCACAGGGCACCGAGGCCGTCTCAGACCCCCCTCGGGTGTGATGCGTCCGTGTTCGTGTCCCCGCCCTGCCTGGGCTCACGCGCCTTCCGTGTGTGTTGTCCTTACAGACGCTGCCAAGCTTCGGGCCTTACCTCCAGCAGCGCAAGAAGATGATAGCGGAGAGCAAGGTGAGGCTGAAGGGGGAGGACGAGGCCTGGCAGCCGCTCCAGAGGCAGCGTTTCACACCCAAGGGGCCCGTTCCCGCCATCAAGGTAAGGAAGCCACAGAGCGCACGTCCGTCCCGTGTGTCCTTACTGTCCGGCGTGTCACCTCCGCCTGCGGGGCCCGCACGGAGCCCAAAGGCCGTGGGACCTAAACGAAGCTGCCTGTCGTCCCTCCCAAACCCCTTCTCCCCCGCCCCCCGTGTCTCATGAGGAGCCCCGCTCGCCCTCCTCTGAGCCAGGAGTGAATCTCGGCCTGAATTCCATCCTCCTCATCCCACTCCCCACTCGTGATTTTTTTTTTAACCCATTTCTATGGATTTTTTTTTAGAGAGAGATGAAGGGAGAGGAGTAGAGAGGTGAAAACATCGATGAGAGAGTCACTGATCGGCTGCCTCCTGCACGCCCCCCACTGGGGATGGATCCCACAACCCGGCCTGTATCCTGACCCGGACTCGAACCGTGACCTCCGGCTCAGAGGCTGACACTCAGCCCCTGAGCCGCACGGGCACCAGCTTGCAGGTGCTGTGCCCGCAGTGCGTGGCGGGAGGAGCCAGGAGAAGAGCGTGCATCTAAAAGGAAGGGATCCCTCCTGATGGGCCAGGGCGGTCTGCCAGGGAGGCGGGCGCGTTCGGAGGCGCTCCGGGCCGGGCCGGCGCGGGGGACGCGCTCCGGGGACGCGGGCGCGGGCGGGAGCTCTGCCGGTGACCGGTCTGCCCGCAGGACGTCATCGGGCGGACGCTGCAGCACCTGGGCGCCTTCGGGGACCTGAGCACCGCGGAGCAGGTGGTGGCCCTGATCGACGAGGACATGTGCATCAACTGCGGCAAGTGCTACATGACCTGCAACGACTCCGGCTACCAGGTGAGCCGCCCGCCCGCCCGCGGGGTTCGGGGGCTGAGCATCCACCTGGGAGACGGGTTCGATTCCCCGTCAGGGCCCAGGCCCCCGGGTCGTGGCTCGATGCCCGGTGTGGGGCCTGCAGTCTGAGTTTCGGGAGAGGAGAAGGGTCGCCAGGGCCCGTCGTGGATGTTTCTCTCTCTCTCTCTCTCTCTCTCTCTCTCTCTCTCTCTCTCTCCCCCTTCCTCTCTGAAATCAATAAAAATGACCACATTTCGTCCCCGGCCCTCACAGCTGGGCCTGCAGCCAGGTGGCTGGCCTGGCCTCGGGCTTCCTCCCCTGCGGACGCCCTGCCATCTGCCGGGCACCCCGACCCTCCGGCCGGCTCCCGAGCTCACCCTCTCCCTCCTGCTCTCCTCCAAACACTTGGCTGAATCCACAGTCCACAGGGCGAGCCGCCTCCCGGCAGCAGGCACGGCCGGTGGGGACGGACGGCAGAAGGCTGAGCCCTCTCCCACGGGGGACGACGGAGAGCAGCCGTGTTGCCACGCGACACAAGGACAGCCCCGCGGGGAGGCTGAACACTCTGTCTCCCGCGGAAAGGCTTTCTCTCTGCGCCGTGCTCCCCCTCCTCCCCTCCGCGCCCCTCCTCGCGGGCAGCACGGCTGTTGCCATGGCTGCGACAGCCTGGGCTTAGCTGGCTGCAGGGCGGAGGGAGAGCCGGCGGGCCCCGGAGGGAGGGGTGCCCCTGGCCTGGAGGGGGCGCCGTGGCAGTGATGGCCTCTCTTTCTGTTCACAGGCCATCCAGTTTGACCCGGAGACCCACCTGCCCCGCGTGCAGGACGCCTGCACGGGCTGCACCCTGTGCCTCAGCGTCTGCCCCATCATCGACTGCATCCGCATGGTTGCCAGGACGACCCCTTACGTGCCCAAGCGGGGCCTGCCCCTGGCCGTGCGGACCGGGTGCTGAGGCGGTGGGCGGGCCTCTGTGGCCCCCGAGGCCGGCCCCGCGCGGCGTCTCTGTCGGCGGTTCGGGCCAGCCCTTCCACCAGGAAAACCATCGCTGTTTCTAGATAAGCGCTGATCGCTGAGCAAACGCCTAATCACATATAATTTTTTAAAAAAGAAAGCCAGCCTGCCATTCGATGGGCAGTCCTAATCGAGTAATTCTCTGGGGACAGTCGCTAATCACGGGGCGGCGGTCAGTAGGCGGTCCCCCCGCAGCGGTCATGGCGCAGAACGTGCGTGTTTGGGGGCGACCGTGCGACCGTTTCCGAACGCCCTGGGCTGAGCTCCGTGGCTGCTAATTGAGCGAGATGAAGGCTGTGAGCACACAGCGCCAAGGAAACATTTTATAGTTTAAAAGTTAATTTTAACGCTGGGTCCGGGCACACACAATTAGCCCCAGGAAGCAGAGCTGACGGAAGTCAAGTGCCTTCCTCACGGTGGCGGGAAGCACCGGGAAAGGCGTTTGCCCGCTGCGCACAGGCCCCTGCGGGGGCCGCCTCCCTGGGCGCGGCCGGACGGCGGGGCATCTTGACCGTTGATGTCACTCCGCCATTCGCTGCTCAGGCCGAGACAGTCACCAGTGACTCGGCAGCACTTCCTTCTTTAAACCTTAAACCACATCCCAGCGAAATGCGGAGTGGGGTGGCGCTCTGGTGCCGCCCGCCCGCTCTCCCCCCGCCTCCCTGAGCACTCAGCATGGCGCACGCCGGCAGCCGAGGCCCTGGGCCCGTGTCCGGAGCGAGGGGCGGGCTGGCGATCGGTGTTCAGGGAGCTGAGGCCTTCAGCCGCTCGTCCCCGTCAGATTGAACCTCCGTCACAGAATCAAAGAGATCAGTCTATTTTTCTGGCACGGCCACACCATATTTTTGCATTTCTCTATTTTCATAATCAGCCCGCAGCACCGCAGGACACGTGCAGCTCTGAGCCGCAGCCTGTCTCCCAGGGGTCCGCACGCAGGAAGTCACAGGAAGGACGCGTGTGTGTCTCCGTGATGAGCTCGGGGTCTCAGAACACACAATGTGTGATGCTGCCCGCTTTAGAAATGGCATGTGACACAGTCTGTGATTGCACACCCTCCAATAAACTTCCAATAAAACATCATCATGCCTTCTGGGCACGTGGTCCTTTGCCTGCAACCTGTGGAGATGTGAGGTGGAGCCGTTCGGGGTGTTTCCACGGGAACACAGACACACACACACACACCTGTGTGCACTGAGGGCTGAGGAGGGCGGTGATGGGCTCGGACACACACACACACACACACACCCGTGTGCACTGAGGGCTGAGGAGGTCGGTGATGAGCTCGGGCACACACACACACACACACACACGTGTGCACTGAGGTCTGAGGAGGGCGGTGATGGGCTCGGACACACACACACACACACACACCCGTGTGCACTGAGGGCTGAGGAGGGCGGTGATGGGCTCGGGCACACGGTGTCGGGGGTGCCGGCCGGGCTCCCGGCGGCGGCGGTGGCTCAGAGGCAGAGCCGCCTGGAGGGCAGCCCACCACGGCCGTCCCCTCGAGAAACACGTCACTTCCCGTCGCTGCTGCGATGGCCGTGGGACGTCCCGCTGTCCCGCCGGGCAGCTCACCTGCGCCCTGGTCCCAGTGAACAGTGAGCTCACGTTCTCCGGCACAGAGCCCCCGGGCCCACAGCCTGCCTCCCGGGGAGCCCACCACCGTGCCCCTCGGCGTGTGGGGCCGTGGGCCCGGGGTTCGGGAGGGGGCGCTGGGCACAGGGCGTGCGGGGCTGTGGGCCTGGGGTTCGGGAGGAGGCGCTGGGCACAGGGCGTGCGGGGCTGTGGGCCTGGGGTTCGGGAGGAGGCGCTGGGCACAGGGCATGCGGGGCTGTGGGCCTGGGGTTCGGGAGGAGGCGCTGGGCACAGGGCGCGTCCTCTTCGGTGTGCGACGGCGGAGGGAGCCGCAGGGCCTCATGCACCCCCGCTGGTCCTCACACGTCCCGGGCTCTGGGCCTGCCCCCGCTCCGTGCTGAGAAGGCTTTCTTGTCCCTGTTGTCTGTAGGACGTGTAGTTGAGCGTGGCCGGGCGGCTGGCAGAGACCCAGCTGAGAGGGAGAAGGAGCCAAGTCCGAGAGAGACCAGCCGGGCGCCGCTCGCGCGCGTGGCTCCGCGGGAAGGCGCAGGAGCAGCCTGTGCGGTCAGTGCCGCTTCCCTGGTCTGCGAAGCTGAGCTCCGTGTCCCCTGCCGGCCTGGCCGGGCCGCGGTGCCCGGGGCGCCTGAGTGGGCGTGGTTCCAGATGTGTCTCTGAGGAGGGTCTGGGGTGAGGTGGACATGGATGTTGATAAACCCAGGGGCGGGGGAAGCTAACGGGAGGTCGGCCTTTAGCTCCAGGTGGGCCTTCACCTGATTGGACGAGGCCCGCCCGCGCAGCCTCGGCTCCAGCTCCCCACCCTGCACCGCTTTCATTCTAAAGCTGAGAAACGGGTGGTTTTTTTGAAAAGAAGTCTGGGTTTTTAACGGTGAGGAGAGACTGGACGGTGTGGAGAGAGGTGGCCATCTGACCTGTGTTTGAGGACGGAGACTGGAGCGTCCTGGGGCAGCGGTGGGACCCGGGGTGATCTGGGTGCTGCTGGGGAGACACTGGGGCCTGGGCCACACCCGCCGGGGAGGAGGGTGGCTCTGACGGAGGGGGGGGGCGGGAGGAGGCGGGAGCCGGAGCAGGTGGACGGCGCCCGTGGACGGAGGTGGCGTGGAGCAGTGCTCTCCCTCCACGCCTGGGGACAGCGGCCCCTCGTGGCGGGAAGTTCCGGGTCCTGCCTCCAGTGCGATTGTTGGCCCTCGTGGTGCGGGCGAGGTCCTTCTCTCAGACGGCACAGCCTGCCTGGCCGGGCCGAGGGGTCGGTGGCCGCTCGGGCTTGCCGCCCGGGCCTCTTCTGTGCTCACAGCTTCCGGTCCTGGCGTGCTGTCTGCAGGAGCAGGTGTCCGCCGGCCGAGGGGAGCGCCGTCCGTCAGGGGCGTGATGCGCGAGCGCCCAGGCCTGTCCCGGCCGCTCCGCCTGCCGGGCGAGCTGGGGGGCCTGGTGTGGGAGCGCGGAGGCTGCGGAGCACACGCGGAGACCTTCAGCTCTCCAGCCCGGCTGCGCTGTCGCCATGACAACAGCATCCGCCGTTGCCCTGGCATCCGGAGGAGACGGCGGCGGCGTGGGTGCGCTCTGGCCTGGCGCCGTCCGTGGCTGAGGTCCCGGCCGGTTTGGGTGCTCGCTTCTCCTCACACCGTGCCTCCTCCCCTCCCCATCTCACCGACGGTTCTCCACCTGCCGGGAGC
>CM072938.1:38893969-39261469 GCA_036971965.1 Nyctalus aviator
GGGGCCGGCGGCGCCCCGGGCGGGGAGGACAGGCCCTGCACGGGGAAGGGGCGAGGGGGGGGCGTGGCTGGCCGGGGCACAGGCGTGGTGGCGGGTGCTCCGTGGGTGGTGTCCCCAGGAGTCCTGTCACCCCTCCTCCGGCTCAGGCCTCACGGAGAATCAGCGCTGGCCGGCGGGTGCCGCCCTCTGGACCCGCTGCCGCCTGGGCTCGGTGCGGTGTGAGCCTGACCCGGCTCCTCCCCAGGCGGCCGGTCCCCGCGCCGGGAGCTAAGGAGGCGCCCGACTCTGCAGCGTGGGCGTGACCGGTCCCCAGCGTGTCGCCATGCGCACCTCCCAGCCTAGGCCCGGGGCATCATGGGACTAAGCGCCACGTGCCCGTGGACACTGGACGTTGGCCAGGCGCCCAGCCGCACGGCGAACAGGAGCGCGGACGCAGTGAGCAGAAACGGTGACGACGGAGGACGGTGGTGGGGTTCCGCGGCACCCCGGCGTGGGAACCAGCTCCACGGGGAGACTGGCCCTCGAAGGGCAGCGTCGGGGTCTCGCCGTCCAAAGGCGAGCCTGCCGCGCCGTTAGCCTGGCGGTGTCCGCCCGCCCCGTGGCCGCCGGCGTGTGCTGCTCCTGTGCGGCCCGGTCAGGAGGCAGCGTCTCCCCAATTAGCCGGGCCGGCCGCCCTGTCGCCGCTCACCCCGCCTGCCAGGGCGCCCCGCGCCCCCAGGGCAGCGGGAGGCGAAGGGCCCTGGCCCTCCGTCTGCCGCTCTCCTCATCGTAATTGGAAGTCAGCAAGCGGAGCGTGTCTGTCTGTGGACGCTCCGCGCAGAAGGTCTCGCTAATGGCGTGCTTGGCCGGGCGGCCTGCTCACAGGGCCGCTTCCGCGGGCGTCTGAATGTTTGTGACGAGCTGCTGTGATCAGGAAGCACCGGGAGGAAGTGGCATTTCAGCAGAAACAAGGGGCACAGGCCCGGGTTGTGGGTTTGGTCCCCAGTGTGGGGGGTGCAGGAGGCAGCCGATCCATGGTTCTCCCCCATCATCGAAGGCTCCGTCTCTCCCTCCCTCCCCCTTCCCCCCTGACATCAATAACAATACGTTTATAAAGAACAAGAACTCAGGATGTGGCTGTGGGGGGAGAGGGGGGTAGAAAGGGGGGTGCCCAGGCACAGTGAGCCGGGCCGGGCAGTGGGGAGCCTCTGTGTCACGTCAGGCTGGATCCTTGGGTCCTGGCATCTGAGGGGTGAGACCCACCCCCCGGAAGCCCACTGTCCTGTCTCTGGGTCCCGGTCCAGCCCTAAGCAGGCGCCCCGGTCCTGCTCGCCCCAGGGGCGCCTCTGAGCGGCGTCCAGTTCCCAGCCTGCCCTGGGGCCGCCAGGCTCCGTCCCTGCGGTGTGAGCGGAGCTGCTCCCCCAGCCGCGCTGCCCCTGAGGGTCCCCCCAGAGAGCCCGGTGTGTGGGGGGACCGCCGCCCGAGGCTGGCACTGGCTGCGTCCTCAGGCCTTCCGGCCTCGGCCAGCCTGTCTCACCGGCTCCCCCCATCCCGCTGGCTGGCTCCGCGCAGTGCTTCACCCCGGAAGCGGGCACCGTGACGTCGGGGGAGTGGGCCCGGGGGAGGCAGCCTCGGGGGAGGCACAGAGCCCGTCAGGGTGGGCGGGCTGAGGGGACCGAGAGCCGGAGCAGGAGCTGAGGCGGCCCCACCCCCCATGCGCTCCCTCCCTCCAGCTGACACACCCCGGGGTAAGCGCCCCGGAGAGACGGAGCCGGCCCTCTCACCTCCTCTCACCTCTCACCTCTCACCTCTCACCTCTCACCTCTCACCTCTCACCTCTCACTGTCTCACCCTCTCACCCTCTCACCGTCTCACCTCTCACCTCTCACCTCTCACCTCTCACCTCTCACCTCTCACCTCTCACCGTCTCACCTCTCACCGTCTCACCTCTCACCTCTCACCTCTCACCTCTCACCTCTCACCTCTCACCGGGGAGTCTTTCAGTTGGATTAACGGGAACGCAGGGCAAGGCCAGAGCCCGGGCCCGCCCGCCCAGGGAGCTCGGTCTAATTTCATTTTTAACCGACAATCCAATCAGCTCGGGCTGAGGAGCTGCTGTGCCGGAGGAGGGTGCAGACAGACAGACAGACAGGCGGCTGTGAAGGCTGCCTTCCCCCTGCCAGGCTCCTGCCGGAGGGCCCTGGGCCATGGGTGCCCGGGTGTCCCGGGGTCTGGGGCAGACGGGGGAGCTCGGCCTGAGGTTAGGGTTTGGGTTTGGGTTAGGATTTGGGTTAGGGTTAGGGTTAGGGTTAGGGTTTGGGTTAGGGTTAGGGTTAGGGTTAGGGTTTGGGTTAGGGTTAGGGTTAGGGTTAGGGTTAGGGTTAGGGTTAGGGTTAGGGTTAGGGTTTGGGTTAGGGTTAGGGTTAGGGTTAGGGTTAGGGTTAGGGTTTGGGTTAGGGTTAGGGTTTGGGTTAGGGTTAGGGTTAGGGTTAGGGTTAGGGTTAGGGTTAGGGTTAGGGTTTGGGTTAGGGTTAGGGTTAGGGTTAGGGTTAGGGTTAGGGTTTGGGTTAGGGTTAGGGTTAGGGTTTGGGTTAGGGTTAGGGTTAGGGTTAGGGTTAGGGTTTGGGTTAGGGTTAGGGTTAGGGTTAGGGTTAGGGTTAGGGTTAGGGTTTGGGTTAGGGTTAGGGTTAGGGGTTAGGGTTAGGGTTAGGGTTTGGATTTGGGTTAGGGTTTGGGTTAGGGTTAGGGTTAGGGTTAGGATCTGGGTTAGGGTTAGGGTTAGGGTTAGGATTTGGGTTAGGGTTAGGGTTAGGGTTAGGATTTGGGTTAGGGTTTGGGTTAGGGTTAGGGTTTGGGTTTGGGTTAGGGTTTGGGTTAGGATTTGGGTTAGGGTTTGGGTTAGGGTTAGGGTTAGGGTTAGGGTTAGGGTTAGGGTTAGGATTTGGGTTAGGGTTAGGGTTAGGGTTAGGGTTTGGGTTAGGGTTTGGGTTAGGGTTAGGGTTAGGGTTAGGGTTAGGGCTAGGATTAGGGTTAGGGGTTAGGGTTAGGGTTAGGGTTTGGGTTAGGGTTAGGGTTAGGGATAGGATCTGGGTTAGGGTTAGGGTTAGGGTTAGGGTTAGGATTTGGGTTAGGGTTTGGGTTAGGGTTAGGGTTTGGGTTTGGGTTAGGGTTTGGGTTAGGATTTGGGTTAGGGTTTGGGTTAGGGTTAGGGTTAGGGTTAGGGGTTAGGGTTAGGGTTAGGGTTTGGGTTAGGGTTTGGGTTAGGATTTGGGTTAGGGTTTGGGTTAGGGTTAGGGTTAGGGTTAGGGTTTGGTGACGAGCAGGAAGCTGAGCTCATTGCTCCAGGAGGAGCTCAGTCCCGCCTGCCAGGCTCAGAGGGAAGCAGCAGCGATGCTCAGACCTGCTGCTTGGAGGCTGTGCTGGGCTGAGTCGCTCCCCATGCCACCTGTGACCCCTGTGACCCCTGTGACCCCAGCGTGGCCGGCTCGGCCCAGGGCAGCCACAGGCCGGGCCTGAGCCCAGCTCCCGGGCGGCGGCGGCCTGAAGCCCGGGCTGTGCGAGGCTCTGAGCGTGAGGCACCAGAGGCCGGAGAGGCAAGTCCCGCCCAGCGTGTGTCTCTCTCCGTCACATCAAAGCGCCTCCGTGCACATACATGCACACTCACTCTCCACACGCAGCAGGACCAGCTGTCAAAGGGGAATACATTTTGGGAGGACACCCTGTGTGTGTGTGCATATATACATGCCTGTGTATGTATGCGTGTGCATGCACGTGTGTGTATATGCGCATACGTGTGTGTATGTACACACATATACCTATCGGGAGGCGAAGAGTATGTATTTCTCGGCGGGATGGCCTGAGGGCTGGTGAGGGAAACGTGCCCAAAGCACGACGGAGTGTGGGTGTTTCGTGGGCCATGTTCACGCTCCCCGCCGGGCACCGGCCTCCTTCCTGGGTGTGTGCCCGCGCCCCGCCTCAGCCCGCTGCTCGCTGTCCGCTCCGCGCCGGCCTCTGGAGCGGGACCAGGCGGGGGAGGGCGGGCTGTGTGGGTTTGGGCTGTAGAACGCACGCCTGCCTCCTCTCAATGCAGGGGGAGCCGTGGAGCCCCGCCGGCCCGGTCTGTCACGCCGTCAGCGGCGGGAGTGAAACCAAAGCGAGGGACATGGGGAGCCTCCCCGTCAGTCCTGGAGGCCGGGGGCCGGCGAGCGGCGTCACGGCCCCCAGGGCGGGTGTGCGGCTCCTGCGGGCGGGCCCCACGCTCCCGCCCAGCGGGACTGCCGAGGGGGCGTCCACACGCTCTCGCCCGACTCAGAGCACCCTCCTGGGCCTCAGGCCTCACCCCAACGCGCAAAGGGGGCTCTCAGCCGGCCGGGACCCGACCACCCGCCCCGTGTGAGCAGAGACCTGCTCCTCAGTCCGCACCGTCCCTCTGAGCTGCTGCCGGCGGCGGCCGTGGCCCGGCCTGCACCTCAGGGGGTGTGTGGGGGGGGGAACAGGGGGGTCCACGGCTCAGACTCCCAGCAGCAGCACTGACCCAGCAGCACTGACCCAGCAGCACTGACCCAGCAGCACTGACCCAGCTCTTCCCAGGGCCCCAGCAGCTGGCTCCGCCTGAGAGAGGAGCGGTGGTCAGAAGCCGCCTTCCTGGGCATCATTTTGTAAAATGTTTTTGTTCATTTTAGAAACAGAAACTTCCCCCGCTGGCCGCCTCCTGCACGCCCCCCTCTGGGCACCGAGCCCGCAGCCCGGCCTGTGCCTGGGCGGGAACGGAGCCCCGACCTCCTGGTCCCTAGGTGAACGGCCAGCCCTGAGCCACCGGCCGGGCAGCCAGCTTTCCCCGTGGCCCAGCTGCTCTCCCCAGGGGGAGCCTGCCCGGGAGGCCGAAGATGAATGGCCCCTAATATTCTCCCTTTATGAGCTGTTCCTCAGCACACCGATCCTCTTATCGGCGATCGGCGGCTCACGCAGCCTCTCCCTCCTGCCTCCGGCTGCCACAGACGCAGAGGAGAAAAACACCGCCTGACGCTGATTTATGGCAGCCGGCCCGCAGCAGCGGCACTGAGACCGCAGCCCAGCAGCCGCCCGGCCCGGCCCGGCCTGCGGGGGGCGGCACCTCCAGGCTGCGGGGCTCCGGCCCGCCCTCACGGGGGGGGGGGGGTCCTGAGGAAGTGCGCAGGGAGGCCCGGCGCCCGGGGCCTCGGGGGGGTCTCCCGCCTCCGGCCCTGTTTCCGCCTCCCCTGGCCCAGCCCCGCGGCCGCAGGGCTCGTGCGCAGAGCAGGCCTCCCGGGGGGAGGGGGGGGGTCAGCCTGTCCCTCAGGCGCCGGGAACGCCCTCACGGGCCCTGAAGGCACAGGTGCCCGGGGTCTGCCTCCCTGGGAGCCTGGCTCCCGGTCCCACGGCCACAGCGAGGGAGTCCTGACGGGTCTGGGGGAAGCAAAGGTGGTGGCAGCCGGGGTGGCCGTGGCGGCTCCCGTGGCCCCGGCTGTCAGTCCCGCTCCCGCTCCCCCCTCGTTCCGGCGGCTTCTCTGGGGCTGAGGCAGAGGCGTGAGCTGTTGCTGCTTTACACACGGGCGACGCCCGCTATGGAAGCCCTAATGGAGCGGCGGCGGGGAGAGGCCACGGGGAGGCCACGGAGAGGGGGGAGCGGCGGCGGGGAGAGGCCACGGGGAGGCCACGGAGAGGGGGGAGGGGCGGCGGGGAAGAGGCCACGGGGAGGCCACGGAGAGGCCACGGAGAGGCCACGGAGAGGGGGGAGGGGCGGCGGGGAGAGGCCACGGAGAGGCCACGGAGAGGGGGGAGGGGCGGCGGGGAGAGGCCACGGGGAGGCCAGGGAGGGGGGGGAGGGGGGGGGGGGAGGGGCCAGGGGGAGGCCGGGGAGGGGGGGGAGGGGCGGCGGGGAGAGGCCACGGGGAGGCCACGGAGAGGGGGAGCGGCGGCGGGGAGAGGCCACGGGGAGGCCACGGAGGGGGGAGCGGCGGCGGGGAGAGGCCACGGAGAGGCCACGGAGAGGGGGGAGGGGCGGCGGGGAGAGGCCACGGGGAGGCCACGGAGCGGTGGACGCGGGACGGCTGCTCTGAGGCCTGTGAGCAGCAGTCAGTGTCCGGGTTCCGTCCCCGCTGCCCGCCCGTGCTGCGTGCCGTGTGCCGTGTGCCGTGTGCCGTGTGCCGTGCCGTGTGCCGTGTGCTGTGCCGTGTGCCGTGTGCTGTGTGCTGTGTGCCGTGTGCCCGTGCCGTGTGCCGTGTGCCGTGTGCCGTGTGCCGTGTGCCGTGTGCCCGTGCTGCGTGTCGTGTGCCGTGTGCCGTGTGCCGTGTGCCGTGTGCCGTGTGGGGCGAGGAGCACGCTCCCTCCGGCCATGGGAGGACGGTCCCCTCGGAAGGCCAGGCACCCCCGGCGCCGCCACCGCAGCCTTCCGCCCGGAGCCTCAGCTCAGCAGCTCCCGCCCGGGCGGCGGCAAACGCACGGCTGGGGTCTGAGTCCCCGCCGAGGGTCCCGGCGGTAATAACGCCGTCCGCAGGCCGGCGCTCTATCCACTGGGCCGCACGGGCCCGGGCCTCCCTGGGGGTGTGGCTGCATCGGCATGTGGACCCTCCTGGGAGGTGGTGTGGTGACCCTGAGGGACACGGAGCCCCGGGCGCGAGAGGCCTGCCGTCCGCCAGCTCCGGGCTCTTCCGAGTGAGGCCCCACCCCCACCCCGATGAGCACTGACCACCAGGGAGCAGCTCCTGTGCTGAGCATCTGCCCCCTGGTGGCCCGTGCACGCCATAGGGACCGGTCACGCCGGGTCATTCCGCCCTGAGGGTCATTTTGCCTGTTACCCTTCATTCTCTAGGATCGGCCCTGAGAGGAGAGGAAGGGAGGAAGCGAGGGAGACTCCAAAGGGGGGAGGACGGCTCGCCCTGAAGAAGAAGGAGGGGGTCTGGCCCAGGCAGGTGATTTGTACGTTTTCCTGTTCTCGGAGCAGCCTGCGGGTCCTTTGTGTCCCATCCTTCATGCCCGCCTGCGTGTGCTCGGCTGCGGAGCGATGGCCGTGAACGTTCCGCTCTGGGCAGGCCTGCCTCTGCACGGGAAACAAAGCCGCTCGCCGGACCGGCGTGGCCGGAGCTCCTGGCGTTGCTAGGCGATGCGGCGGGAGAACAAATGCCGCTCCCCTCCGAGCGGTCACGTGCGTGTCCCCCGCGCCCATCGCCATGGCCACCGCTCTGCCAGGCCGCTTCCCGGAGCCCGGGGGTGCCCCCCGCCCCCCACTCACTCTCCGTGTCCCCCACACACTCTCCGTGTCCCCCCACTCTCCGTGTCCCCCCACTCACTCTCCGTGTCCCCCCACTCTCCGTGTCCCCCACTCTCCGTGTCCCCCCACTCACTCTCCGTGTCCCCCCACTCACTCTCCGTGTCCCCACACACACTCTCCATGTCCCCCCCACTCTCTGTGTCCCCCCCCACTCTCCGTGTCCCCCCACTCACTCTCCGTGTCCCCCCACTCTCCGTGTCCCCCCCACTCTCCCTGTCCCCCCCCACTCTCCGTGTTCCCCCACTCTCCGTGTCCCCCACACACTCTCCATGTCCCCCTCGCCGTGGCCGGGGGTCTGGGGACAAGATGCCATTCACCTGGGCAGAGACGGGGACCGTGGCCTCACGTGTGGACACGCGGGAAGTGGGCGTGCGTGTCACGGAGAGGAGCCCTGACCCCGCTCCCTCCGGTCTCCGTGCTGCACGGGAAACGGCCGGACGGGAGGGGGACACCTGACCGTTCACCTGGGATCCACTCAGAGCGGCTCAGCCTACGCCCAGTCCTCCGCTCCGCCCTCCCGGATGGACGGACGGGCGGCCCGGGCAGGAGGGAGGCCCCCAGGAAGAGCCGGCGCCGGGGAGGGGGGCGGCCGGCCACACGGGCCACGCCGGGGGCTCTCCCGCTGGGGGAGGTTTTGCAGAAGAAAAGGGAGAAGAGGGGGCCGGGCCGGGGGCTGGTGTGGCTCCTCCGGGAACGGCCCGCCCGGAGGGCTGCCCCCCGCGGTGGCGCACAGGCGGGCGCCTGCCTCCCAGTTCGGCCTCCGAGGCCTCCCTCCAGAGGAGGCACCGCCGCACCTGCACGGAGCGGGAGGCGGAGGCGGAGCAGAGGATGGGCCTGTGCGGGGGCAGGTGCGCCGTCCGGCAGGTGGAGCCCGGAGGCCGCGGCCGGAGCCAATGAGCGGCCGGACGAGGCGAGAAGAGGGGGCCGGGCGGGGCCTCCAGAGCCGCCTGGAGCCAGGGCTGCCCGCACACAGCACCGCCTTCGCCCCGGGACGCTGGCCTCGGCCTTCTGACCTCAGACCTCTGACCTCAGACCTCTGACCTCAGACCTCTGACCTCAGACCTCTGACCCCAGCCGGTGAGGTGAAAATCGTCGTCCGTTTTCATACCGGGTGGCGGTGGATGTGTTAGAGGCGCCGGAGGGCCTAGGCGGAGGGCTTTGTGGCCAAGAGCCGGGCCCAGGGCCCACCAGCCCCAGCCAGCCCCACCAGGTACCCCCCTCTGCCCTCCCGCCCCCCACCCCCACCCCCGTGAGTACCAGGAGGGGGGCGGCCGCGTTTTCTCCCAAAGAAAGGACGATGGGCAAAACCGTGTCTAAGAGCTGAGCCCGGCCGCAGCTCCGCCAGCGTCCGGGGCCCAGCGCAGGCGGGCGGCGGGCAGGGGCGGAGGGCAGGGCCCAGCGCAGGGCGGGCGGAGGGCAGGGGACCAGTGCGCTCTGGAGGGACGGGTTTGGGGTGAGGAGGACAGAGGCGCTCAGCTCCCCTCCCCCAGCCGGGCCGGCAGCTCCTCTACCGCCTGCACCTGGGCCCAGGGCTCCGGGCCGCTGTGCGGGGAGGGGAGCTGCCGGAGCCTCTGGCCTCCAGCGGTCCTGGTGCTGGTGTGGCCGGTCCGCGTGGTCCTGGTGCTGGTGTGGCCCGGCCGCGTGGGACCCCTCGGGAGCCTGTCGGAGGAGGGGATTCGGACCGTGGCTATCGGGCCGCGGGCGGCGGATCGGGGAGCAGCCCGCCGTCGGGAGGGGAGGGATGAGCAGCTGCGGGTCATTCACACGGAGGTGGTTGCTGTCGATTGTGAACACGTGTGTCCGCTGTGCCTGCCCGGCGGGGAGGAGGGGGGTTCCTTCTCTCTCTCCAGTCTCCTCCCTCTTACAGGCGAGTGCTCTCCCCGCCCGCCTCACCCTCCTCACCCTCCTCACCTCCTCACCTCCTCACCTCCTCACCTCCTCACCCTCCTCACCCTCCTCACCCTCCTCACCCTCCTCACCTCCTCACCCTCCTCACCTCCTCACCCTCCTCACCCTCCTCACCCTCCTCACCCTCCTCACCCTCCTCACCCTCCTCACCTCCTCACACTCCTCACCCTCCTCACCTCCTCACCCTCCTCACCCTCCTCACCTCCTAACCAGCCTCACCCTTCTCACCTCATCACCCTCCTCACCTCCTCACCTCCTCACCCTCCTCACCTCCTCACCCTCCTCACCCTCCTCACCCTCCTCACACTCCTCACCCTCCTCACCCTCCTCACCCTCCTCACCCTCCTCACCCTCCTCACCCTCCTCACCCTCCTCACCTCCTCACCTCCTCACCCTCCTCACCCTCCTCACCCTCCTCACCTCCTCACCCTCCTCACCTCCTCACCCTCCTCACCCTCCTCACCCTCCTCACCCTCCTCACCCTCCTCACCTCCTCACACTCCTCACCCTCCTCACCTCCTCACCCTCCTCACCCTCCTCACCCTCCTCACCTCCTCACCCTCCTCACCCTCCTCACCCTCCTCACCTCCTCACACTCCTCACACTCCTCAACCTCCTCACCCTCCTCACCCTCCTCACCCTCCTCACCCTCCTCACCTCCTCACCCTCCTCACCCTCCTCACCCTCCTCACCCTCCTCACCCTCCTCACCTCCTCACCCTCCTCACCTCCTCACCCTCCTCACCCTCCTCACCTCCTCACCTCCTCACCCTCCTCACCTCCTCACCTCCTCACCCTCCTCACCTCCTCACCCTCCTCACCCTCCTCACCCTCCTCACCCTCCTCACCTCCTCACCCTCCTCACCCACCTCACCCTCCTCACCCTCCTCACCCACCGTGCCCCGCACGCCCTCTCCGGCGCTGGCCTGGGTGGGGAGGGGACCCGGCCCGCACACCCGGTGACGGGGATGGGCCTCCTTCCCCCCGTGCCCCGGCTCTGACTGATCTGGGCGCTCGGGCTCCATCCCGGGGCGGCCTCGCTAATTACCGGAGGAAGAGGAGATGCTGAGCCCCGCCTCCCTCCAGATTTATGGGCTCAATAAAGAGCAGCCTCTTCCACTCCTCAGGGCCGGCTGATTTATAGGGGCTTCGCTGGCACAGAAATTAGATTAAAATTCTTTATTGCATCTTGTCTGAAGTGCTTACACTTGAAGGGGGACCTCGGGAAGGAAACCCCCTCCCATCTCCGTGCCGCCTGGCGCCCGGAAAACCAGCGCTGCCCGTGGGGTCCTCATCCTGCTCCTCCCCCGGAGGGCACCTCCGTCCGCCCCGTCCCGCAGTGAGCGGCCCCTCCGACGCCCGCTGGCCGGACAGGCAGAGCCTCCGGGGCACCCCGAGCCCCTGCCGGCCGGCCCCGCCCCCGGGCCCGGGCCCTCCCAGCACCTGCTGGGCGTCGCTCAGGAGACGGACACGTGAGGTCCCAGCTGGGGACGCCGCATCCTCCTCCGTGCCACCCAGGATGCTCCGGGCTCGGCTCCCGGGGGGACGGGCGCCTGGCTTTGACCTCCGCTCCCGTCGGCACCCTGCGGAGTGCGGGGTGGTCTCCGCCGTGGAGCTGGGGGCCGTGACCCCGCAGGGACGCCGGGGGGGCGGGGGGAGGCTTTGAAGAAGTTGCTCAGACACGCTGCCATCGGCGCCTGCCGGGCTGGAGGGGACGGGGACGCCGAGACGGGGGCGCTCAGCCCGCAGGGGTGCGGAGTAAAGGGAGCAGGAGGCAGTGTATCTGTTGCAGCAAACCTAGGAGTGCACCCACCCACCACGCAGCAGCCGGGGGCCTCGCCCCGCACCCTGCCTGTCCTCGAACCGGGGTACAGCCTGGCTGCTGTGGCTCAGTGGACAGCGGGCAGGCCTGTGGACTAGGGGTCCCGGGCTGGATTCCCGGTGAGGGCCCAGGCCCGGGAGCAGACTCGGTCCCCAGGAGGAGGGCTGCAGGCGGCAGCTGATCAGGGTCCTCATCATTGAGGTTCCTCTCTCGCCCCCTCTCCCTGTCCCTCTCCCTTCCTCTGAAAGCTATACAAATGGATTTTTAAGAAATGGAGACAGGAGCGCCCTCCCTGAGGGTGCTGCTGGGAACCAGAGCCAACGTTTATCCCCTTTTTCCACAGACGGGCCCACCGCTCCGGGAGGACAGAGCGAGGCCGCCTCCCCGCCCCGCCCGCCACCCGCTGCCCGGAGACCAGGAGGGGCGCAGGTCAGTGCCCCGGCGCCTTCCCACCGAGCCGCCCGCCGCCGAGGTCCGTCCGGCCTCCGCCCGTGGTCAGGGGTAACGTGGGCGGAGGTTCCGGTGACCGGCTCCCGGTCCTGCCCTCGGCGCTCTCCATGGGAGGGAAATGGGCTACGCTCGGCCCCCGAACCCCGAGTTACGGAGAGCCCCAGTGCATTCGCCCCCCAGGCGCCCAGCCCGGACCCTCCGTCCGTCCGTCCGTCCGTCTGCCCACGTCCCTGAGGCTCACACGGGCTCTGGCCGCCCTGACGGCCTGCATCGGGGCTGCTCCTGGGCCCTCGCCCTGAATGCACCCCCCGAGCCTGGAGCAGCTCTGCAGGCCGGAGGGGACCTCATGCCACCTGCCCCCCCCATCCCCCCTGCCTCCCGCCAGCGCAGGCGCCACATGCACCGGGAGGGACCGAGTCCGCTCGGCTGCGTCCCCCACCAGAGCGCAGTCTAACCTGGTTTCCGTTCCAGCCTCAGTCCCATCACTGCCCACCGTCTCCCACACACGTCCCACGGCCCACGCCCAGCCGTGCACCGGGCTCCGTGGCCCGTGACCACGGGCCGCACAGGGGCGATCCCGATCGCTCACGCTCCCTCAGGAGGGAGGCCAAGGCCAGCCCGCATGGTGCGGGGTTAAGGGGGAACAGCGGCCGGGAACCCGCTCCCCGCGAGGCCCGGGGCGGGGTGGGGGGGGAGAGGGGGGAGGGCGCGGGACACTGGCTGCTGATGGGCAGGAGGCCGCGGCGGCCCAGCGCAGAGACACGGAGACGCTGGCGGACGCTCGGCGGAAGGAGGTGAGTGGCTCTTGTGTAAACTGGGGGTTTCTGGGAAACCGTCTCTGAATTCTGAAGTCCACGCTCCTGACTGTGTGCGAGCTGTCCGTCAGTGTCCTCGGGGTCCGGGTGGGTGGGAGACCCCTCTCCGGCCCCGCCCAGCTCACTCTCCAGCTGTGTCCCCGCCCCGGGGCGAGGAGACGCCGCCCCAGCCGTCACCCCGGCAACACTGTCCTGTCCTCGCCGGCGCCCGTCCCGTCCCTTCCCATGGCGCTGCCCTCTGGCGAGGGGTCAGCCCGGAGGCTCAGGCTACGCCTCCTCCTTTGGACTCAGATCTGCGGACAGCAGGCGCTTGAGCCAGGCTGGGCATCAGCCGTCCGCGTTATCAATGGTGACCCTGGGCCGCGACCCGCAGAGCCCCCACAACCCCCGACAGGGACATCCCAATGCGGTCGCTCCTCCGAGTGTGAGCCCCCAACCAGTCCCTGAGCCGAGGGCTGGGCCTCCAGCTGCGGCCAGTTGGCCTGTGGCCGAGGCCCAGGCTGGACGAGGCTTGGGGCCTGCAGGTGGGGCGGGGGGAGGTGGGGAGGTGACGGAAGCTCAGAGTCCTCTCGGGGGTGGCAGGTGGGGCTGGATTGCAGGACGCCGCGGTGCAGGGCACTGGTGTGAGAGCCACGCGTTGTGATCCAGCTTATCTGTCGGACCCGAGCCCGCTGCCCCGGGCGAGGTATGGTGCCCGTTTCCGCCGGCTGTGCTGAGTGGGGGCCCGCTGGCCCCGGAGTGCGGGTGGCTCCTGAGTGTTAAGTCACGTGTCGGTCTGTGTTCCCAGGCCTGGCACACAGTGCTTCTCGGCATTTGAAATCGGACGCAGGGCGTTCCTAAGTGTGCTGAGAGCCATTGGGATAAGTGTTGGGGGTGAGTAACCATGGTCACGGCTGCCCAAGCAGCCACTGCCAGAGTGGATGGCACCCCAGCACCTGCCCCTGCTCACCCCCCCACGCACGGCCGGGGTGGCCCACTCCCGGGGTTTCCGGGAAGGCGGGCGGCACCAGAGCTGTGGGTGTAGGATCTGCCCACTCCCCGGGCACCGAGAGGTAAATAAGTGAAGAGACACACATGATAAAAGCAGTAATATAGGCAGCATCAGCCTCAGAGGGTGCTAAATTGAAATTTATATTAGAAAGTAAATAGAACAGGTGATAAAACAGGGACTGACTGATAGGAGTAAATCTGAGCCGACTCGGAGCCGCGGCTCGGCACTGACTGATTGCCTCTGATAAACGCCGTTTCCTGAGGTTTAACTGGAGAATAAATGAAATTTCTAGCAGCTTCATTACAGCAATAGGACAACTTTAAGACAGTGCTTCTTGAAATTATAATCATGTTTGTGAATTTCCAACGAAGCTCAAGTTCAAAATGCCTCGAGGTTATGATTATACGAAAACCTGGAAATTGTAACTGAATGCCGTCTCGCTGCCTCTTTAATATCTGAAGTGGAAGGCCCCGGGAACCAGCGGGGGACGGCTGCGGAGCCCTCCGAGCTCACAAACCCGGCCATTAACCCATGACCGAGTGGTGAGCCAGAGGCCGGGAGCAGGGTCCGCCGACGGCGAGGCCTCGGTTTGAGTGCCAGCAGCTAACGGTGTGACCTGCTTCACGGCCCGGGGCACCAGGTCTGGCGGAGGGTGAGGAGGGTGAGGAGGGTGAGGAGGGGCAGGCCTGGCTCCGGCATCCTCATGGCGGGACGTGTGTGTGGCGTCCGCGCTGGCACCGGCCAGGGCTGCCTCTACCCTCCTGCCTCAGCCGCTGGCCCAGCGGTGCCGCCCTGGCCTCACGGTGAACTCAGGTGCTCCCAGGTGACACACACAGACACACATGCCTACCCCCATCCACCCTTACCTGACGCTTGTCCACCAGCCTCCAAGGTTCTTCCCCAACCGGGAGGGCTGAAGATCCAGCCACAGCTTCCCGTGGTTTATGAGACACACCAAACCGCGTACCTGCTGGCTTCCTGACCGCGCCCCGACAGAACCCACCCACACCGGGGACCTGTCACCGCAGCTTCAGGACACCCAGTCGGCTCCTCGTGTCCAAGAGGATGGATTTTAAGACTGAAGGTAGATGTTAGCGAAGAACGTGCGGTGGAGCGGCTGTGGCGTTCGGGCAGGACCAAGCCTCGGCCTGACTTGTGGCAAAGCCCCCAGCACCCTTACAGCGACAGGCTACGGTTATAAGCCGACCCTATAGTCCGGCCCCGCAGTCCGGGGGGCTGAGGGATGTGGGCTGCGGGGGTGCAGCAAGTGCTGCCTGAACAGCTGATGAGTTCAGAGAAGGCGACACCAGGAAGGAAGCAGATCTGGAACTCGCAGGGACACCACGCATCTCACCCTTATGCTCTGTGAACTAACGCTTCCTTCTCAGGCGGGGTCTATACCTTCGTATTTCTGATATAAACACAGGCAACTACATCGAATATTGTCGAGGGCGGGTGGGGGGGGGGGGGGGCACGAGACCTTGAAGCTGATCTTAATGGTATACGGTGGGGAGGGAGTGGACTGCATGCTCAGCAGGTAACTGGGAGCTGCTGGGCTCAGGGCTGCATTACGAATGAAGGTTCTGGGCCCGGAGGCGGCTGTCCTGCTGGTGCCAGGCTGGCCCGGCGCGGTGACCACAGGCTTGACGGCGGCCAGGAGGGCGGGTGAGGAGGCCGGCTGGGGCCGCAGTAACACAGGAGGTGGGAAGTGGTGGAGGGAAGGCTGCATGTACAGCGGTCCGGGACAGCCCTATCTTTGCGTGTTTGATATTTCATAGACGTTCAAGTTCCTTGAGTCAGAAATCCTAAATGACACCAAGCCCAAAGCACTGTGCCCGCCGGCCCAGGAGGGAGGTGTGTAAGGACCGGCTGCTCAGGGTTCGTCCGGGAGAAACGCGAGACAAACCATTCACATTCAGTGCTTATTGAAAAGAAATCAACTTTAAAACCTCCTTCAAGTTAACAGACGCCATGAGATTTGGTGAGGGGTGTGTCCATGTCCAGCATCCTCACCGTGAGACTGAGGCGTGGAGAGCCCGGAGCCCGTTCACAGCAGGTGGGTGTGCCTGCCCACGTGCTCAGAATGGTCTGTTTTTGTGCATATCTGCACACTTTAAACTAAAACCCAGACTTCCAGGGAGTAACCATGCAGGAGAGGAAGAGGAGGACTCGGTATGAGGGAAGAAAGCGCTGCCTGTGCCCACTCCCTGGGTCAGGTCCTGCTTGAGGACGTGGCCTCCACACGCTCCCCCCCCCCCCCCACTCAGGCCACGCCCCGGTCCCTCCGCTCCACACACATACACTAGCCGAGTTTTCACAGCACCAACCTCGGCAGCAGTGTGCCTGAGCTCTCGGACCCGTGTACCGTGTGGGAAATGTGGCCTGAAGCATTGAGTGTATGTGCAGTACTTGTTCAGAACCCTTTAAAAAGCGAGAGTTGTGAAATCAGAAAGCAGTTAAGCTTCAACTGCCTGAACGTGTCCGTGGTGCAAAGACCCCCCGGACCAGAGATCTCAGCAGACAGAGAGGACGAGAGGAGAAACCGCGAGAGAGCATGGCAGCGGGAGAGGGTGCCGCGCCCCCGGGAGCCGGGAAGCCGTGACACGAGCTACAACCCGGCTAGGCAGCGGATTGTAACGGGGGCGGGAAAGGTTAAACCCGTCCCCCTGGGAAGCAGTCACCGGCTCCCAAATTAAAACAAAACCCACCCCGGTGCCTGTTCACAGCATGTGGGTGTGCCTGCCCCCCACCCCCACCCCCCACCCCGGGCCGGGGCGCACAGCACAGGGACAGGAGAGGCAGCAGAGAGACAGAGTGAGCAGAGCTGCAGTGTTTATTGAGCATGCTACAGAGGGAGCAGAGTACACACAAGGAAAGTAGACCACCATCGACCTCCTGACTTTGTTAGAAAAGTAATTTTTAATTGTGCCGCTTCCAAACTAGACTGGATTTTACATTTCTAAAGATGTAAAAACTCAACTAATAGAAAATATACATGACCGTTCTGTCTACATAGATAACAGAATCTATGAGTCTTGAACTAAGTACATCAATTTCAAAAAAGTATTGGTCATTTAAACAGAATCAGCAATTCAGATCGACAAGAACTGTTCAAATTAATTTGACCTGTAGATTCTGAGCCATGTTTTTATTAAAGTCAGATCTATTCCTAAATACAAAATATTTTGAAGGTTTATTAAAACTGAATATTACAATGCAAGGTAAATTAAGACTAAAGGCACATAAACTTTGGTCCCACCTGGTTGTCAGTTTTAGAAAACTGCCACAAATCGTCTTCCTGCCAAGGTTTGCAGCGACTCTGCCTCCCGGACAGACATGCACCTGTCCTGCGCTAGCTAGACCCCTCCATGCTCAGAAATCCACAGCCACGTCCAGTCGTCACCACACACTAAGGATGGCGATAGGTATTGAAATGCACGTAAGTCATGTCAACTTCAAAAAACATCTACAGAAAATATTCAGCCACAAACAAGACGTTACTTGGTGCTGACGGTAGTATATGACGCGTCCCACAAGAGCGTGTACAAAAGGTTAAGGTTCCAGGATGCTTTCCACGTAGGGCTCAAACTGACAGAAATTAATACTCTGCATCTCGTTAACTCAACTAATGCCTACGCTCCTAACAGAATCTAGACCAGATGGTGAGGTACAAAAAGGCCAATGTGTTTTTAAAGCAATAAAGCCTAAGGTAATAAAACTAAAAAATGCTGCTTTGTTCTTTCAATATTCTGCATCTTATTTGACTAAATAGAAAGAAAAGTGACAAGCCAGTAATTCAAAGTACGCTCCAAGCAGGAGAAACAAAAACTTAACCTTTTCACACACCCTGCCTATACATGTGTACCCCATGTAACAGTGTGCCCGAGACAAGCAATCCTTGTAAATGCCTAGTCAATTGCACAATAGCAACACTAGTTTTCCTTTAAGGCACGTATGTCAACTAAGTTGAAAAAGAAAAGGAAAATTAAACAATGTTAAACAATAAAAATGGCTTCCCTATCAAACAGATGGAATCAGCAGTTAATACTCTGCCTTTACATATGCCATTTCGATTAGAACCAAGGAATGGTAACAGCATGAGAAGAAAAAAAAAAAAAGGAAACAAACTCTGGTCCCCACTCTGACAGCCAGCCACAGGTGTGACGCTGGATCCGCCGCCCGCCGCCCGCTCAGATGGTGGACTTGGAGAAGGAGACGCGCAGGTGGTGGTTCTCGCCCAGGTTGTAGTTGTGCAGGTCGATGAGCGCCTGGATGGCCTCCTCCACCGTGGCCATCTGCAGGAGGGCCATCTTGTGATCTCTTCTGAAACAAGAGAGGAGCTGAGACCCCGCCAGCCCCCGCGGCCCAGCTGCACCTGAGCTCTGCCTGTCCCACAAGCCCGTCCGACCTTCCTGAAGAGAACTCTCCCTCCCGCCGCCCGAGCCGGAAGGTGCTTACTGAAAGAACTTGAACGCCTTCACCGTGCCCCCCGTGTTGGCAAACAGAGTCCGCAGGTCCTCCTCGGCCACGGACGGGCTGGGGGGAGCAAACCGGGAGGAAAGGTCAGTCATCGGCTTTTCACTCCGTTCTCAGCACCCACCCTCCCGAGCGCCAGCCAACTGTTGATACTCACGGGATGTTGGACAGGTGAAGGGTTGCAGAAGGAGGGAAAATGTTCTGGAAATTTTTGGATCCCGGCTTCTTAAAGCGATGCAGCGGGGAATTACCAAAATCTTTAGTGAGACCTTGGTCATCGAGGCCCTCCCGAGGGAGCTGGACAGTCTGGTGTTTGGAGAGAGTGACGCGGATAATCTTCCCGTACATTTTCTGTCCATTAAGATGGTTCATGGCTACAAACAAAAACAGTGCCCACGTTGTAACGACGTACAGAGCAAGGTGACTTCAACAGTTTAAATCAGGATTCTCGGGTTTAAAGAGGAGCCTGAGTGTCCAGGAACCACTGGTGTCACGGTGAAGCCACGCTCCCCAGACGAGGCGTCTCACAGAAAAGCTTCCTCCACGGACTGAAACCCGGGTTCCCCCACCTTCCGACCACCATCGGCCGTGGCCCCAGGAAAGGAAGTGAGCACGCCCTCTGCCCTCTCCACCCCAAGCTCCTCTTCTCCCACCCCCCAATCGAGGACACTACACTCATGACAGTCTGAACATAAACAAAACCAGGATCGATTCGGAAGGGTTTGGTTTAATCCTCCCCTCTCCCCCTAGGTACTGCTCAGCCACAGGACCGTGGGCACCGTTCACCGTGGCTCCCGCGCGAGGAGGAAGAAATGCTCCCACAAGAACCAGCCGCCCGAGCAGAGCGCACACGGCGGGGAAGGGAAGGCTGGGTGCCTGAGCTCTGTCCTCAGACGCAGAGACCTGCACTTCCAGAAGCAGAATGACAGCTGCACACTGGGTATGCTCTGTGTGAGCGACACCATCACTGGCGAGAACACTGCAATTCAAGCCGCTTGTCTCCAAAGGCAAGTACCTGGTTAGCTGGTGAGCCAGGTTAGGCGGAACAGCAAACTGCACTAGTGCTCACCTCAGAAACGGCCAACTTCAAAATACCAACTGACGATGCAGTCAGCCTGAGGCACCATCATTCCTGCACCTCAACTAAGCATTCTCAGCTAAGAGCATCTCTTCAGGCCATCACTGTGAGAGGAGGTGGTCAGACCCAAGCATGTGATCTGACTCTGATGTACCGTGTTTCCCCGAAAATAAGACCTAGCGCATGGAAAGGTAAGACATCCCCTGAAAAGAAGACCTAGCGCAACTTTGGGAGAAAAAAATATAAGACACTGTCTTATTTTCTGGAAAACAGGGTAGTAAATGAGATGCCAATTCAATTAAAATTACCGATGACTTACATACGCAGAACTCGGTGTCACTTGACTAAAGTCTGTCTTTTAAGATTCCAAAGGGACCTGGTATCCTTAAAACACGTTTTCCACGTGACTATTTACTTCTAAATGACGTTAGAATTCCAGCAGTCTGGCATTACCTGAATCCCAGACTATGTGAACAGCTAGCTTCCATTACCGGGAACAATCCGGAGAGGAGCGTTATAATATAAATGCCGTGATTTTTATGCACAGTTGTTACTGCATTTGTGGAGCCCGAACCCCTTCCCATGAGACTGAACATGAGACGGTAAGAGGAAAGCAGAAAAGCAGAGTATGCTCACCCACACCACCGACATGGAAACAGGAGCATTAACAGGAGCGGGTGAGCCCTGCTCCCGACACCACCCACAGCTGCCGCCTCCCTCTCCTCGCGGGAGGACACGAGCTCGCCTTACCCAGCTGTGACTGGTGCCCGTCGGCCATCTGGATCAGAGCGCTGTCCTTCTTGTTGTACAAAATCTTCACGCGCTGCACGTCGCCATAGACACCTTGGGTGGAGCCACAGAGCAATCCAAAAGGGAGTTAATTGTGTGCGCAAGCCAGCCAAAGGTCATCTGACATATTAATGAAACACTCAGACACCAACATGATCACCCATTCAAACGCACCATTCTCACAAATGAATAAAGAAAGATCAAGATTTTGAACAGTGAATTTTGAAAAGAACAAATTTTGATAAACCCTCAAAGCTATGTGAATGATATTAAAGACCATGCAAAATAAATCAGCATGCATTAAAACAAATTTTGTGTCTATGGAGAGTTTTAAATAGCAAAGAAAAATAGCAAAAGATTTACTATTCAACTTTAAGCCAAAGTGCTAGCTACAAATAAGAATTAAGGTGAAACCAAAATCAAATCAATAATAAAAGTATAGTGCTAACAATAACATACCGAAGAGGGTAAACAGACTTTGGGGCGTAACCATCTTTAGAAGGAGAGAAGAGCAAGCAGCGTAAGACAAGGAGAGAGGAGAGTCGAGGAAGAGCGGAGATGAACAGATCATCCATACGAAGGGTGGTTCCCGCAGAATGGTGAGGTGGTCATGGATCATGGTTCAAGGCGGTTAATTGGGGCAAGTTGGTCCGAGGAACATTTGTTCAAGCCCAGAGCATGAACAGAGGGAATGGAGACAGGGAATGAAGACAAGGACAAGGAAAATAAGGATCAGACAGGGGAGGGAATGGGTGTTGGAAAGACAAGGAGAGGGAAGGTGAACACACGGGGAGGAGGATGAAATGGGGAAGGGAAACAGCAATGCAGAAGAAAAAAATAAGGAATTGGGGAACAAAAAAAAAATAAAATATAGGTCAGTACATAGGAAATGCAGGAATTTGGTCAGAAAAATGGTTGGTTTATGTACTGTACAAGAAAACTGAGTAAAATGTAGTCATCCAAGACAAATATGGGTAAAGTACATCTACATCAAAGAGTAATTACAGCATTTCATCTGAACAGGGGGCAGGAGCATGCACAGGGCTGTAAACTCTGAACCGTAACTGCATAAGCAGGGCTGGTTATGAAATGCAGGCAGAATTTTTAAAAGAAAACAAAGGCACTCTGATCAAACCTTTTCACATGCAGAACTGCGAATGACAATAGTACCAATGATAAAATAAGCTCAATGTTCGTATTGACAGAGGCCAATTAAAAATGAAACAAATGTTCAAATTAGACACCATAACTGATACACTGAGCCTCCCACATTTCATACCAGCTCTCATAGCAATCAAAATAAAACATACCAGACATAAATGTACAACTAAAAAATAACTCAGCGGTGAACTATTTAACGGGGGCGGTAACGCTGACACATTTGTAGGAGACAGTGACTAATAACTGCAAAGAAAATTACTAAAAGGCGGGAGAGTGCCTCGGCAAGATCTTTGGAAGAACCTTTAAAGAAACACGGATTAGAGTCGTTCACATCAAAAAGATTTAAAAAATACAATGACACATAAGCATGAAATGAACAAGCAAATAATTAGACAAGGCAAAGAGCAAAAAATTTTACAGTTAAATCTGCAAACTGGATTACATTTGCCTTTGAGAACAAAAAGATAAAAAGCCAAACTACTGTACTTCACCATATTTTTCTTAGGAAAAATAGGTAGTTAGGTTAAAAATATATATTTAAAGAGATATGACTATCTAAGGAGATAAAGTATTACTTAAGTACATAGGTTTTATCCAGAAGTAGAAACATACAAAAATACTTTGACTAATGAATGTACGTAACAGAAAGGCAAGTGCCAAATGAAATCCACATGGAAATTGCACAGATGGGATGGGGGGACAGGACGGCCGGCCACTAACCTCCTCGTTCAGATTGCTAACCAGCAGGACCGTGTTGCCGCCCGCGGACACTCCGGGCATCCCCACGCGGCCCGCTGCGGCCGCAGCCGCCGCCGCCGCGGCATTAGGAATGGCCAGAGGACTGAGAGCTCCTGGAACAGCTGCAACAGGAAGCCCTAATTTTAAAATAAAGCGGATTTTACGAAACACACACAAGTCGTTTACACACACCAACTTAAGCACCCAGGCGGCAGGGGCTCCGCTGCACTCCCACGGTTCCTGAAAGGTAATCTGTGTAACACTGAGACAGGAGTCTTACAGAAAGACGGCTGGCTTCAGGGAAATCATTAACCAGAGAACTAAAGAATGGGCTACATTAACAAGTCAGACCAGTGGTCGGCAAATGGCGGCTCGCGAACCACCGCTCTGTTGACTAATGAGTTTGCAGACCACTGCAAAAGGCATTACCCTCACTCAGAAGTTTTGACTTCAGGTTAAAGACATTAGTACCTTGTTAAAATGTTTTTTAAGTGTTTTTCCCTAGCAGTGGTCGGCAAACTCAGTCAACGGAGCGGTAAACCGAGGCTCGAGCCACAGTTTTCCGACCACTGAGTTATCTGGTCCCGTTTCCTACGGAAACGCAAAGAAGCACGACGGTGGAACAGTCAGTCCAGGCGTGCACGCCCTACTGGAAAATCTCCTTCCAGATACGGTGACTCCTTCCCACACAGCCGTCTTCCTGAGCTCACGCCTGAAATAAAACCAGTCAGCACAGCTCAGAACCCATGGTCCCCGCTCTAAGGACAGTGATTTCCAGTGGAGGCTGGGAATGTGTCTGAAACATGCCACCCCTAACAGCAGGAATACTGACCATGTCCTGGACTGTCCAGTAACACCAGTGCCCATAGCCAATGCAACAGCCATCATTACACCAAGTTTACAATTTTCAGCATATTGGCAAAAAATAACTTTTTGGAGTGCCACAGAATTTTAATAACTCGTGCATGCCATGAGATGAAAAGGGTTGAAAATCACTGCCTGAACAAATGACCCTGAACAGTATTTCATGTACTCAGAGGGCCTGAAGGAAGTCTTACCAAAACCTGTTGGCCTCAATTCCACTCACTCGGGTACCACGAACCCAAGTTCCCTCACCACCTGCCCCCCAGGCGGAGGGACAGCACAGACCGTCACATGGCCTGTCAGTGCTCCCGGCCTCACCACCGCTCTGCCCCTTCCTGACCCTGGCTCTGCTTCCCAGCCTCTGCTGCGCCTTCATCCTTAAGATCCTTCAGTTATTTCTTTAGGGAATTGCCTTCCCCTCAGCATCTTCTATCCACTTTTCAGAGGCCGGTGGCCTGGAATCCGTTACCAAAATTAAACACTTGCCCTGGCAGAGTGGCTTGGTGGGTTGGTTGTTGTCCTGTGCACTGAAAGGTGTCAGGTTCGATCCCCAGTCTGGGCCTGTGAGGGAGGCAACCAATCCATGTTCTCCTCTTTCTAAAATCAATTAAGAAAAACTTTTAATTAAAAAACTTCACCCTGGCCGGCTTGGCTCAGTGGATAGAGCATCAGCCAATGAACTGAAGGGCCCGGTTTTGGTTCTAGTCAAGGGCACACACTCCAGTTGCAGGCTTGATCCCTGGCCCTGGTCAGGGTGCGTGTGGGAGGTAACCACTAGATGTGTGGCTCTCACATGATGTATCGCTGTCTCTCCCCCTCCCTTCCACTCTAAAAAATCAATAGGAAAGTATCATTGGGTGAGGATGAACACAAAAAAAGTCAAAAAGCTCCTAATCCTTAGCATTTTCTAGTACATTCTTTAAAAAAACAAACAATAAACATATTGATTTCAGAGAGGGAGAAACATCAACAATGAGAATCATTGATTGGCTGCCTCCTGCATGCCCCCTCTGGATATGCCTGCAACCAGGGCATTCACCCTTGACAGGAATCGAACCCAGGACCCTTCAGTCCACGGGCCAATGGTCTACCCGCTGAGACAAACCAGCCAGGGTTCTAGTACATTCTTGATGCAGGACTGTTTCCTGTCTACTCGCATACTCTCCACCTCCTCACACTCAGCTACACCTGTGCACGTGGCCCCCCGTGACAAGTTCTCTTGCTCCGCCCTTCTTCCCCTCTCCCTGCCCAGTCATCCATTCTTTCACCTTCCAATCCTCCTCATACCCTCTCACCCCGTGCCACACAACCAGAGCCAGCTCCACGCGCCTGCTCTCGCTCCTCCCCGCCCGCTCACACTGTGCAGTGAGGCGCGGCCATCTCAGGCTTCTGCTCTGGCTGTGCTTCCACAGGGCTCTGTAAAGCAGTAAGCAGCAATCGCATGCGTGCACCAATTCCACATTGTGTCAACCAAAAGTCCTTGATTCCTAGCCTATCCCCGAGTTCCCCTAAGAAGTACACCAGCCTGAAGTCCTGTCTCCTCCTGTCAATCTCATTGTGTTCAGCAAGGATCAGAAACCCCTAAATTCTTCAATCACCTTCAAGTCCTCTCCTTCCACCTGCCCCGCTTTGCCCTTTCTTCAGGACAGAATGGCGACAAGAACATGGGTTGTAAGGCCACTGACTTCCTTTCTGACTCCAGTCTGCCCTGGATTCCCGCCAGGTCTCAGGATGGCTACAACCAGTATCTCCCCTTTCCAGACCCAACATTCCCCGTCCTCCTGGTCCAGTCACTACAGTGACTTCTAGAACTGAAGCCAGCCCGGAACACAGCCACATGAACTGAGCACTCTATGTGCCCGGCACTGCCAAGTTCACCAAAGGCTCGAGCACACGGAACCCGGGCACCACGTGGCGGCTGGGCCAGATCCTGGACTCGGACGTCTGGGTGTGGAGGCCCTGCCTGCTGGGGGTAGTGACTGTGCACGTGCTCACTGCAGACACTACCCGGCTGCTGTCTTCCTGCCCTTCCTTCCCCTTTCCTGTCCTCAGCGCCCCGCCTGCGTCAGGGGAGTACTTTCTCCCCTAGTGTACCCTCCACCCCCACCATCTAATACCCACACCTGTGACCTTCCTTATGTAACTACTGAACTGACCAGGCACTTCCCATCTAATCCTCTTCATCTCAGCCCTCCATCTTGGTGCTTTATTTACCCACGATTTAAATGTGCACTGCTTCAAGTTTCCATTTCAAGTCTTTAACCCTCTTCCTCTCATACTGGGGAATCCTAACTAGGCCATAAGCTAATAAAAAGCCAGTCTGACATATTCCTATCAAATGAAGACCCTACCAAGTAAAAAAAGAGCACTCAATGCTGGCAGGGGGAAGATCAGCCAGACTCATGTAGCGCCCATGCTAGTGTCAATTACTAGCGCATTCTTAAAAGACATTTGCAATAAGGATCTGAAGCCTCGACCATTTTCCTTGACCTAGTAATTCTAATTCTAGGAATCCAGCCTAAAGAAATCGTTTGAGAACCAGGTCACATACAAGGTGCCTGTCATATGCCACTTACAGTAATTGGAAGGATGGAACTATGTCCAATGACATTGCCCACTATCACACAATGCTGCTGTTCAAGTTATCATTTAAAAACTTCCTTAATAAAATGACATTTATACACAAAACTGCAAATAAAATGGTTTTAACCTTTTACAAAAGTTTATATTTTCAGTAAAATTATAACAGTGGTTATCTCTTATAAATTATCCAAATTACTAGAGGCTGCATTATTTGATTTTTAAAACTTTTAACGCACCTACTTGCAAATCTATGTTAAGGGTACTTTGGGAATAAAAAGCCCAGTTACACATAAGGAGATGCAAAGCCATGAGAACTGGTAACTGATGAAGTCGCGGAGTAAAGGAAAGCGAATTCATGTATTTGCACCACAGAACACTTTCCTTGTTCTCCTCAGGCAGAGAATAAACAAAAACATGTTAATGTATTCATCACCGAGCTGGAGGACGCCAAACGATTTATCAGGAACTGAGTGGCTTTACTCCTATGCTTTCAGTGCGGAAAGGCAGGGAGCCTGAGCTTGCAGGGAGGAGAAGAGTTCCCTGGGAAAAACCGGGACGGCTAAGCCCATACACACACACACACACTCTCACTCACTCTCTCACACACACACACCACACACTCACACACTCTCTCTCACACACACACACACACACACACACACACCACTCACACTCTCTCTCACACACACACACCACACACTCACACTCTCACACACACACACACACACTCACACACCACACACTCTCTCTCTCTCTCTCTCTCTCTCTCACACACACACACACACACACACACACATCACACACTCACACACTCACACACACACACTCACACACACACACACACACACTCTCTCTCACACACACACACACACACACCACACACACACTCTCACACACACACACACCACACACTCACACACACCACACACACACTCTCTCTCACACACACACACACACACCACACACTCACACACACACTCACTCTCTCACACACACTCACACACACACACACACACACACACTCTCTCACACACACACTCACACACACACACACACGAACAACGGCACCAGCACCTCGGGCCCAGCACGTGGCATCAGCTGAGGTTTTTTGGTGTTTGACTGTGACGCTGCTTCTTTAATGAGTTGCATGCGAATCTTTTAAGCTTCTCTGAAATTATGTGTAAGATCTTAATGTCATCTTCTCTGATACCTTTAGGGCCTGCCGCATCCCTACCAAAATGCCTAGGGCCTACAAGATAATAAACGTAATAATATACCTTCTATTGATAAAGCCTTTAAGAATCTATAGTAATAATTATAGTAATAATTATAATCACTCACTGGTTCTCTCAGCTTTACCTTTACAGATGGTACACCTGAAACAGTATTGATTTATAAGCTGATTTGAGGGAATAAAGGCTTAAACTAGATCCATAAAGTAACAGAGCTTTTCAGGAAACAACGTTATCAAAACAAAGCACCACTTATCCTCAGCATGAACAGATATCTGGCCGGTGCGAGATGTAGCAGAAAATTAGAACAAAGGGTCAGTTTTGTCTGAAGTCACCAGAATTCATTTCAAATGTCAAATTGCTTCTCTTGCATTAGGGGCCTCTATTCAAGATGTATTACTTACATTTTTTACAAAAAGCTATTGCAATGTTATATACCCACAGTAAATAAATATCTATTTTCGAGAATTATTTTATTATAATACTTTTTCCTTTTTTAATTGATGGACATAAACTATAAGAGCTTCTTTGTGACTCATGAAATCTTGGTTCCATATGGATAGAAATTCTAAAGACAACTTTAAAAAGTCAGAAATCAAGAATGTCCCAGGCACATCAAGTAAAAAGAAACTAAGATTTCACCTTAAGTGATGACTTCATTCATTTTACTTACAAAATAACATTTTCCTTATTTCTTCACCTTGACTCCAACTCTATCAGCTGCAAATTTTTGCTCTGTTTTTGTTAGGTGGTCCTATCCATTGTCAAACAAGGTAAAAGCAAATAAATACCAAAACTAATTTTATAGAAAATAATTTCCTCCCAGTCCATATTTGTTCGCATCTCACTGCTTCTATGCTGTGAGAAATGAAAACAATCAGATTAGCGCACCCCCCTCCGCCCCCAATATGCACAGGGCCTGGACCTACACTTCACTCTAGGCAGCACTACATCCCCTGAGCATCGATATCTGTGAAGAACACCGAAGTCTTCTAACTGTTCCTATGGCTTCTCTCTCGAGAAGAGCAAATGGGACACAGTTTGCTCCCTCCCGTCGGGGACGGGGCTCACTGTACTTACTGGCGTTGGGCAGGCCCCTCCCCGGGCAGTGGGGCCGATGGCAGAGACAACAGATCATACCTAGGAGGGACGTCTCCTTGGCGAACGCTGCGGCAATGGCGGGGTCCAGCGCAGGCTGTCCGTCCCCAGACGGGAGGTCAGGTCGGGTGTAATCCCTGCTTTTGTCATTGTTGTACTTTACATTCAAATTCACAAGTTTGGAAAAATCAATCCTTAGGGTACAGCAAGCGTTATAAATGTTCTGACCATCCAGGGCCTGTAAAGTGAATAAAGTACAGGAGCATGTTAAAGAGTGACAATTAGCAGAAGGCATGACTGACAACAAAACAGCGCCGACGGCCTGCACCCCAGAGCGACAGGAAGGGATCAGACCTCGTTCTTCCTGCTTCCCTTGCTGTCCCAGCTGAACAGGAACTAGCTTTCCCAGCTACAACCTGTTAAGCACGTGCACAAATATTTCTCATTTTAAAAACCTGCGGAAACAAGGGTCCCACCCAGTCCTGCCACCGCAGCGCCCACGACACGGTGCCGGTAACACCCACACTTCCCGCCGGGGCCTGCGGAGGCTAAGGGCTCCATGCAGGTAACTCACTACGCGCATCTGGCGCGTCCCGTGAAATGGGCAAAGCGTTCCCTCCCGGGAGGCGTGCAGCTGCACCAGAGCAGCCTGGGACGACCCCACGCGCGCCCGAGGGCCACGGGAGGAGCCAGGATGCAGAGCTGGTTACCTAACACGGACAGGCAGCAGCGGCAGCCATGATCCCCAGTGGCACCCGTGCTCAGGAGAGACTTCCCCTCCATCTGAAAGAGCATCGCTGCACGCGAGAGGGAGGCCTGAGTCTCTTCCCGAGCTCCGGCTCCTCGCACGGAAGCACAGCAACTAAGTGACAATTTAGAACGCACAGTGCACGCTGGGATGCACCGAGAGGGGAGAGCTGTGGCACAGGTGTGGGCAAGCTGTGACGGGGAGCAGTCCCAGAGCCCACGTCAGCGCTAGTTCCAGGAACCCACAGAGAGCACAGCAGGCGTGGGAGCCTCACCACCTGTAATGCCGCGTGCACGGCGCAGCTGAGCTACAGCGGCATTAACAGGGCTAACGTGCCAGTGGGACGGCCTAGGAAAAAGATCACCTCTCAAACACAGCTCTGCACTTACTAGTTTTGCTTGTTGAGCGTTCACTGGATCGCCATATTGGAGGAGAGCTTGAAACTGGTTATTTTTTGTAAATGTGATTATCTTCAATACAGCACCAAACTTAGTAAATATCTGGTGAGACATGAAAAGGGAAACGTCATCTACTCTATTATCACCTCTCCGACCTCTCGGCTGGCGTGCACAGCAGACACGTACCTGGTGGAGAACGTCCAGGGTCACGGGGTAGTACATGTTGTCAATGATGATTCTGAGCACCGGGCTCTGGGCGGGGGTCACTGCGCTCTCGCTCACAGTGGTGCCGCTGAGGGGCGTGTTTGCTGTCTGCACGGCTGTCACAGCCTGGAGAACAGCTTGGGCACGCTGAAATGCAAAGACCAGACTTAGGAAACACGCGCAGTGTTTCACTTACATTCTGCTACATGCTGCACTCTTAGCTCATTTCTTACCTAAACACACACATAGAATTTAACACTCAAAGGATCATTTTGCAACAGGTATTGTTTAATTCAAACATCCTAGCATTTACTTCCAAATAATCATCTCGCGTTGGGACCAATGCCGAACCAGCCAAGACAGGCAATGTGATTTACTCCCAAAAGAACATTAAGACGCAAGTTTTGGAAAACAATAAAATTCCAATCTAACAATATTCACCCTCTATAAAAAAGGCAAATGGCAAACTTTAAAAAGGATTACTCTATTATCCAAAAGATATCCCACCGTCTTATTTCTATTACAATCTTAAAACAAGAATATTCACAATACAATTTAAGTCTTTTTTCATAGTAGTATAACATCTGACATCAAAGTTTTTAGAAAATTGTTGTACATTTTAGTTTATAACCATTAGATTTTCAGGAACACTACAAGATAAAATATGAAAGACATTTCCCATATAATGTTATTTAATACACTATTATTTTATGTTTTGACTAATAAGACATGGCTAATAAACCAGGACACTGAATACTTTAACATCTTGATTTCTGAGATTTTAAAATGTGAAAAATATATCTACACTAATAAAGATGCAAATTGACCGTACCTTCACAACACCCACCAGCCAATCAGGTGAGTATGCAAATTAACCCAATAAATATAGTGGTAATTTGCACATGTAGGCACCCAGCAGCTGGGAAGGGGGGATGCTTATGTTGTCGCCATGGCGACGATGCAGGCATTTTGCACTGGGCCTCTGGGCAGCATGGGAAGGCAGAAAGGCAACTCTGGGCCAGAGCAAAATGGCAGCTCCAGCCTGAGTGAAAGCGGTGCCCAAGGCCAGGGGGAGGAAGGCCCAGTCTTGCATGAGTCTTTGTGCATCGGGCCTCTAGTATATGCAGAATTGAATACAGTACTTTTCGGAAATCTGTCAACTAAGTCATATGTTAAATGCTCCAAAATGACTACCTTTAATACAACTACTAAGCTATTCCTATTATTATGACAGATTCACTGATAAGAAAATTTCTTTCCACCTTATCTGGGGTCAAAAAATCATTATAAAGGAAATAATTGTTAAAAGTAACAATGACAGTACTCTACATTGCTTCACCGTTTAAAAGGCTGCATTGGCAGATGAGTAGAACATAGAAGGGAACAGTGACGAAGGGAAAGGAGAACACAAAAGAAAACACTTAAGAGAATAGACAAGAGTGTCTGTGCTAGTTTTGGAGGTTCATATACTAAAATCAGAATAGAGATTAGCATGGCTGCTTTGCAAAGATGATGTACAAATTCATAGAGTTCCTTTTTTTTTTTTTGAGATTTTAGCTACACTATGGTGGTAATCACTGCACAATATATACATGTCAGATCACGTTGTTATATGTCAAGTATATCTCATTAAAGCTGAGGGAGAGAAATGTTCATTTCACTGAAAACCACATAAACAAGGACCATACATAGCTTTTAAATGCTGATTAAGTTAACCTATAAATGTGTTAGCTGAAGAGACTAACTAAAAAAAAGTCAAACAACCAAAGGCATTTAACTGATAAAATCCAAGCAGTAGAGTTGTGTAAATAGCTTATGCTAATAGTCCTGCCACATAAAAAATTTCTATATAAAATTTTAACTTATAACAAGAAAAAGAATATTTAACCAGGTCCTTAAAAACATAGAAAAAATACTATTTAATTTATACAGTACTAATTTAAAATATGAAGAGATCAATATACTTATTTTGTAAATATACATAATGTTTAACACTTAGGAACACACTGCAAGAAAATGTCTTAAAAACAACAAGATGTCCACAGACATAGCTTCAGAATACTTAAAAACTGTACTTTCTTGTTAACCTGAGATTCTTACTCTGTTGCAGGCCATTTCATTTATGTGCCACACACACTCACTTGGTTTAGTGTGTTATCTGTCTTCAGTTCCTTGTGATTGGAGTATTGGATATAAATTGGTTGGTTGCGAAGATGAGGTGTCACAGCAGAATAGTAATTCACCATAGTAATAGCAGCTTCCTCTGTTGCTAGTTCCAAAAATGCCTAAAAATTTGAATGCAAAAATATTTCATGCTATGAATTAAATTCAAATAAGCTTTAATATGTGCCTAACCTACTCAGCTAATTAGAAAAATCAGTATCTACAACATAACCTTTTCAGTGACTAAGATGCTCTAACAGCAGAAGTGGAAACCCTTTCCTGAAGGCTAGGCACACAAAACCGTGTCCGCGCTATTTCCGCCTGACACCTGTTTCCCACATGCACAGAGGTACGACCCCAGTAAAATCTAGAGAAGCCCTCTCCGGTCTGGCTCAGTAGATAGAGCATCGGCCTGCGGACCAAAGGGTTCTGGGTTTGATTCCAGTCAAGTGCACTATCATGGTTGCAGACTCTTCCCCAGTCCAGGCCTTGGTCTGGGTGCATGAAGGAGGCACCTAATTGATGTGTTTCTCTCACATTGATGATTCTCTCTGTCTTTCCTTCTCTCTTCCACTCTCCCTAAAAATCAGTGGAAAAATATTCTTGGGTGAGGATAAACAAAAAATAAAAACTAGAGAAAAATAAATCTAAGTTTTTTCTAGCATCAGAATTTTACTCTCCTAACCTAAAGGATAAAAGAGATCTCAAAGTCATTTTTAAAGCAATATGACTTAAGAGACAGAAAAAAATTAAATGTCAGATTAGCAGTAGCATTAATATTTAAGGGAACGTTAAGTTTCATAGTGCTTCTAAATGGTATTGGAATTTAAAAACAATGATTTTTAATATCCCTGGACCCTACTGTGACGGACACGTCTACCCAATGAAGAATAATATCTAGGAGTAATGACTATTTTCTCCTAGGGCTGCCAGTGAGTATTTCCAGGGAATAAGCTTAAAGCCAAGATGCGGCCCGTACCCTTACTGCCAAGATGACAAAGGGCAGACCCGGGAAAGCCCTCCCTCTGTATTGCCACCACCTCCCCGTGAGGAACGCTCAAGCTGCGTCTGAGTGCCACCAGCAGCTCCGCCGGCCCAGGAAGAGCCAGGTTCCTGCTCCCCTCTGTCCTCTGCCCTCCCAGGACCAGAAGGGCACCTGCCGCGGGGCTGGCCGCCTGCCGGAGGTTCTGAAAGAGGCGCACCTGGTTTTTCCCTTTCAGCATGAGGATGTTGGTCACCTTCCCAAACGGTAAGCCCAGAGCGATGACCTCGGTTTCCGTCACCTCACCAGGCAGCTTTCGGAGATGAAGCACACGAGAGGGAGCCCCATCCATTTTATCTTCTCCTTTAAACTTTTTACTGTCATTACCATTGGCTGAAAGACATAAGAAAATGTTCTTCTTATCCGCATTAAAAAACACAAAGCAGTGTTTATAAAAGAACCTAAAAACACAGCAGAATATACTGGAATAACTCCTAAAAATTCAAAAACTGGGGTTTCAAAGAAACAGAATCCTATCTACCAATTAATTGAGATTGCCACTGGGTAAATGTTTCTAAACAGTGTATGTAAAAAACAATAAGTAATAATGTAAGTTTATAAACAGATTGTCCAATGGCGAAAGAACATAATTATCTTGCAACTTTCTATTACAGACTAACAAATTTTTTAAAATGTAAAAATTTGAGTTGGCAAATATTAGGATTATAATTTCACCTGAAAATTATAAATTGTTCAGTTTGGGAAATATCATATTCCAAAGTGGGATCAAAGAAAACAATGCTGTAAAAATAATTATGCAGTCAGTCCACATGGTGCTTACCCCACGGCCTCTGCTAATTCATTATTACCACCTCATCTCCCTAAATATCTTATCAGCATCTACATACTACAAATCATTCATGGACTTGACCACCTTAAACTGAGCGGAGAAAAATGAATGCTCACACTCCACGTTCCTGTTCGGGAAAACAGACATCCTAAAGAGAGCACCAGAAACGAAGGTGTGTGACAGACAGACGGTACTTCTGTTACCTCCCACAGCTAGCACCGTGTCACAGGGTGCCGGCAGCATCTGTTGTACCTGCATTTCCGAGTAGCCGCACAGCGCGCTGTCTCAGTGCCTCTGCACGAGGTGGAGAACAGAGGCTCCGTGAGAGGAAGGCAGGCTCTCGGGGCCTCTCCATGGAAGAGGACGTTGGCTAGCACCCCCCAGACATTCAAACGGGGACACAGTGTGCAGGAACACTTTATAATACATATAAAATGAAATGACATCAAAACTGCACATAAAAATTAAAATTAAAATCTCCCAGTTCTGAGTAACGTACTAAAATCTGAGATGATTTCAGTTTCAGAATAAGACAAAACATCACTTTTACTACACCTGATCTCAGCCCAAAGGCCGAGAAGCGATAAAACGTCACTTTTTTTTTTTAAATATATTTTATTGATTTTGTACAGAGAGGAAGGGAGAGAGATAGAGAGTTAGAAACATCGATGAGAGAGAGTCATCGATCAGCTGCCTCTTGCACAACCCCTACTGGGGATATGCCCGCAACCAAGGTACATGCCCTTGACCGGAATCGAACCCGGGACCCTTGAGTCCCCAAGCCAATGCTCTATCCATTGAGCCAAACCGGTCTCGGCAAACGTCACACTTTTAATAGCAATAAATCCTGCTGTTATGAAATAACAACACACAGCACGGGCAGAAATGTCTCCCCAACTGAAAGGGACAGCCCACCTCCACAGCCGAAGAAATGACTCGGGAGAGCAATGTTACCATCGTCCAGCCTTTGCCCAGCCATCAGTTACAAACGCCTCTCAGTGAAGCCCAACCCCAGGACTAGCAGCAGCTAGCTGCATTTTGAAACGTCTCGCTATTCTTTCTGAAAAAACTAGTTTATTAAAAAAAAATCAGTCTCGCCGGGACCGGTTTGGCTCAATGGATAGAGCGTCGGCTTGGGGACTGAAAGGTCCCGGGTTCGATTCCGGTCAAGGGCATGTACCTTGGTTGCGGGCATATCCCCAGTAGGGGGTGTGCAAGAGGCAGCTGATCGATGACTCTCTCTCATCGATGTTTCTAACTCTCTAGCTCTCTCCCTTCCTCTCTGTACAAAATCAATAAAATATATTTAAAAAAAAAAAAAAAAAAAAAAAAATCAGTCTTAATATATGAGTTAAAGTTAACATTAACTTTTCTCACTTGTGAAAGTTTTTTATTCTCCGACATACAGGCATCGGTAGAAAAGCCGACAGGGCACGGCTGTGAGAGTCACGCTGGAAACAGCGTGAGGCAGGGCCGTGAGCCAGGAGGGCCCCTGGTGAGGGGATGAGGATGGAACCCGCTCTGCACTGGCAAACCCTGCCGGTCTCCTATAGCCATGCCTGTGGCCATCCGGTTGAGACACCTGAACAATGGAGAATTTCTCCAGGCAAGCATAATCACTAGCTTTTAAAGGTGTTTTAAGCTCTTACAATAAGCAACAATATTCAAATCTGGGCCTGTTAGAACACACAGACATTTCATCTTTCTCTGTTAGAAAAAAAGATCTTAAAGCTCAGTGTTTCCTCTGGGCATGAAGGTAAACGAAGTTAATGTTTCCTGAACGTAAGGTAAGAGGTGCATGTAGTTTCCTCAGGTTAAAACTAGGCTTTCAGGGATCTCACTCCATCCTGACAGGGACTGGATCCCTTCTTTAGAACAGCAGTTGCCAACCTCTTGGCGACCGCTGCTTTATCAAGGACGTTATCATTCCTCGGCATAATTTTAAAAGGAGTACAGTAACAGATTATTCTTTTCAACCAAAACAAATCCTTTTCCACGTCACCCCTTTGTTGATGGGGATGTATCACCCAGTGATTCTAACGTTAACATGGATCTCTCCCAAACCAGTGTCCTTCCCAGTAACTCAGATGTTCTGATTCTCATACACAGTTTCCTCCATACTGAGACCCCAAAATCTCTAGATTAGTGTAGTTCTTCCCTATGTATAGCATAGCAGTAAGCCCCCTCTACCTCTTCAAAATAACAAATGGAACAAAAATCTTTTCTAAAATGTAAATCAGGTAAAGTTCAAGCTCCTTGGTACTTTGTAACGAATCAGATCCCTGCCTACAAGGACCCCCTTTTAGCCCTTCGCTATTTCTCATTCCAGCAAGACAAAACTACAAGTAGCCAGCCAAGGTCTAGGGTGCTTGCGGCTGGCTAGAGGCAGGGAATCCTGGGTTCTGAGGTGGTTAGGGGCGATCAGGCCAGCAGTTAGGGGCAATCAGGCGGGCAGGCAGAGGGATTATGCGATCAGGCAGGCGAGTGGTTAGGAGCCAGCAGTCCCCAGATTGTGAGAGGCAGTCAGACACCCCCAGAGGGGTCCTGGATTGGAGAGGGTGCAGGCTGAGCTGAGGGACAAACCCCCAAGAGAATGAATCATCGGACCTCTAGTACATGAATAAAATCCTAGATATAAAAGTACTGGGTCAGAGGCTAAGTTTATCCTTACCTGTGTAAGAAACTGCCAACCTGTGTCTAAAAACTTTTACACTCTCACTAGCAATATAGTTCCAGTTGCTTCCCACCCTCATCAATGTTTGGCATTGTCGCTTTCATTTCAGCCTAGATTCTAGCTGAAGTCATCTTTCACCTGGTGATAACTTGCTCTCCCGATGACTTTTCACGGGTTTACTAGTCATTCCTATACCTTCTACTATCTCGTTTTAAAACTCGGGCTCTCTTTGTTTACTGATGTGGAAGAATTCTTTACCTTCTCTGAGACCAATCCTCTGTCAAACGTACGTACCAATATGTGAAAGCACTTTCTCCCCGCCTTGCGTTGCTTTCTAACTGAGGGGATGTGCTCTAATTAATGCCTTTTGATGAAAAGTTTTCCATTTAGATGGACTCTATAGTTAGTGTGTTGTGTTTTTTTGTCTCCTCTAAAGAAATCGTCACTTACTCCACCTATAAAGTATTGTCAGTTACAGTAGCTTCATAAAGCTAATTGGGGAGTATCTCCTCTATTTTCTAAAAGTGTATTGAAGATGATGATTACTTCTTACTTTGAAGTTCATAAAATTCAACAGTGAAGCCGCCTATGCCTTCATGGAAAGATTAAAAAGTCAGTTTTTATGATACAGAATAAACCCATACCTATTATAAAATGGCAGGTTATATCAGTTTTGGTAAATTAGACTTTAAAGAATTTGTCTCATCTAATTTGTTTATTGGCATTACCAATGTTTAAACATTTTCCTTCTACATTGTGTGGGATGTGTAGTAATATCTTCACATTCATTCCCACTATTGGTAATTTATGTTTCTTCCATTTCTTGGGGAAAAAACTGTAAACCTTTCTTTCTCCAAATATGGTTCTTTTCTAAGATAGGTAGTAGACAGATATCTATTAGAGCTACAGACTTATTTTTTCACCCTATGCACTTCTTTTGGGCTGCATCCAATAAATTTTAGTACATTATATTTTTGTTTTCATTTTCATTCAGTCAGAAGTATATCTTTATATCTTCTTTGACTCATGTATTCTTAAGAATTGTGTAAATTTATAAATATTTGGTAACTTCCTATATTTCTAAATGTTCTTAATTTCTATTAAATTCCACTACAATCAGGTACTATCTAAGCTTTCAATGATTTGAAGTTTATTGAGAATCACTTTATGTCATCATTTATAGCCTATCCTGGTGAATACTCTATGTACATTGAAAACTTATACCATATACCAGAAAAGGTTTTTTGTGTGGACAAATTCAGCTTCACAGCACTAGGACTATATTGGGTAAATACTCAATTGTAATTTTTACTTGGCCGAACAGTCAGAAATGTGAATGTGTGCACGGAGACACAGGTACAGGCCCACCGCAGAGACAATCGCAGGAAGGCAAGAATCGCACAGGTGACTCACAATTTCTTTAGCTGGTGTAGGGCCTGGCCTTCAATTTGTAAAAAATGTAACATCTGTGAAGTGCAATAAAATCAGGCCTGCCTGTGTATACGAGCAACGACTACCTGAAGGAAATCGATACGTGTCCAGTCTTCCACAATCCTTTTACTGCCAACACATTTCATTCCTCAAGCAATTCAGGAGTTTTAGAAAAAAGAAACTTTGGTCTTCAGTAAAAAATGTAAAATGTAGAGTTATAAGGCAAACTAAATCAATCACCATCATCATATTAAAATTTTGGTCTCAGCCATAAGACTAAGGTCTAAAAATTAGTCTACATTTGTTTACAGACATAAAAGCCAACAGTATTATTTCAGACATATACAATTTTTAAAAAACCCTAACTATAAAAGTAAATAATTTTAAATTTCCAAGTAGATAACATAGAAAAGTCAATTCAAAAGAAAAAAGTTGAAAGCATAGAATAAATACAACTTTGTAGTTGAAATTTTGGGTTTTATCTGTAGTTTGGGCTTTATGATTTGTGAACTAGAAAATTATAAATACTTTATGACACACAATACACAAAAGCTAAAAACAGAAAGGGTAAGAATTAGGAAACTTGTAACATGAACAAAAAATGTATAATATTTTTGTGACTTAAAAAAAACAATGTTACCTGCCCTCAGAAGTCACCATCTTCAGATTTCCTCACTTGCTACATATATACTCTAGTAAAATTTCTTCTAAAATATGTCATCAGAAAGCATTTAAAAACAAAGTCTATTCTGATAAAAACAGACTAAACGGCAAAAATGACTGTTAAGGAGAGTGAAGACTTACCTGTGACCACCATGCTGCTCATGTTAGAGTTTGGACTACTGAGAACACTACCTGAGAGTAGTTCGTCAGATCCTCTCTATGGAAACAAAAGCAACAGAAGACACCTTTAAATGTACAAACATTAATCTGAAGCCTCGTCACTTATCTGGAACTCTTCAAATAGTCACTAACACAGTGTCAGGTGCTAACACTATGGAGAACAAACATTTTAATCCCTAAAATAAAAACTTGACTCGAGTAAGGATCGTGCTCCCTTTCCCACAAAGCCAAGAGTTTCTTTTTCTCCCTTTCCTCCAAGTCCAAAGACAATAAATGAGAAAAATGCCTGGTTCCATAATCAAAAGCTTCAGAGAATGATGTCAGGTACTTTATAAACCACCTACTGCTGCAGCAAGCTGGACTTTCTCCCAATACTCCATGAAGCCTCCAGCCCCACAGCACTGATTCATCCACAACAACTCAGGTCTTTAGAAAATGACAACTTCATCCCGCTGAGTTGGACAGCTCATCATCATCATCATTAAAATTAATAATGCACACATTTCAGCAGCTAAAATACACAGAATGAGAAATTTATTTCTCCCTATATAAGCAGAAACTGAATCCTGTCTTCAGATCCTTTAAATTAAAGCAAGCATGTCAAACTCGTGACCCACAATGATTATTTTTATAAGAAACGTTTTAGTAAAAATTTTGTAACTTAATTTTTACAATATCCTGTTACACATAATTATTAACAACCAACTACAACGTTTGCTAATGACTGATTACTGTAACAGTGTTGTGTTCATGTCCCTTAGGCGTCTTATGCACAGGCGCACCATTTCTCTCCACTAATAACCAAAGCGAATATTTTGGCAGCTGATCGCCACGTCATTAGTCTCAGACTGACTTGTTTGGTGCACTCAACAAGAAATAAAAAAAAAGGTTTATTTGCATGACACTTATTATTTGTGCAGTTATTCAGTGTCTGGTAAGTTAATGTTCAAGAAAAAAAAATTAATTTTTGTTAAAATGTTCTATTATTTTATGCTAACAATGACTTTATTTCAGCCTTTGTATTTAGCACGTCTCTATCAGAATAAACCTATGTATCTATGAATTTGAAGTTTTTGTTTTTCGCGACCCACATAAACTTCAACCTTGTTTATTTGGCCTGTGTTTGCCTCTGTGTTTGACATGCTTGCTTTAAAAAAAGGTTATAAATTCACATGTTCTCAGAAATGCATAGTTCTTCAAACAAACCAATGTTGATTTAGCTATTTTAGAAATATGCATTTATAAAAAATATGTGAATAGATTATCATTAAAATAGCTAAACCAACTGTTTTGCCATTTTAAGTAGGTATATATTGACATACATTGGTATTATTTCAAATCACTAAATCAATAGAAGCTGATTTAAACAACCACGAGTACAAAGAATTTCAATGCAACTTCTTAGAACTTTTCAAGTTCAAAGCATTTCAGAAAGTCCAAAACAAGACAAATTAACCACAAACTTTATGCTAATTTGTTTTCAAACTCATAATAAGTTGCATTATAACAAATACCAAAATGATAAAGAAATAATCATTTCCCTAATTGTTTTATAAGCTCAGAGAAATAAATAAAAGCATAACAAAAATGAAAACATTATCTTGAGCCCGGACAATACCATATGCACATCGTTATAATTTCTCATCATGGTATGGAAGTCAACATGGCATTGTTTCATATGATGGATATGTGGATATGATGAACACAATCCATCTACCCTGGCTATGAATGAAGCTGAGGTGGGACCCCGAGTTCCAGCAAGCCCTCCCAGGGCTTCTGATGCAGCTAAAGTTTACCCACCTCCATGTTAAATGTTCACAACTTTTCTTTTTTTAGAATAGTGTAAGGTTTACAATAAACTGGAAAGGGACAGTTTCCCATAAAACCCGTAAGGGCACACATGCACAGCTTCCTCCATTACCAATACCCCCTACTAGAGTGCTTTTTTATGAAGATGAACCTACACCGAAACATCACAATCACTCCAAGTCCATAGCCAACGGGCTCCCATAAAAACCTGGGCTCTGCTCATATACCCCCACCCACACCCCCTGGCAATCTCTGACCTCATGGTCTCAGTAATTTTACCTTTCCCAGGAAGGCCTGTGGCGGGATCATATACGATGCAGCCTTCCCCAATTCACTTCTTCCATTCAGTAGTGTGCTCTTAGGTTCTCCCCATACCGTTTTGATGGCTTGGCAGTCATTTTGTTTCAATGATGAAAAATATTCCATTGTCTGGATGCACCTATTTCTCTGTCCATTCATTTACCAGGGGGCTTCTTGATTCTTTCTAGTTTTTGGCAATCATGAACAAAGCTGCTCTAAGCATCCATAGGCAGACTGCACATGTAGGTAAGTTTTCAACTCCTTTGGGGGTAAATACCCACGAGCGTGATTGATGGACACGTGGTAAAAGTTTGTTTTATAAGAGCGGCTCGGCTGTTTTGTAGTGCCTGAACCATTCTCCATTCCCACTTCCATTGCTCCACACCTCACCAGCATTTACGGTAGCCAGTGTCCACAATTTGGCCATTCTGATGGGCTGTGTAGCAGGATCACATTGTTGCTTTACAATCTGCACTCCCTGGCATATGCTAGTAATAAGGAACATCTTTACATGCTTATTTGCCATCTGTATATCTTCTTTGCTGAGGTGTCTGCTAAGGTCTTTGGCCCGTTCTAAAAACAGGTTGTTTTCTTAGTGTTGAGTTTGAGGGGTTTTTTTTGTTTGTTTGTTTTTAATATTTTGGTTACCTCCCAGTCTGGCTTATCTTCTAATTCTCTCGATATTCTTTCACATAGCAGAACTTTTTTATTTAACGAAATCCAACTTCTCAATGGTTTCTTCTCATGGATTGTGTCTTTGGTGTTTGCCTAAAAGGCACCATCATAACCAAGGTCATCTAGACTTTCTCCTATGTCATCTTCTAAGAGTTTCCTAATGTTGTGTTTTACATTTAGTTCTAAGTTACATTTGGAGTAAATTTTTCTGATGAGTATAATGTCTATTTTCATTGTTTTGCATCTGATGTCCAGTTGTTCCAGCACCATTTGCTGAAGAGACTGTCTTTGCTCTCCAGTGTCAAAGATGAGCGGACTATATTGATGGGCTCTATTCTGATCCTCCATTCTGTCCCATTTGATCTATTTGTCGCCTCTTTAACCCAAACCACACCGTCTCGATTACTATAGCTTCATGGTAAGTTGGGTAGCACCAGTCCTCCAACTTATTTCTCCTTCAATACTGTGCTGGCTATTCTGGGCCTTTTGCCTCCACATAAAATTTAGAATCACTTTGTTGACAGCCACAAAACAAATGGTTGGAATTTTTATCGATGTATAGATCAAGCTGGGAAGAACTGACATCTCGACAATACAGAGTCTTCATATCCATGAACGTGGTATACCTATCCATTTGCTTGATTCTTTGGTTTCATGCATCAGTTCTGCAGTCCCTCTATGTATATCTTTTGTTCGATTTATACCTTAAATGTAGTTCAATATTTTGAGACTAAAGTAAATGGTATTTTGTTTTTAATTTCAAATTGAACTTGTTCATTGTTTATATGCAGGACAGCAATTGCCCTTTGCATATTCATTTATATCTTGCAACCTTGGAATAAACTGTTTATGAGTGTGAGGAGATTTTGAATTTTCTAGTTTCTCAAGTCATCTGTGAAATGACAGTTTTACACCTTTCTTCTCAATATGCTTATTGCATTGGCAAGGACTTCCAGGATGTTGAAAACAAGTGGTGAGAAGAGACATCCTTGTCATATATCTGATCTTAGTGAAAAAACTCAAGTTTTTCAATATTAAGTGTGATCTTAGCTGTAGCTTTTTTGATGTTCTTGATCAAGGTGAGGAAATTCCCCTCTATTCCTGGTTTACTGTGAGTTTTTTGTTTTTGTTTTTTTGTTGGTTTTTTGTTTTGTTTTGTTTTGTTTTTTTTACCATAAATGGGTGTTTGGTTCTGTCAAATGCTTTTTCTCCTAGTGATACAATCATGAGATGTTTCTTTTTATAGAGTCCGTTGATGTGATAAATTAACTGTTTTTATGACAAGTATGGCATTAGGTAGATAAAAATAAGGGCTCTGTAGTTTAGCTTCCACCTACTCTGTAACTGGTAAATGTACTTAACTGTTCTAAGCCTTAGCTTTCTCATTTGTATAACAAGGATAACATCTACATCACAGTGCTTGTGATTAAATGTGATAACAGGCATCCCTCACAGACATTGTGGATTCTGTTCCAGACCATCTCAATGAAGGAATGTGGCAATAAAATGAGTCACACAGATTTTTTGGTTTCCTAGTGCAAATAAAAGTTATATTTATACTATACTACAGTCTATTCAAAGTGTGCAGTAGAATTGTCTAAAAATATAATGCACATACCTTAATTTAAGAATACTGCTAAAAATTGCTAACCATGATCTGAGCCTTCAGCATAAAAAGACACATAAACCATTGGAACAGAATAGAGCCCAGAAATAAACGAAGGAACTGAATAGACATTTTACAAAGAAGGCATACAGAAAGATGGCCAACAGTTACATGATAAGGTGCTCAACATCTCTAGTCATCTCAGAAATGCCAATCGAAACCAAAATGAGATATCACCTGTTAGAATGACTTATCAAAAAGAAAAGAAAAAAGTGTTGGTGAGGATGCAGAGAAAAGAGAACCTTTGTACAAGTTGGTGGGACTGTAAATTGCTGTAGTCACTATGAAAAACAATATAGTTGCTCAAAAATAATTTTTAAGTACAATTTTATGATCCAGCAATCCCATTTCTGAGTAGTTCTCCGAAGGAAGTGAAATCACTATACTATTTCACAAAAGCTCCTGCCCCTCATGCTCACTGGAGCATTAATAGCAACACATGGAAACAGCCTACACATGTCCTTCCCACAGGTGAACGGATGAAGAAAATCTGAGATATAGACACACACACACACAATGAAATAGTTTTTAGTCATAAAAAGAAATCATTCTGCTGTAACAACATAGATGGGCTTTGAGGATAGTATGCTAAGCAAAATAAGTCAGAGGAAGACAAATATACTGTATGATCTCACTTATATGTAAACACTAAAAGAAGAAAAACAAACAAACAAAAAGAAACCTCATGGCAACAGAGAACAGACTGGTGGTGGCCAAAGGCGGAGAGCGGAAGGACAAAATGGGTGAGGTGGCCAAAAGACACAAACTTTGCACCATGAGAAACAGATTTAACAGAAGATACATAAGAAAGACATTTTAATAAATTAAGATGAGTTCTGAGGATGCAGTGTACAGCATGGTGACTATAGTTGATAGCTATATGTGGAGACAGATTTATCATTTATGTATATACTAATATCCAATCGTTATAAATTATCTCTCAATTTAAAAAGAAAAACTCTAAAAGTTAAAAAACTCATTTCCAATGATTATCCATAGCAAGTATAACTAATAAAATTTTAATATCCACAATATATAAAAACTCCTAGGACTCAATGAGAAAAAAAAAACTACATTAAAAAAGCAAATGAATAGACAATATGAACAGGCACTTAACAGAGAAGAAACATGAATGGCCAATAAAATATATCATTGGCACTTGGAATTCAAAATAAAACAAGGTACCATACACACATACACCATTAAAAAGTCAATGCCAATTTATCAGAGAGGATGTGTAGAAACATGAACTTTCATGCACTGCTAATATTGTATAAGTCAGCACAACAATTTAGGAAAAGCAATAGGACAATATCAATCAACTTTAAAATAGACACAACCTATAATCCAGCAATTCTACTTTTAAAAAACGACAAGAAAAACTAATTAGAGCTACATATAAACTTAGATTAATAAACTATTATTGAACAAGAAGAGCAAGTTACAGAAGACATAGCATGACACACATATTATTTAAACATATAAAATAAAACTAAGAGGGTGTCCCCCAAAATGCATGTTTTACTAAAATAGCCGGTGTTTACTAAAATAGACTTCATTTTCAAAATGTAATAGAATCAGCAGTTACATTTTTAATACAAAGTCTCAAAAGTCCCTGTGTACTTGATAATTAGAGATCAATTTAGCCACGTGGAGTGCTCAGTAACCATAGTGGCTACCCTAACAAACACAGCTCAAAACAACTCTGCCATGCTTTCTGTAGTGTCCTAATTTAGTATTTTTACTTGTATTTTTTAAACTCCCAAACAATCGTTGCTATTATTTTCTTATACATTCAGTAATTAAATTAACCTTCAAGGTTATTGACTTCTTGGTTAACTTCACTCCTACCTCAGACCTCCATCTGGAGTCACTGGCCTCCTTTCTGAGGTGCAACCTCTGGAATTTCCAGTGGGTCTGTGATCAATGTCCTCATTTGTCTTTTTCTTTTTGGAGGGAGATGGGGGGTAAGAAGAAAGGGAGGGTACTTCCTGAAGATATCATTATTTTGCTCTTAAGGGTAATTTAGCTGATTAAGTGATAATAGGGGAATATTATTTTCATTCAACACTCTGAAGACACTATTATTTCCACTATCTTTTGGATGCCCATGTTGCTGAAGAAGCATTTTCTCTTCTTATTCCTCTTTAGGGAATCTAAGTTTTCTCAGGCTGCATTGAAGATCTTCTCAGTGTCTTTGGTGTTTTGCTTTTTTATTGTGATGAGTCCAGATTTCCTTATGCCTCCTAAACCTAAGAATTCATTTAACTCATCAATTTTGGAATAGTATCAGTCTTTGATTTTTTCAAATTTTGTTTCTCTGCAATCTTTATCTTTCTTGAACTCTAAATATTTGTTAGAATTTATCTGCCTTTCTTCCCTTATCTTTTAACCTTTCTATCTTCATCTCTTTAGTGCTCTGTGTTAAATTCTGAGTAATTTCTATTTTTTAGTTCACTAATTCTCTTCAGTGCTATCTGACCAACTATATTTTTTAAAGGTCTGAGCTTTTACCACTTGTTTAAAATTGATTTGAGAGAGCGAGTGGAAGATAGAGACATCAATGGGATACCTCCCTTAATGCCCCAACGGGAATCTAACCTGCCACCTTGATGCATGGGACAACACTCCAACTGAGCAACCTGACCAGGGCCTGACCAACTATTTTTAACCTGGACTTCAGGCTCTCCTATTTACCAGTTTGACTTGCATTAAAATGTTCATTACAAATCAGATTTACAGATTTAAAGAACTATAACAAACATCACCGTCATTTGAGCCATTACATGCCAAATCTTTTATGGATTATTTTATCTAATTTTCAAAATAACTTTTGGGGTAGGTCCTACTTTACCCATTTAAAAATCTGTAAAAACTAAAACCCAGAGGTTATCTGTTCAGTGTTAGAGAGGCCACACCTCAGCCTGTTCCATTCCAAATCACTGCTCTTGACAAAACCTCCATTGAAACACATTCCCATCCACCATCAACAATTCCAATTTCTGTTAAATTTTAATATTGTATGTCTACTATATAAACCTTAAGTAAACTTTAAGCCAAGTGTTTGTAGATATCCTTTAAGAATATTGACGAACAGATATTTATTGAGCAGATTATGTAGGGCACAAAAGGTGAAGAAAAAAGCTATTACAGGAAATGTTTTTGGGAATATCATCCATCACCCACGTGTGTAGATGGAAAAAAAAAAATCAGATATCCTATCTCCTAACAGAAAAACACACCACTTACAAAACCCAGAAAGAGAACCTGAGTCTCCTGATCCAGCCACAACCTGACGGGGATTGCCACTCCACAGCCACAGACTGTCTGCAATCCAGACAGACAATACGATACCAGCAGCGGAGAGGATGCCGATGGGCTGGGCATGCCACACACGGCTGGTGGCAATGTCAAAAGGTTCGACCGCTTTGGGAACTAGTTTGCAGTTCCGTAGAAGTTACCTAATGCCTCTGCCTATGTCCCAGCAGTTCCCACCACAGGCATCTCCCCAAGAGAAATGTAAGCACAGGCTCACACAGACTTGTACAGGAATGCTCAGAGCAGCTTTGTAATAGCCCCAACCTGGGAACAAGCCAAACATCGACAAGAGTGGAAAGAATAGAACACGTCGCTGTATACCCACACAATGCAATATTGCTAAGCAATAAGAAGGGATCAGCTATTGATACACAATATGAGTCTGAAAATAATTATGCTGAGTGGAATAAGCCAGACCAAAAAAGGGTACATACTGTACAATCCCATTTATTTAAAATTCTAAAAAATGCACGCGAATCATAGTGAGAGAATGCACATCAGTGGTTGCTTAGGGAAAGGCAGATGGGAGGGATTACAAAATGATACTTTGGGGGTGGTGTATGCTCACTGTCTTGATTTAATAATGGTTTCATAGGTGCATACATGTATCAAAACATTTATACTTTAAATGTGTAGCTTATATCAAATATTTCAATAAAGCTATTTAAAGGCAAGGCAAGATGCAGGCCAGCACACACGACATGAATCCATTTGTGTAAACAAGGCTGTTCATGTGTGGTAATATATAAACTTAGAGGCCCAGTGCATGAATTCTTGCACTGGTGGGGGCCCACCAGCTGCCCCGCCCCACAGGGGCCTATCCAGCAGGGGGAGGGGATGCAGGAGGTTGGCAGGCCCTGCTCCTGATGGGGGATGGGAGGCGGCGATAGGAGGCAGGGCCAGCCAGGGGTAAGGGCCACTTCTGGAATCAGGCTGGTTGGCCAGCCGCAGTGCACATCATAGTGATCAGTCATTCCGGTCATCTGGTGTACGGTCTCCTGGCTTTTATATAGAGAGATAATTGAAGGCGGGAGGGAGGGAGAAATGTACCAGAAATATTTTAACATAATTACTTACACCCAAGAAATAGGATTGGAAATCAGTGAGAAATATTGTGCACAGCGAACATTTTTTAATCATGCACATCACTTTTATTTTGTAAAAAATTTACGGAAGCTTAATTACTTTTTTACAGGCCTGATGCTAAAGCAAAAGTTCTTAACCACTATCCTAGAAAAGTCATATAAAATATAACTTTCATTATTCAAACTTTTATATTCACAATGGGCAAAAAAAAGGTTAGCAATTACTTTTATTTCGTTTTTTAATAGTTTTCTCTCAAACTACTACAAAAATAGAAAACTGGTGTAACCAATAAACCTCACCTGGACATCCTCTCCCTGCCTTCTCACTCTGGGTCTTTCCAGCTCCTTCTCTCCTATCCATGAGTAGTGGACAATTCTGACTTGTGTCATTTGCTTTCTGACAAAATTCACTTCCAGATTGGATGGTAGCTATCTTGCACTCCTGAGCTGTTCCCCATTTTAAATCCTCCTCTATCTCAACTTAGAAAATATCACTGCCAAATACGCCTTCCCTGCAAAAAGAGCTCATTCCTTCACCCCCAACGTACACCATCTGAACTTAACATTAACACATGGTAAAGTATCGAGTTCACTATCAGGCAAAAGGCAGAAAATCAGCAAGAAACCATAAGGTATCTCCAAACGTATTCTCGGACCACCGCGCTGTTCTGGCTGAAACTTTAAAATTCTAAGGGAGGTCGTGAGCAGTCAGCACCACCGCGCTAAGCGGCCTCACACACCTGACGGGGAGCGGTCACTGCATCCCACGAGTCCCCGGTACAGTTAGTGCAACGAAACCGCTCTTGCCCCCCTGGACTGGAGGGCCTGCTGCCCTGGGCTTGGACGCCACGCTTGGAAAAGAGACCAGACCGAACGAACCAGGACGCTAATCGAGGTGTTAAGTGTGCAGGAATTAACAGGAAATGAAGGCCTGTGCAGTAGAGCCTCGGTTTAAGGACGGGAATGTGACGGAGGGATGCCCGACGCCGCCCGCGAGGCCGCCTTCCTCAGCAGGCGGCCACCAGCCCTCACCTCTGACTCCAACCTGAAGCTAATTGTGTGAACAACTTTCTGTCCTTTTCAACAACCAGGGTAACCGTTTCAAATGTGGCTCATTATTGGCAAAGCCGTCTTAGTGTGCGTAAGACAGAAGAGTTAAAAAAAAAGGATCTTAGATTAATAAAATTAAACGATTCCGTTCAAATCACCTACGGGCCACTTAAAGCCCTAATTTCCCCTCCGAAAGGTGGGGTATCACTTCCTCTTCCCTGGAAGCGCTTTTCATTTCCCGAACCCCACGCGCACCTCCTTCCCAATGTCCGCGCGTGGTCTGCGTGGGTGCGGAGCCACAGGACTCCACGCCAGGACCCAGCCCCTCGCAGCGAGCGCGCGGGTCTGGCTCATCCCTAGTCCCCAAAGCTAAGTGTGCACGCCCCCCGCCCCCACCCCCCGGTGCTCGGACCCAGGGCCCCGCGCCCAGCCGTCCCAGGCAGCTCCTACCTTCACGCCAACCGTGACATCTGTGACAATCCTGCAGGGAGGGAAGAAAGAAGACAGTGTCAGCGCCGGGGTCTGGAACTTTTTAGGATCCCCCAGCGCCCACCACCCCTCCCTCCACCCCTCCACCCACCCATCCCTCCATCCCTCTCCCCACCCCTCCCTCCACCGCACACTCACGGTGGAGCCCGGTCCCTCCGGCTCCCCGTCGGCCTGTGCTCCCGGGACGGACTGAAGGGAGACAAGCCCGGGCCCGGGCCCCCCAAACTTCGGGCCGGGCCGGTGGTCCCGGGAGAACCGGAAGCGCGCTCCTCGCGCGGGGCCGCGGGGCATCCCGGGGACCGAGGCGGGGCCGGGGCCGGGGCCGGGCCGGGGCGGCGGTTGGCCCGGGCGGGGCGGGGCGGGGCGGGGCGGGGAGGGGGCGGCTCCGGCGCCCGAGGCCCGTCTTGTTCCCCACAAACGGGTCACGGGGGGGGCCGCCCGCGCGGCGGGTCGCGTGGCCCGCGTGACGGGGCCGCACGGGCCGGGGTCGCTGAGGGCCCCCAACGGCCGCCGCCCGCCCGCCCCGCCGGCTGCGGCGACAACAAAGGCGGCGACACGGCGCCCCCCGCCCGCCCGCCGCCCCCGCCCCCCTCCCGGCGGCCGCCCCGCGGGGCCGCGCTCACGGCCTCCTCGGACCCGGCCTCGCCGGCCCGCGGTCCCGCCGCCTCCGGGGCCCGGCCGGGCGGCTCCGGCCACAGGGCCGCCCCGCCCCGCGCCCAGAGGCCCCGCCGCCGCCGCCCCGGCCCCGGCCCCGGCCCCGGCCCGGCGCGCCCGCCCGACCCCTCAGCGGCCCGGCGGCGGGGGGTGTGTGCGAGGGGCGGCGGGGACCGGCCCGCGGGGGGCGGCGGGGGCGGCGGACGGGACCCGCCGGGCGACCCCCTCCCGGCCGCGGCCCCGGCCCCGGCCCCGGCCGTCACCTACCCGTCCATTGCCGAACCGGACAAAGCCTCGCTCCCGGGGACCGAGCCGCGCACCAGCAGACACACACGAGCCGCGACAAAATGGCGGCCAGCGCGCGACGGAAATGGCCGAGGCGGCGGGGCGCGCGGGCCGTGGCGGCGGAAATAGCCGAAGGCGGCGGGGGCGGGGCCTCTGGGCGCGGGGGCGGGGCCTCGGCGCGGGGGCGGGGCCGCGACTCTGGGACCAGATCTGTGACCCTTGGGCACCTCCGTCCCTCCTGGCCTGGTCCCAGGGGCTGCCCTTCCTGCCGGGCCGCGGAGGAGCCGACCTGGGAGCCCTGGCCCTCGCTTGCTGCACTCGCAGACCCTCCCGCCCTCTGCCCTGCACCCCTGGGCCCGGGACCCCCGCCCAGGAGGGGCCCGTGGAGCTCATCACACCCACAGGCCGCTACCACCCGCACCTGCTCTCCAGGCCCCCGGGGGGGGGGAGGGGGGGGGAACCTAGTTCCCGCCTGCCTGGTGGAGGATTAGGGGCACCTGCAGGAAAGGGTCCCCGCAGCCTGGGTGGGAGAGAGAAATGAGCCTTGGGTGCCCAGCAGGGAGGACCCGCCCTGGGGCGGGCTGCTCCCTGAGTCCTCACCAGGACAGGGGCAACATCGACGCAACCTCCTCCTCTCTCTCTCTCTCTCTCTCTCTCTCCCTCGCAGCCTCCACTGCAATGTCCATAGCATATTGGATGAGTTCCTGGGATGTATTTTTATCAGCGACTCAACCCAGTTTGAAAAGGTAGCCGCTTTGGGGAACTGGCTCAGCGGGGACTGCTCGGCCAGTACCTTTGCCTCCCACCCACCTTCACCCCCAGCTGGACACCTGCACAAACGCAGGCCTCATCCTGAGAAATGAGGAAGGCCCCCCACCCCCGCCCCCACCCCCCCCCACCCCCCGCCCCCTCTCTCCAGTTCCTCCCCATGACCACTTGGGGTTTCGCTATACCCCCTTCGCGCAAACCTCCGAACCCTGCACTGGCTGGAACCTCACGGTGCTAAGTGGTAGTTTCCGTATCATCCATTAAATTATATTATTTTTTGTTGGGTAGGCCTTAAAGAGCTTCTTGTCCGCATATTTGGTTACAGACCTCTTAAAAATTTTAAATTCTTGATTTGCCTTAGTGATTAGCAATCCTAAACAAACAAACAAAAATCCATTTCCTACATTGCCTTCCCTTTGCCTTAAGCATTGACTTAGGATACATAAGGGCCCATATTGGGCCATTAATAATCACGCTTCACATATTTGTGGTTTTGAACATGTAATTTTCACCCAACAATTAAATATGGAAGCTCCCAACGGACAGGCACTCGAGCATAATTCTCCGCATCCCCCACGCGGACACGATCAATATTGACTGATTGGCTCTCACCATTTCTTGGCAAAGACGAACGGTTCCATGAGGGGAAAGCTGTCCTTCGTGGCGAAAGGAATTACACAGTGTTCACAAAAACACATTCTTCTTGGTTCTGTTCCTTTCTCCTAATACAGCACAAGCCTGCACACAAGAGCCGCAGTAAGCTTGCTTATTTCAGCCCTTCGCTTTCTAGAAAAGACCTAAGGTTCTTTACAAGACACGCAGGGCACAGGCTATGGCACGGATGCAGGGCGAGCCTCGTTGCAGCAATGGCCAGCACGAAGGCCTGTTTGTGAAAGGCCGAGTCCGGATGGGAGCGTGTCCTGTAGCAGCTGTGTGACCCCGGACGTGCTCATTGACCCCCAGGGAAGTCTCTGCTGAAAACGATGGGATTGCCGTCACTGATGTGAACGAAAAGAGCCACTTGCTGACCTGACAAGCTCAGGGGAGGCCTGCGTGGCAGTCTTGCAAACCCAGAGACCTAAAATAACCACAAACAAAAGGTGGTTTGAAAATTAAATATCTAACTACAAACAGGTTTATAGTGGGTAGTCATGTCCTAGACTGATATTTCACCTGACAAATATCAACTTAGATCTCCTTTACTGAGCCCATTTGCCTTTTTGCCTCTAAGATAACATATCTGTGAGATGTCTGGGTAACTTGTAACTTCCTTCTTACCCCGGAACCCTCCGGGCACAACTAATGGCCTTGAGACATTCCCTCATTGTTATTGTTATCAAGTGAATTGTCAACTGTTAATTACGTATCCTGTATCCATCTCTGTAAAAGAAGCTCATGTCCATCATTTCATCTTTTACCCTATCCCTGCTTTGCTCTGTCCCCCCTCCCTAATCTATCACCGATGAATTTCACGTAACTCACCTACGTCCCTTTCCTCTGATTGCAAGGTATAAATACAGATGTAACGCTGCATTCTCCGGAGCATTATCTCAATCCCGTGAGGTTCTGCTTCCCGGCATATGTCGACAGTTTGGTTCAAATAAACTCACTAAAATTCCTTACAGGTTTCAATGGTTTTTTCCCGTTAACACTGAAAACGGAAATGGGATGGAAAGCTGGGCCTTCACGCTAGATGCCTGTGAAGCCTGCGTGCCTCCCCGCGCACGGCTCCCGGGAGCCCGGGCACGGGAAGCAGTGGGTCCCGGGCTGGGCCACCCCCTCACTCTGTATTAACCAGCGCTGCGCACCGGAAAGAAGCCATGACAACGCCGGTGCTTGGGTTTCTAACAGCCAGCCGTGTTCACACACACAAAGCCCGGCGGAGAGCTCCAGAAAGGTTGAGCACACGTCACCAGAGTGACTAGATTGGCTGGTACCTGGCGGGATCAATCTGAGGAGATGTCATAGATGAACTCCCGCGTCCCCGTCCAAAGCTCAGTCTGGACGATGTTTATGAGGTCGCCGAGGGTGAGATTATGAATCCGCACACACGCAGATGGCCGGCCTTGGGCAGGCAGGACAAGCTTCCATGGGTGTTTATGGATTCCTAACAAAATAAGGCACAAAAGCGAAGCGCCCGTGTGACTGCCACGCACCCATCTTCTTCGGGCGTCACGATCTGTTCTCTCCCTTCCGAGCGGCAAATGCGTTGACCTTTTGCGGAGATTTGCACTTACCTGAAGGATGATTAATTCTAAATTCCGGTGTGTGCGAAGCCGACACGAGGCCTGACATCGGTGCCGTGCGAACAGGAAGTGGGGTTTGTCCATGGGCTCGGTCCTCCGGCCTGGCCCCGCCTCTCCGCTGCCAAGAGCACGGAAGACTTGAACTCCTCCATCAGAGCGGGATTGATTGGGTGGTTTTAATGATAGGATTGATTAGGTGATTTTTTAATATGAATTTTTGAATAGGGAATTTAAATTTTAAAATAAGGAAAACAAACCCCAATGTATGAAAAGCTTACACAAAATACGGGAAAGGCAAATAGAGGCAAACGGAGACGCCGCGGCGGCCGGCGCTGGCAGGGGATGGGGACAGCTGGAAATGGACAGGACGTGGCTAGCAGGACGGCAATGGCCTAACGCTCAAGGCGGTGATCGTTCTAAACCGCTGGTGAGGGTCATGGAATACAAATGACGGATCCGAGAGGCTGTTACAGAAAGAAGGCCCGTTTGCCTTCCCCTCCCACTACAGTCCTTCCGGTTTATGGGGGATCCCTTCTAGAATGTTCTGGACATAAACGGATTCCCTACGTAGTTCTTCTTTTTACCCCAAAGTGGTCACCCAGTACACTCAGCTCTGCAGCTCATTCCGTAACTTACGAAGAGGTCTCTCCTTACCCTTCAGAGGGCGGCACAGAATTCTACCAGGTAAGTAAACCGCGACTTACTGAACCCCGTCTCACTGGTGGGCATTTCTGGGCCTCCCGTCTTGTTATCTACAGGCAATTCTGCAACAGATACCCTGCTTCATTTTCACCTGTGTGAGTGTATCTGCCGGATAAACGCTACACATGCAATATCTGGGTCTGCCTTTTTAATCTCAAACCGTCCTGTCAGACTGTCCTGGGGTTCCTGGAGACCTTGTGGGAAACATTTGCATCCCTTTGCTTTTAAAAAGAGCTGATTTCTTTAATTCATAAAGAATTCCTACAAAAAAAAAAATGTCGAAAGCCAACAACCAAATCAAAAACTGTGACTAGAACAGGAACCAACATGACAACGTTTAACAGTGCCCAGCCTCACTTATAGCCAGGAAGTTCCCGTCAAACTGCGCTAAGTTCCTCTCTTTACCTGCCCGTGTTTCCCCCCCCTTTCGCCCCCCCAAGTCTCAGACAAACAAGCACCACGCTTCCTGAAAACTGGAAGAAAAAAAAATCCTCCCCCAAACTACCAGCAATGTGAAGACAGAGTAAAGACATTCCAGGTACGCTGGATATCTTATGCATTGTGTCCTTTAAAATCTTCTGGAAGATGGAATTCCAAAACGCGGGCATACATCAGTAAGGAGAAGAGATGAGCTCCAGGAGGCCTGAGATAGAAGAGAAGTAAATTAGAGGGAGGGAAAGAAGGCCGAGGCCAACAGCTGGGCACCCCTATAGCTCTCACCTATTCACCCCTGCAGCTCCCCACCTGTTCACCCCTACATCTCTCACCTGTTCACCCCTACAGCTCCCCACCTGTTCACCCCTATAGCTCCCCACCTGTTCACCCCTACAGCTCCCCACCTGTTCACCCCTACAGCTCTCACCTATTCACCCCTATAGCTCCCCACCTGTTCACCCCTACAGCTTCCCACCTGTTCACCTCTACAGCTATCCTACAGCTATTCATCCCTACCCAGTACTGCCACAGGAGACCCTGCCCCCACCCCAAGTACTCCCGTTGGGGAGAGGGGGTACCAACAATGGAGGCACAGGACTTCATAAAGCACGGCGCACATAAATGGGGGCCTGAGTGGAGTTCTCATGCCTGTTTGTCAGAGAAATATACCCAAAGCACCTTCCATTTCACCATTGAAGGTTAGCTGAGTTAGCACACAGTTTCAGACCGTGGCGACATGGGTAGTTCATCAAACCAGTCTCATTCAGAGATGACTAGGTTTCAAGACAGTTCTCAGGTTCCACATGGAAAAAGTTTCCTGTATGCAATCCGTATCGAAAACGACTCTCCGATGGTGTTATATGTGCACACGTGTCCCCCAAAACGTGGACGCACCTTGAACGATGGTGAATTCCCATGGGTTGAATCTGACAAGAGAGAAATATCAGTTGAGCTATCCGCTGTTGAGGCGTACACATTTTGGGGGGACACGCATATAAATACCTTTTAATGTTCTGCCCGTTATGATGCGCTGATGTCTGTGAAACAGACCTCTCTGCCTGGGGGGAGACTGGCTCCGGGGCCAGCTGGGAGGGCAGCACCGGCTCGGCCAGCCAGCAGCCTGCCTGCGAGTGCAGACTCCCAGTGCAGGGCCAGGGCTGCTCACCCCGCGGGCGACACCCTTCTGCCCGCGTCACCCCAAGGCCAGGAACCCTGCCAGAGGCCACCCCGTATCAGAGTCCACCCCAACTATTCAGGCGGGCCCTTCTTAAGCCGCTCCCCACCTGCCTACCCTCCCACAGAACCCCATCCCAGCTGCTCCAAACCCTGCCCCTGCCCCTGCCCCCTCCCGCCTCCATGACTCTGCTCCCCACCCCCACTCCTTGGCCCTGACACTCCCCCACCCCCCGTGGCCCTGTGTGCTCCCCCCAGTTGTGGGTGCATCAGCTTCACCCTCCCCAGCCTCGCCTCCTCTCGCGGCCGCCCCTGATGGACCAGCTCATAACAGAGCACACACCGTGACAGCCAGGACACGGGCCCGCGCTGCGGTGTGACGGGGTTTTAATGAATCCTTTGGACAGACAGTGGCTGGGCGATTGAGATGGAGACAATATGTCCCGGTGAAGATTAAGCCAAGCAACTTGGTGTCAACAGACACCAGGGACATTGAGCCCGTGGGGCCGCTCGGAGCTGAGCCGGGCCGTGTTTACCTCCCCCAGGAAGTGCCCCGGCCCCGGCGGGGAGAGCTGCCGCCTCCCCCTCATGCCGCCTCCGGCCGCCCCAGGTTTCCTCCTTTGCCTCCTGCCCTTGGGAGCGTGTGGGGAAGCACAGGCGTTTGGAGCCTGAACCCTCATGTATTAGATGGCCATCCTGCATCCATTCCTGTAGTCTCTCACAAATGTTCCTGCTCAGACACACAGGACTTATCCCTGGCTTTGTTACAGAGGACCTGTGTGTGCAACGCGAGTTATTTTCAACATGTGTGAAATGTGTGCATGACACTCCCATGTGTGAAATGTGTGCGTGACACTCCCATGTGTGAAATGTGTGCGTTACACTCCCACGTGTAAAATGTGTGGGTGACACTCCCATGTGTAAGATGTGTGTGACACTCCCATGTGTAATATGTGGGTGACACTTCCGTGTGTAATATGTGTGTGACACTCCCGTGTGTAATATGTGTGTGACACTCCCGTGTGTAATATGTGTGTGTGACACTCCCATGTGTAATATGTGTGTGACACTCCCATGTGTAATATGTGTGTGACACTCCCATGTGTAAGATGTGTGTGACACTCCCGTGTGTAACGTGTGTGTGACACTCCCATGTGTAATATGTGTGTGTGACACTCCCGTGTGTAAGATGTGTGGGTGACACTCCCGTGTGTAATATGTGTGTGACACTCCCATGTGTAATATGTGTGGGTGACACTCCCGTGTGTAAGATGTGTCCGAAAGCCAAGCCCCCGCCCCCTGTCAGGGTTTGATTGGCGTCTGGCTGTGAACAATGAGCCCCGGTGCTGGTGTCTTTTTGTGGAAGGACTCCCTATCACCGTTCCCTTCCCCTTTGCGCCGCCTGTCGGTGACCGGTGGAATCCATGGCGGTGCCTGGGGGACGCTCGGATAGACATGGGGCGTCTGTGCTCGTGAGAGAATGCCAGTGGGGTGGGGACCGAGGTGCCAGAGACCCGGAAAGAACTCTCCTTCTCTCGGAGGACTGGCAGACACTGCATGACAACGCTCACCCAATGCAATGAATATTCAACATGGCGTAATAAATATTCATGGGCCACCTGGGCCCGGCCCCAGGGAACAGGGCGGATTCCGTGTGGTTGGCTAGTTATGGGCGTGGATTGCACTGTTATTCTCCAACAGTCACCCCTTGGGGGGGAGGGGGGGCGGAGGCGGGGAGCTGTGCCCCTGCTCGGAGGCCTGCACCTCCCTGGGTGTCCAGCCCCGACCTCAGGAGCAGCAGCTGACAGGGGAGCAGGTTTAGGGCCCAGGGTTCCCCTCGGCTCTTTTCTTGTGGCTGTGCCCATGGCTCGTCTTAACACAGAGCTGCTCCTCGCTCAAACGTGACCCCCGTCCGGCCCGCGGGGCTCAGGGGCTGAGCATCGACCTATGAGCAAGGATGTCAGGGTTTGATTCCAGGCAGGGCACAGGCCCAGGGTGTGGGCTCCATCCCCGTGTGGGGCGTGCAGGAGGCAGCCGGTCCATGATTCTCTCTCATCATGGATGTTTCTCTCTCTCTCCTTTCCTCTCTGGGACCAATAAAGGTAGATGTGGTGGGCTGGCACAGCCATGGCGTGCTCAGTCCCAGGGCGCCATATGTGCCGAGCCAGCTCAGCCAGGTTCGGTGAGTCTGAGCGGGGCGGAGAGGGATGGAGAAAAGACAGATAAGAGAATGAAGCTGGCCTGGGTGGGATGCTGTCCTCTCCGATGGAGAGCTAGTGACAGCGCCAGGGACTACCCGCCGTGTCTTTATTGTACAGCACCGTGTCTCCCAAAGTGTGGCACACATACCCCCAGGGGTACGGGAAGAGTTTGGGGGCGGGGTACGCGTTGTACCGGAGTTTGATGGGGATGTGCACTGCGCCGTGCTTAGCTGCGCCTAATTCTACGTTCTCATGAGTACGAGGGGTACTCAGCGTTACAAAAATTATAGAAGGGGTACACATATGTCAAAAGTTTGGGAAAGACCACGAGGCAAAGGAAGGGTGTGGTCGAGATGTTTACAACATCCCTGTGGGTTTTGATCCTACTCAACCACATGCACCTGTACTCTATCCAGCCCACATTGCTCAGGCACGTGAGGCCACGTATTCAGACCACAGGTTCAAGCTCACAACCACGGCTGCTGGCTATCACGGTGCTCCACGGCTATCATGCTCCCTCCCTGGAACACGTGGCATTTTTTTGTAAGACGGGAGGAGATAAATATATGCCGGGGTGCTGGCACATGAGAAGCCCCCGCTAAGAGTTACCATGACCGTGACCATGACTCAGACAGGATGTAAGCACCACATCTACTTCAACTGGCAACGTCCAGGGAGGAGTCACAAGTAGAGAACAAAACCTCCGGTGCAGATGTGCTAACTATGTATACACGCGTGAAGGGCCGGGCATTACTCATGCCACTTTCTAGACCGACTGGGTCAGCACGGATGATTCCTGCCTGAACCCGGACTCGAAGGAAAGTGACGAGAAGGTGAAGGTCTGGCATGAGCTGCGCTCGGGGACAGGGGAAGCTGGCATGTCCCAGCGTCTAAGGCGGGAGGATGCGATGACGTACCCACCTCTGGAAATGGGGAGCCATTCCCGGGGGCCACCGTCAGTTTGTCCATGACCCCTGAGAGGTCAAAGGTCACCAGACGTCAGTGAGCACCCCCGGATCTAAAAGGGGCCGACTCCTGATATTGAAGAACCCCCAAAAGGAGGACTCAAATCAGCCAAGAGGCGGGAGCCAGCCCCGGGAGCCACGGCAGCCGCTGAGCCGTCCACATTTCCCTCTGAAGTTCCAGGTGAGATGGACAGCAGGGGGCTCTCGGCGACGAGGAAAGAATCTGGTGGGAAGAACCCGGACGGCCACTGAGACGCAGCCTTCGGTTTTATGACTCTATTTTCACTAGGTTTTTCAAGGGTGTGACTTCCTTTTTTTTATTTATTTATTTGAAAAAAATATATTTTTGTTTATTTCAGAGAGGGAGGGAGAGTTAGAAACATCCATGAGGAGAGAGTCATGGATCGGATGCCTCCTGCACATCCCCTGCTGGGGGCTGAGCCTGTAACCTGGGCCTGTGCCCTTAGCTGGGAATCAAATCGTGGCCTCCTGGTTCATAGGTTGACACTCAGCCCCTGAGCCACGCCGTCCGGGCACCCAGGGTGCAACTACTCAGTGAGTGACAGCACATCGGTGGGAGCGGGTTCGCCGCGCTGTGGGCCTGTACGGGAAGGGGAATGGGTCATGACTGGCCACTAGGCCCCTTTCCCCGGGTCCCTGTGTTGTTCCTCTTCTGTTCATGCAACAGAGGGGACCAGCGGATCCCCAAACAACAAGGAAGAATCCGAGCCCCCGGGGAACAGGAACTGTTGTTTGCTCGGACAGTGGCTGGCAAACTACGGCTCACGGGCCACATGCGGCTCTCTGGCCCCTGGAGTGTGGCTCTTCCACAAAATGCCACGGCCCGGGCGAGTCTGTTTTAAAGAAGTGGCATTTGAAGAAGCTTAAGTTTAAAAAACGTGGCTCTCCAAAGAAATTTCGATCGTTGTGCTGTTGGTATTTGCTCTTTGACTAGTGAGTTTGCCGGGGATAAGAAAGGAAAGTGAGAACTCGGCAGAGGAGAGCCCAAGGGACCGGTCAGTGCTGAGAGCGCAGGCAGCGTCTCGGAGATGCGGGGGAGAACACACGGGGAGGTGAAGGAGGCGAGGAGCCAGCCCTGCGACTCTGATGCCATCACAGGGAAAACTCGCTCGCTGCCGACCCTCTCACCTTCCCGACGGAGGGAACCCCGCAGGGTGCAGGTCAGAGAAACACTCCCCGATTCCGGGGCGATGTGAGTTGGACAGAATTCAGGGGGGAAAGTGTTGTGGATCCAGCCAGAAGCTTCAATAAATGAGCCGGCAGAAGGTTTCTCGTTTGCAGAGATATTTATAAACCAAGGAGACATTTGGAGGGTGTTGGAGTCCACAGGAGTCACAGACTCCGTCAGTAGTTCCCCCCTCCTCACCCCTCGGTCCCATAAGATTCTTGGCGTGGCTTGTTGGAGGCTTGGAAGCCATTCTTCTGTCCTCACTACGCTTAAAAGCTGAATGAATTAAAAAAACAAAAAACAAGTCTTATTAAATCCATAAGAGTGAAGAGGTTCACGGGCAAACTGCTATCCCCCCCAAACTGGAGAGACCAAAAAGCAAATACGTAAAATCTCAACGTGCGGATGCGAGAACTCATGGGCATCACCCTCTGCGGGCCCCGGGGAGGGACACCTGGCGTTGGCTGATGAATGGCTGAGGCTCGGGACGCCTCGGGGTTAAACACTCCAGCGGGACCCGGTCACCAGGGGGCACCCTCACTTTGGGGGGTGTTACCCCAGCAGCTTGCCCTGGTTCCCACTGGAGAAGAACACCCTGGGGCCCGGCCGCCGAGCGCCCACCTCTGAAACCAGGAGCTCACGGCTCAATTCCCGTTCAGGGCACAGGTCACAGGGTTGCAGGCCTGATCCCCAGGGTGAGGCATGCAGGAAGCAGGCGATCCACGATTCTCTCTCCTCGTTGATGTTTCTCTCTCTCTCTCCCTCTCCCTTCCTCTCTGAAATCAATTAAAATACATATTTTTAAAAAAGAAAAGAAACACACCCGTGTGCTCTGGGCGAGGACACAGCTTCTCCGGGGATCAGGTCAGGAAGCCGGGACGGGAGTGTGAGCTGCCTGCACAGGGTCCACACCCTGAGGCCCGAGGCTGTCTTGCTTGTGGAGGTGTGAGAGGGCGGCCACTGTGTCTGGAGCCACGGTTCGCCTGGAGGCAGGTGCGCTCACTCCCCTGAGGCTGCTCGTGGGGCCCGCGTCTCGTGGGGCCAGGATTTCCGGGGTGGCCTGGGGTTCTCTTCCTCCAGGAATGTGCTTCAGGAGTCATGGCTGCCCGGACCGGACGGGGTGGGGTGACAGTCAGAGGCGTGGTAGGAAGATCTGTCTCAGGTTCACCGCGTGCTGCCTTCCAAAGGACAGTGAAGCCCCTCACCAGTAGGCATTCCCAGGAAACAGCAGAACAGGGTTTTCCGTCCACCCTGCCCGGGTGGGAAATCGCACTGACAGGAAGTCCCTTCTCCGAGGGCCCTCCTGGTTAACCCCGATTTTCACTTTCATTTGCCCGAGTATCTATCTGTCTGATGTCTGAGGACTAGAAAATTGTGTTATAAGTCAACGGGAGCAAACTGAAAAACTAGCCGAGAGTATTCTCTCCTCACCCCCATTAATTTTAGTAAATTAATCTTCTGTCAGGATAAAATCTATGTGGGTGCTCTCCTAGGGTAATAAACATGTGACTTAGCTAGAAGAGGAGAGTCCCTTAGAAAGCATCGTTCTTTAATCCTTTGTTAAATACATAGTTTAATATATATATATGTATGTATTGATTTCAGAGAGGAAGGGAGTTTATCAGGATGACTCGCTCGGTCACGCTTCCCCTTCTGAACCCGGCGCCCCCCGTGCGGTCCTCCGGGGCCCCCCGTCCGGTGTGAGGTGAGCTAATTGGCCATTTTCCCCTGCGCTGCCCTCACTCCTCAGCTGCAGCCGTTACCGGCACCCGCCTCTCCCCGGCCTCGGAGCTGCTCGGACGGGACCCCGATTCTGTCTGTGAGCCTCGCCCTCAGAGAGCACGGACCTCCGTGTGCGAGGGGCGAGGGGCGGGGGGTCCCTGCCTGGTCGTCCTGCCGGCCTCGCTCACCTGTCAGGAGGGCAGCCCCAGTGTGAGCGGCAGCTCGGTGGCCGTGTGCTCGGTGCTAGGCTGTGTTACGGGGATCCGCGCAGAGCCCAACAAGTCCCCCCAAACCCCTCCTCGTCCGGCTCTGTCTCCTCAGGAGTTGCGGCTGGATCCGGCTCCGGGCTTCGCTGGGAGGGTCTGGCATGAGCCTTCCTTTAGCGGGTGGCCCGCGCTCGCTCCCCAGGCCTGGCCCGCGTCCCAGCCCGGCGGGAGGGTGCTGTCCAGGGTGCTGTCCGAGGACCCCGCTCCCTGGCGCTGCCCTCCCGGGGCCCCCCCGCAGTGGCCCTGTTCTGCTTAAGCCGCAGGGAGCCGGGGGGCTTCTGAGATGGCTGCCTCCAGCGGGCGGCTCCCCGCGCCCCGACAACAGCACCCTCACTCGCCCTCCCGGTTCACACATGCTCAGCAGGAGCAGCACTGCCCGCAGCCTCCATCGGAAATGGTTTCCGTGCACACACGCACACACACACACACACACACACACACGCACACGCACACTCGGGGGAGTGATGGCAGCTCCGCGCCCTGGGCCTGGGGCGGGAGCCAGTGCGCGTGCAGATGTCTCCTCGCTCCCACGCTCGCTCGCTCGCTCGGGCGTCGCAGTGTCGCGGCCGCTGGCCCGCTGTCACCGCCCGGACGGGCCTTTGCGCCGGAGCAGACGCTGCGAGAGCCGGAGCCGGCGTGGGGGGGGGCGGGGGGCTGTCACCGGCGGCCCGCCCAGCTCACACTCATCCAGGCGCTCTCAGCAGGAGCTTGTTTCTGTCCAGATCCCACAGCCACGGCCAGCAGCCCCCCCCCCCCACCACACACACAGGAGGACCCATCACCGCCCTGCACTGCGCTCCCGGAGTGGACAATGGTGACTGCAGCAGCGGCGGCGGCCGGCTGGGGGCGGAAGGAGGAGTCCGGACGGGAAGGGCGGTGGACGGGGAGGGCGGGTGGACCAGGGGCGGGGGGGGGACAAGCTAACCCCTGGGGGTGGGGGTGCGCCCACCTCGCGTGTTTCTCTCCAGGCTCCCGAGGCCGCCGCTGGTGGAGGTCCCTCCCTGCAGGGCCTGGGCCCGGGCTGGCTGGAGGGGAGTATTTCCGGGTGTCTAGGATGAGGGGACTTTGGGGCTCCAGGAATCGCTCTCAGCAGGCTCAGCCTTCCCGCCTGAGGGTGTGCACAATCGCAAAGTGTTTCTTGGAGAGGGATGTGCAACCTTGGATGGGCACTTCACTGTCGCTAGGATGAGTCAAACATCCTCTCAGGTCACACGCATGCACACGCACACACGCATGCACGCACACATACACACATACACGCACATACACACATGCATGTGCACACGCATGCACGCATACGCACATACACGCACATACACACATGCATGTGCACACACATGCACGCATACACACACACATACACGCACAGGCACACACACGGGACGGGGCAGTACAGCTTGCAGAGCACACAGGCCACTTGGGCAGCCGCTTTCTAAACGCTCCGGGGCGAGCCTGTGAGGCCCGCGCGGTGGGGCGGTGACCCACTTGGAGACGTAACCCCCGTGTCACGCCGCCCCGGGGAGCCCGGGAGCGGGCCGGGAGGAGCCGGGCCACACGCCTCCTTCCTTCGCCGCACATTTCCCGCTTCTCCCACGGTCTCTGCTGGAGGCGCCGGCTTTGAGCGGCATCCCCGTCCCAACAACGATGCTCGCCGAGCGGAGGCGGGCGGCCTGGCCCGCTGGGGCCTCGGAAGCCGAGGGGCCTCCGCCTTCGGCGGGGAGGAGGCTTTGCAAACGGCTCGCGGCTGCAGCCCGCGCCGGGGCCCCCGGGCTCCCGCGGGGCACGGTGTACTGGGTGGAGATGACCGTGCTGAGAAGCACACAAATGGCCGTCATTAAAGTGCATTTAATTCTGAAAGCATTCACCGCGGACGGGGTGCAGGACGCACTGGTACACCCCTGTTTGTGTTTGAACAGAAGCGTTTGCCCGGGCAGCGCAGGCAGCGGCCGGCCCGAGTGTCTGGACGCCGGCCAGGACGGAGACGGCGCTGGGCGCCGCTGCAGGGCGCCTCCCGGGGTGGCCTCGCCCTGGGAACGCTCCGTCCTGCCGCCCCAGGACGTCCCCGGGGGGGACAGAGGTCAGGCTCCTCTGGTGCACAGCTCCCTAGCCAGAAAGCCAACGACAGGGTTCGAAAGGGGCAGAGGACCCGGCAGACAGGCCTCCCCCGAGGACACGCCGAGGGCCAGCGGAGCGGAAAGATGCTCCCCGTCTCCGGCCGTCGGGGAGACGCCGATCAGAACCGCATGCGGCTGAAGCCGGTGTGGCTCAGTGGATAGAGCGTCGGCCTGCGGACGGAAAGGTCCCTGGTTCGATTCCGGTGAAGGGCATGTACATTGGTTGCGGGCACATCCCCGGTAGGGGGTGTGCAGGAGGAAACTGGTCAATGTTTCTCACTCATCAATGGTTCTGGCTTTCTATCCCTCTCCCTTCCTCTCTGTAAAAACTCAATAAAATATATTAAAAAAAAAAAAAAAAAAAAAAGAACCGCAGGCAGCATCGCCTCCCGCCTGTCCGCCGGCAGCCGGCCGTGAGCCTCACACAGTGCGGGGCGAGGGCGTGGGGGCGGCCCGGGCGGCTGGGGGTGCAGACCGTGCGGCCGCCGTGGAGAGCGGCAAGGAGGGGCCTCGCGCGTTTAAACGAGGCCGTAGGGAAAGCCCGAGGCAGCAGGAGGACTATCCCCCCCAGGTCCCAGCGGGCGGCTCCCCCAGTGACAGGAGCCGGGAAACGCCGCATGCCCCCCACCCCCCCACCTGGTTCCTCCCAAACACCACCTCCCACCTCGGCTCCGTTTAAAAAGGCCACGGGGCAGGCGTTTCCACGGAGGTCATCCTCAGGGTCACGCCCCGGGGGCACAGAGAATCACAAGGGCCGCGTATATATTTGCATGGAAAGCAGGGCGATTTGCATGTTTTTGCATAGCCGCCGGTGCTCTGCATATCCTCAGGCTGACTCTAGGGAGGGGGGGTGTGTGCACGCCATGTTAACCTTGACGCTGGGGGCCTGGGAGTGGGGGGGGGGGTGTCCGCGCTGACTGGTTCCTTTCTTCTTCTTCCTCCTCACCCTCCCAGCATTGATCCGGGGAGGGGAACGGGCCCGGGGCCGGGGAAAGGGGGGGAGCTGGGGGAGACAGGAGCTTTCCCAGACCCCAGGCTGTGCAGCACGGGACCCGGCTGATCAGGCCATGGGGCTCCCACAAAACCACCCGGATGTCTGTCCCCCCATCCCGTGCCCCATGGCACAGGGACCGCCAGGGACAGGCTCCGTCCTCCGTCCTGTGGGCATCACCCCAGTGTCACGTGGCCCTGGGGTGGCGGGGAGCGCGCTGGGACAGCCTCTCGTTCCGAGTGTCAACGGCCCATCCCCCCAGGAGGCAGGGATGGCGGTCCCTCCGGATGGAAACCAGGGGGCCGGGGGGCAGGGGACACGCCCACAGGCCCGCGGCGCATGCCCACCGGCTTCCTCGCAGCCGCACCCTGAGCGCCTCGCAGGCACCGGGCCGGCTGGCTGAGTCCTGCTGAGCTCTCGCCCTGTCGGTGCCCGTGCGGCCGCCCTCCCTGACGACGGCAGGACCTCAGTCCTCACGGACGCCGTGCGTGGTGAGGGGGAGAGACAAAGCTCGGAGTGAAACCAGTGCCTCCTGCCAAGGAGGGCGCACGCCGGGGCTCCCGAGGCCCCATCTGGGCGCTCCGGTCTGCCTCCGCCCGTTACCTCCCAGGGATTCCGCACGGAAAGGCTTTGGGCCGGCCGGCGAGGCTCAGCGGTGAGCACCCACCTAGGAACCAGGAGGTCACGGCTCGGTTCCCGGTCCGGGCACAGGCCTACGCTGTGGGCTGAATCCCCAGCGGGGGGCGTGCAGGAGGCAGCCGATCCGTGATTCTCTCTATCGTGGATTCCTCTCTCTCTCTCTCTCTCCCCGCCCCCCCCCCCACTTCCTCTCTGAAATCAATAAAACTAAGGTGACCAGATGTCCCGATTTTGGGGGGGACAGTCCAGATTTTTAACAATTTGTCCCGAGGCGTTTTTAAAAAAGTCCCGATTTTTGTCCAAAAATCGGGACTTTTTTAAAAACGCCTCGGGATGTGGGACAGATTGTTAAAAATCGGGACTGTCCCGTCAAAAGTGGGACTTCTGATCACCTTAATAAAACTGTATTTAAACACAAGAAAAGGCTCAGGCACACGGGGTGGCCTGTGCACTCCGATGGCAGTGAGCTACGCGGGGGGGACGCCTGCTCCCCATCTGGCCGCGCCTCCTGAGCGGGCAGCAGCCTCCGCCCGGAACTGTCCTCCGGCCGGGTTCCCGCCGGCTCGGCGGGCCCAGGCGCCCGGGCGGCCCGGTCCCACCGCACCCGCTGGGCCGCCGCCCGTATGGGGCCGGCAGAGCCGTGTAAGAGCGCCGGCGGGGGCTGTTAACGGATGCAAATGGAAATACCCAGGTTGGGGGATTGAGCCGACAACAGCCTCCTCAGGCATCGGGGGCGGTTCGCAGACACGGGCCGCTGTAACCTGCTAATTGCATTTCCCCCTGCGAACCGCTCGGCTGTGCGGAGCCCTGGCTGCTCGCATTTTTTTTTTTTTTTTTTTAACCGCTTCTGAGTCTTCTGTTCTTTTTTTCTAGGCCATCTTCACAGGGATGGCCGGGTCCCAAAGGAACAGGAATATGGGAATAATGGGATGCAATCAAACAGCGCACGGCAAATCACGCTGTCCCTCGGCCCGAGCGGGAGGGGGCGCCCGCTCAGCACAGCACCCTGACGCAGACAAAGCGACGCAATCCGCCTTCCCCTCACCAGGGCCCTCCCTTTGGTCTGAAGGAAGCGCGTGAAAGATCTAGAATAGAAACGTCCCGCGTTTGGCACGCTCCCCGCGTACGCGTCCCCGGCATCTCCGTTCCCGCCCCCTCGGGGTCACAGGACACGGGCTGGTCCTTGCCCCCGAGCCCCGCACAGGGCTGCCCAAGCCCACGTCATGCCCAGCGGGATGAAGCACGGAGCAGCCTGTGCTCTGCGGGGGCGCCTCCTGGCCTGGTGGCGCGTCTCTGAGCCGGTCCCTTCTGGTAACCACCATTCCCACAGCTTCTGGTAACCACCATTCCCGCCACCCCCCCACCCCCCCACCCCCGAGGTTCCCCCGTGGATCCAGCCTTCCCTGCCCCCCCCACAGGCAGACAGACGTGAGCACGCCGGCTCCGGGCGTGACGCCGGGCCTGACCCGGTGGCTCAGGGGCTGAGCGTCGACCTCGGGACCAGGAGGCCAGGGTTCGATTCCCCCCATCAGGGCACAGGCCCGGGCTATGGGCTCCGTCTCCCGTCTGGGTGGGGAGGGTGGGGTCAGGGTCCCGTGGGGGCACGGGAATAAAGCCCCAGGTAGGGGGACCCTTTACACTCCCGTCCGGCGGACTTATAACCACGAAAATGCCTCGGGCTGTCAGCCTCTGCTTCCATCGCCCCTCCATGCTGTTTAGAGAGATTTTCCGCGGGAAAGAGAAAAACAAGACAGTTCACTGGAACGTAAAGCGGGGCCGGTTTAATTCCCGTCCCCGACGAGGAGCCGGCTGCCACCGGCTTAGCAGTAATTCCATCTTGTGACGAGCGATAATTATTCATGAAGAACGACGGATCCCGAAATGTGAAAAAAATGTCTAATTAGAGATCAAACGCTCCCCCTTCCCCCCACCACACACACACACTAGGTATTTATTATTGCGATTGGATAGTATCAGGGCCGATCACAGCCTGGAGACAACACGAGGTCTCCGTGAAGGCGCGACCAGCCGCTGAGCGTGTTTGGTGACGTCACCTGTCAGGTGGGCCGTTTTCCCGTGGACGGGCTCGGGCCAGCCTCCCCGTCCCCGTTCGGAGCGGAGCCGCCCCGGCCACTGGACGGTGAGCCCCGGAGAGGCTGTGGGGCGTCGGGGTGACCCCGCGATGACCTCGTCTCTGCGGGAAGCGTCCTGATGCGCGATGAGCTCCCCGAACCACAGCGGCCCGGCTTCGAGGAGCGGCCTGTCCGGACGGCAGGGCATGTGGTGGCGGGCACATCCCCAGGCGGGGCGTGCAGGAGGCGGCCGATGGATGCTTCTCTCTCATCGATGTTTCTGACTCTCTATCCCTCTCCCTTCCTCTCGGTAAAAAAAAACAAAAAAAACCAACACAATAAAAATATATATATTTTTTAAAAATATATTTTATTGATTTTGTACAGAGAGGAAGGGAGAGAGAGAGAGAGTTAGAAACATCGAGAGAGAGAGTCATCGATCAGCTGCCTCTTGCACACCCCCTACTGGGGATGTGCCCGCAACCAAGGTACGTGCCCTTGACCGGAATCGAACCCGGGACCCTTCAGTCCCCAAGCCGACGCTCTATCCATTGAGCCAAACCGGTCTCAACCTAAAATATATATTTTTAAAATGCTGGGTTCGGGCATCCCATTATGGTTCGAAGTTGCATTGTCAGCGCTTTTTACGCTGACCTTGGGGGGACCTTGGGGGGAAAGAGCCGATGGAGCCTCCTGCCTTTTTTTCCTTCCCTTCCCCTTTTGGGTCATCTGTCTTTTCCTTTGATTCACAGGGGTTTTATGTATTCAGAGAAGGGGGTTTGGTTGGCTCTCTGTGTTAAAAAGGCTTTCTCCTACTGAATAGATTGCCTTTTTTTTTCTTCTCCTTCCTATTTAGGGTATCTTTTGATGAAGGAAACTCTTAAGATGAAAGCAGATCACTATCTGAGATGTTCCCCTTTCGGTCAGTGCTTCTTGGCGGCCTGGCTAAAAATACGTCTCCCTCGTCTGGTTCACGACGACGGCACAGTCTAGAGCCGCGGTCGGCAAACTCCTCAGCCCACAGAGCCAGATATCCACAGTGCGACGATGGACATTTCTTTGGGAATTCCCCAAATTCCGTTCCCCTCCCCGGACCAATGTGAGGAGGAAGAAGAAGAAAAGAACCAGTCAGCGCGGACACCCCCTCCCCCACTCCCAGAGCCAGATTTTTTAAACTTAAACTTCTCCTAACGCCTCTTCTTCAAACACAGACTCGCCCAGGCCGCGGTGTTTTGTGGAAGAGCCACCCTCAGGGGGCCAGAGAGCCGCCTGTGGCTCCAGAGCCGCAGTTTGCCCACCACTGTAATCTAGCTGGTTGGGTTAGCCACTCGCCTGCCGTCAGTTTTGAGGTCTCCAGCCCCGGGCACGCTGGCCTGGGCCTCTGGCCGTCGCTCCCTCCCATGGTCCCCAAGGCCGTGCAGAGCGGGGGGCCCACAAGGAGGGGAGGACCGTGACCCGCGTGTGGCATGCGAAGCCAGCCCGCCGGCGAGCGGCACGTGTGTGACATGCCTGCAGAGGGCGTGTGTCATGCCTGCAGAGGGTGTGTGTCATGCCTGCAGAGGGCGTGTGACATGCCTGCAGAGGGCGTGTGTCATGCCTGCAGAGGGCGTGTGTCATGCCTGCAGAGGGCTGTGACATGCCTGCAGAGGGTGTGTGTCATGCCTGCAGAGGGCGTGTGAGATGCCTGCAGAGGGTGTGTGTCATGCCTGCAGAGGGCGTGTGACATGCCTGCAGAGGGCGTGTGTCATGCCTGCAGAGGGCGTGTGACATGCCTGCAGAGGGCGTGTGTCATGCCTGCAGAGGGCGTGTGACATGCCTGCAGAGGGCGTGTGTCATGCCTGCAGAGGGCGTGTGACATGCCTGCAGAGGGCGTGCACGCGGCTGGCTGCATAGCAATGAGGCCCCGAGCCGCCCCTCCCAGTCAATCACAGTAATGAGCACAACTCCTGCCGCCCACCGCGCCCCTCGGGGCTCCCCGTGGGGCTCCCCCAGATGCACAACAGGGGCCAGGAGACCGGGCCTGCCGGCTGGGCCTCCTCTGGGGACAGCGAGCTCCCGCCGCGTCCCTCTGATAAGACAAGTGACAAGACGCCGCTTCCCCTTTAACACGGGGACCGCCGGAACATTCCGGAAGGGGGTGAGGACAGGCACCGTGCGGGGAGCGCCTCGGGGAGGCTAAGGGGTGTGGGAGGGAGGCTGAGTCGGTGCTGGGACCGATGGGCTCAGCTTTCTCTGGCTGAACAGTCAGAGCCATCGTGCCTTCGGGGCCGAAGCCATTGTAAACCCCCCGCGCCCAGGGCACCCGTGGGCCCCTCCTGTGCCCTGCACGCCTGCGCGGGGGAGGCTCGGTGAGAGGGGAGCCATGGCCGCCTGCACTTTGCTGCTTAGTGTTTGACATCCTGCCCCGCCTTTCCTTCTTACGGCAATGGGAGCGGGATTTGATGGTGGGCTGTCACGTATGCGGGCCCCCTGCTGGCACCTCTAGGAGTTCCCGATGTGAAATAGGAGATATCGAGGCCGGCGTAGCTCCGAGGCTGAGCATCGACCTATGAACCAGGAGATCACGGTTCGATTCCCAGACAGGGCACAGGCCCGGGTTGTGGGCTCCATAGAAGAATCACCAGAAGGATAAAATAAATGTTCCGAAGTTAGCGAGGATAATGTGGAAGTGAGTGAGAGGAGACGGAAGGAGGAGAGTGAACTCCCGGTCATTTTGGCAGGCGACCTCTCCTGACTGAATGAGGACACAGGTGTCGGTTACTTTAAACTGGGACCTCCCGGCTCCCAGGTCGGCGCTCCGCCCCTGAGCCGAGCCGGCCGGCCAGGCGCTCCGTTTCAGACCTCACCGGCTTCTGGTGGAGGTCTCCGGCAATGACGGAGGGCCGTCTGTTCTTTGGTTCTGGGATGGGACGCTGAAGTGACTTCCATTCGTTTTCATGAAACAAATTCTACCAGGCCAATCAGTCCCCCCAGCTTAAAGGGGGGAAAGCACGCGTGTGCCCCCGAGCACGCACGCACACACACACGCACACGCACACACGCACGCAGGCACACATAAACACACACAAACACACACGCACACAAACACACACACTCACACACACACACACACAAACACACACACAAACACACACACACACGCACACATACTCACGCACACACATTCACACACACGCACGCACACACACGCACACAGGCACACACACACTCACACACACACACACACGCACACGCACACGCACGCACACAGGCACACACACACACCCCGAGCGGAAAACGAGGCTGTGCAGCAGTGGCTGCGGATCGTGGGAGGCAAACACCCTGATTGCTCGCTCCGGCCGCGTGCGAACCTCTCACCGGCTTCCGGCCGCCAGTGCCCTGCCAACAGCGAGGAGCTCAGGACAAGACTCGGAGGGAAGCGGGAGCAAAGGCCGTGGCCCGCCCTCACTCCGCGTCAGGGCGGACGCGGGACCGGAGGCTGAGATCGGACACCCCCGGGCAGTCCGTGCGGGGAGGTGACTCCGGGAACCCACCGGCGAGAAGAGGAGGAGCTGGAGATGGACTGGCCAATCTGCCCTCCCGGGATTGCCGAGTGATGAGAGCGCTGGCCTGAGAGCCGAAGGGTCTCGGGTTCAATGCTCTCTCAGGGGCACGCACCCGGGTCGCACATGGGTCCCCGCCGGGGTTGGGGCTCGTGTGGGAGCAATCCATCGATGTGTCTCTCTCACATCAATGTCCCCCCCCCCCTTTCCCTCCCTCCCTCCCTCCTTCCCTCCCTCAATCTCTTCCCTTCTATTTAAAAATATCCTTGGGTGAGGATTAACAGAAACTCTTTTTTTTTTTTTTTAAATATACTTTATTGATTTTTTTTTTACAGAGAGGAAGGGAGAGAGAGAGAGAGCTAGAAACGTCAATGAGAGAGAAACATCGACCAGCTGCCTCTTGCACATTCCCTACCGGGGATGTGCCCGCAACCAACGTACATGCCCCTGACCGGAATCAAACCTGGGACCTTTCAGTCCGCGGGCTGACGCTCTATCCACTGAGCCACACCGGTTTCGGCAACAAAAACTCTTTTAATCAAACCTGCGGCCTCATTTGAAAGGGCTCCGCGGCCCGGCCTTGGGGCGCCCCCTGCTCCCCGCTCCTGTGTGCTGGCGGCCGCCCTGGTCGGAAACGGCGCGTCCGACCCAAACTGGCGAGCGATGAATTCACCGGGACGGGCGCCTTGTCGCCGGCCGCTCGCGTGTGGCTAACGCCGCCGCCCCGGGAGGCGCTCGGGACGCTGATGCTCTGCTGTCCGCTGTTCGGATGTTTGGGGGATGTTCTCTCCCTCCCGCTCTTCAAACGTTTACTGTTAACGTGTGGAGCGTTCCCGTCCCATCACGGCTGCTCTTCTCCCTCAGCGAGGCTCGTATGCTGCTGCGCCAAACTGCCAAAAGCAGCCAGCCGGCGCCGGTTTCCAGGAGCCGGGGACCCGCAGAGGCAGACGCGGCGCGGGCGCGGTGGCGGGCGGGGAGGGGGGGCACTGGCCGTACGCCCGCCCGGGACGTCCTGCGCTGTCCGTCTGGGCCTTAGCCTTCTGGCGTCCGAGCCGGGTCCGGGAGCTGGGCCAGAGAAGCGGCATGTGTTTCTCTCCTCTTCTCTTCTCTCTCCTGAAGTCACCTGTGGCCGCAGCCCCCGGGGACCAGGGCGTTCCTCCTCCGTCCTCTCAGACGTTGTGACGTTGGAACGTTTAAACCTCAGCCGGAAGCTGCCCGGGACTCAGGTTGGGGCTGCCTGTTCTTCGTTCGAGTGTCAGTTCGGACAGTGCCGTTGCGTGGCGAGAACATTTCTCTCTGAAACACGTAAGGGAACCAAAACGGAGCCCCAGATCGGGGCAGGTAAGCGAGGTTAATGTCACTGGCTGAAAATGAAGCTAAACGTGTGTGTTTTTTAAATTTCTTTATTGATTACGGTGTTACACATGTGTCCTTACTTCCCCCTTATTCCCCTACCCCCCCCATGCCCTCACCCCCCTGGTGTTCCTGTCCATTGATTAGGCTTATATGCATGCATACAAGTCCTTTGGTTGATCTCTCCCCTTCACACCCACCCTCCCCTACCTTCCCTCTGAGGTTTAATGGTCTGATCGATAAACGGTTTAAAAAGCAAAATTACATAGAAAGAAGCAAATTAAATTACACTTACCCCAAAGTTAGGGGGTAAATGTAAAAATTGTAGCAAGGTTTAAAAAAATTTATCCTAATGTTAATCAGAGGCTGGAAACACTGATTTTAGAACAATTACCTCTCAGACAAATGAACACGGCAGACAAAATGAGCTGTATAGTAATTAGGAATGAGGAAGAAAAAGAACTTTTGTCACCCTGCTAAATTCTGCAAAAAAAAAAAGACAGACCAGCTTCATGATTCATGAATGCTCAGCAAACTTCCAGCAGAATTACTCAGACGAAAAAAAAAAAAAAATCTAGATCAGATCATATCTTTTAGTTCAATTTATCCTTTCCAGCAATTTGACTTTGAGAAAATTGTTTTAGGTCAATTTGTTTTTGACAGTTCACTTTAAGTCCTCCGTTACTCTCGGCTGCCTGTTTTCCTGGGCCATTTCTCTTGTTAAAAACCATGGGTGGGAAGAGGAAATGGCGTCAGCTGCCAGAGCAGACACCTCACCTGCTCCTGCTCCTGCACCCAGGGGGGCACCCAGAGACGAGGAGCTCAAAGGGGTGGTCAGAGCTCGGGCTGACAGGGCCTCCAGCACAAACGAGCAGTACACGCCGGCAGAGGTGGCTGAGGGGAAGGACCTTGCGTTCCTGGAATGGCAAACCGGGGGGCGGTGAATATACAGGGGTGGGGGGTGTGGGGCGTGGGTGACAGACGGCCTGCTATGGCTGGGGTCATTCTGCACGTGTTCTAACAGCGCTGCCCGCTCGGGAGACCTCTCTCTCCCGTGTGGACCCTCAGCCGGCCTCTCCTTCCGCACCGCCCATGTGTCCGTCCTGTCGGTCCACACGCCTCGGCTCTCAGGCAGCTCTGAGCTTTGCCTCCGCCCGTCACCGGGGAGAGCCACCGAGACCTCCGGCCAGGTTCTCGTCGTTGCAGGTGACGGATGCCCACCCCCGTGTCCGGCCCAGCCCACCTCGGCCGGAAGGAGCGGGTCCCGGGGCAGAAGGGCCCTTAGGGACACAGGGAGGGAGGTTTCCGTGTGGCCCTCTGGCTGCTGTCGGAGAAGATGAGGACGTTCGGGTGGGGCACCTCGGTCCGTGCTGCCCCGGATACCGTCTCAGCCATGTTCCCGGCTACCGGGGAGGGGGGCGGGGGGAGCCGGGTCCCCGGAGAGAAGCAGAGTCAGAGAAAGCAGCGTTCGCCCGGCCGGCGGGGTCCGTGGCTGAGCGTCAGCCTGTGACCCAGGAGGTCAGGGTTCGATTCCCGGTGGGGGCACAGGCCCGGGGCTGGGGGCGGGGGGGGGGGGAGAGTGGGCTCGGTCCCCATTGCAGGGTGTGCAGGGGGCAGCCGGTCTGTGATTCTCTTTCATTATTGATGTTTCTCTCTCTCTCTCTCTCTTCCCCCCTCCTTTCATCTCTGAAATCAATAACAATATGTTTTAAAATAAAATAAAATAAAATAAAATAAAATAAAATAAATAAAGTGGGGGTGACGGTAGGTGTAAGAGGAAACGTAAAACCAGCCACCATGGAACGCGTTCTGGTTTCTGCCATCGAAAGCGCTGAAGGTTTCGTCGCTGTGAACCCGTGCAGCATCCTCAGCCCGATCCCGGCCGGCGAACAGCCACCCGTCCACTCTCCTCCGGATGTGAATCCCGGGCCGCGTCCTGCAGGAGGCGCCAGTGAGGGAGCGACGGTCCGGGCTGGCAGGAGGGGAGAGCGGTGGGCGTGAGGCACCTCATGTCCAGGCCCCCGCGTCCTGCGATGGCACCTAAACCCGTGTCCGTGGCTCCTGCCCGCGGGGGCCTTGGTCTAAAAGGCCCTCCCAGCGCGTCCTCTGCTCAGGCTCTGCCTCACCGGTTCCTAACCCTAATCCTCACCCTAATCCTAACCCCATCCCTCACCCGTTCCCGGGATGGACCCCGCGAGCCCAGGCTCCGCGCTGAGCCAGTGGTCCCAGCGAGGGGAGAGCCGGAGCGCACCTGTCGCCTCTCTCCGCAGCCTCCGCCCGCCTGCCGGCGCTGACTGGGGTGCACGGGGCTGTCGGGCGCGTGGAAATGCGTCGCGGATCTGGGCGAGGCGTGGTCTTCGCCGGGATGTGGAAATGACACCCTGGTCCTGGGGAGGCAGGAAGCAGTGTCTGTGGGAAGACCCAGCAGAAAGGAGAGCGATGTGAGTGCGCCACCTGGTGGCCGCCCACTGAATAGCAGCCTTTCTATTTTTTTCATTCAGTAAATCTTCCCGCCACCCCCCCATCTTTGATGTTGAAAGCATTACATAGGTCCTCCTTTCCCCCATTTACCTCTTCCAGCCGCTCCCGTGCCCCCGCAGGCCCTCACCGCCCCACTGTCCGTGTCCCCGGGGTGTGCATGTTGCACCAACAAGTTCATTGGTGGTTCTCCTCCCGCCCGCCTCAGGCGTCCAGGCCTCCGGCTCTGTTTGGCCGCCAGTTTGCCTGGCTCCAGATGCCGCCTGTGAGGGCGGCCGCGTGGGGCTGGCCTCTCTGACGGTGCAGCCTTGAGCATCTCCGCTGTAGACTCCAAGGGCCTCCTCCCTCGCTGAGGACTCCGGCTCTCCCCGCAGCTGGGCCCGGTGGTCGGCGAGCCCGAGAGCCAGCCCGGTGTGTGCTCAGCGCTGTCCCCGCACAGCTTTGCAGGGCGTGGTGGCAGCCAGGGCGACCCCGTTTCCCCGGCCGCGCCTCCAGCCTCCGTGGCCTGAGCCAGAGGTGAAGCGTTGGAGCAGGTAGAGCCGGAGGCTGCAACCCGCACAGGACCCGCACCCATCCCTGCACCCAGCCCGCACCCATCCCTGCACCCAGCCCCGCACCCATCCCTGCACCCATCCCTGCATCCACCCCTCACCCAGCCCTGCACACGCCCCGCACACGCCAGGCACCCATCCCTACACCCGGCCCCGCACCCATCCCTGCACCCGGCCCGCACCCATCCCTACACCCGGCCCGCACCCATCCCTGCACCCGGCCCGCACCCATCCCTGCACCCGGCCCCGCACATACCCCGCACCCATCCCTGCACCCGGCCCGCACCCATCCCTGCACCCGGCCTGCACCCATCCCTGTACCCAGCCCTACACCCGGCCCCGCACACACCCCGCACCCATCCCTGCACCCGGCCCGCACCCATCCCTGCACCCATCCCTGCACCCAGCCCTGTACCCAGCCCTACACCCGGCCCCGCACACACCCCGCACCCATCCCTGCACCCGGCCCGCACCTCGGTTCTAAAACGCATTCATCAGCGGGTGGTGGACGCACCCCTGCCGACATACCTAGGTTTGCGTGATTAGACTTCATGGCTGAGCGCCGGCCGCTCTCAATGCATCACCGTTTACTTCACGAGGCAGCGTGGTCCGCGAGGTGGTTGGCGCCCGTTTTCCCGTTATTCTGGACGGTCCGGCGGTAGACTGTCTGAAGCGCCCCCTGGAGTTCCCGCAGGGTTCTCACCTCGCTCTGCACCAGGGCACGTGGGCCCCGGGGGGCTCCGCGGGTGTAGACGCTTCCGGGGTCACAGGGCTGAGCCGGGGTGCAGACGGTCAGACTTTCACGTTCTCTGGATTCGGCTGCTGCTTCTCCGGATCGGCAGACGCCTACAGCCCTGGTGTATCTGCTTTTCACCTCGCAAACCATTGCTGCTGTGGTCTCCGCTCCCGCCCCACGTCTGGGCCTGTGCCCTTTCCGTCGGTGGCACAGCCCGCCCATCCTGGGCCCTGGCGGGAGCCCCACCAGCAAGCGTCCCGCCGACCTCACGATCCCGGGCAGCTCCTCCGGCTCTTTCTCAGCGAGGCCGCCCCCGACCGGACTGCGTACGCCCGGGAGCCCCCCTACCCCCCCCCCCCCGCGCCTCCCTCCGCCCTCGGGTCCCCGGGCGTCCTCGGCTCTCTCTGCGGCGTTTGGCTGGTGGTGGGGCTGTGTGCGGGCAGCGGTTCTGTGTTGTTGACACGACACCCCAACCACCGCACCTAAAGCGACGTCCAAACAGCATCGCTTCTCCGGAGACGGGAGCCGGCGGGGTGTTCGGGCCGTCCCTGCCGCCGGCGCTGTCTCTGCGAACGCACTTCCTGATGGAGCTCAGCCCGCGTCCGCCTGGCCCCTCCGAGCGGGCTGTGTGTCCCCGCGCCATGTGGACACACCGGTTCACTCACCCGGGTTCTTCCCCCGGACGGGGAGCTTGTGTGAAAGCCGCAGCACACACACCTTCAAGTCAACATGTGTGTGCGTGCGTGTATGTGTGCGTGCTTCAAGCCAACGTGTGTGTGCCCTTCAAGTCAACATGTGTGTGTGCTTCAAGTCAACATGTGTGCGTGTGTGTTAATCCAGAGGTAGAGCCGCAGAAATCCGGGGCCCGGAGCATTTTATAAAGTAAATCTGAGCTTTGAAGACCCTTCCCGCCGCCCACAGCCGAGGGGCCCCTCCGATCTCCAGGAAATGTTATCGTTAACGGAAATGGCAGCCCGCCCCATCACCACCCTCCCCGGCCCTCCTCGGGCACAGGTGCTGTTAGAAATATGTGGTTTTATTTTCCAATTCAAATAAAAGTGCTTTGTGCTCGTCTCCATGACAACCGGCTCGCTTTTGAGTCCTGTTTCTGAGAGATGAAAAGGAGGACGGCGAGATACGGCGATCCAGGCCGCGAGGGCCGGCCAGCCACGGGGGAGAAGGGCCGCCCTCCGCGCCGCTGAGCCGCCGCCCGCCTCTCCCTCGCCGGCCGCCGGGCCCGCGGGGCCTTCTGGAACCTTCTCTCTGCCCGGAGAGATCTGTAGACCCAGGGCCGTCCACCGGGACCCCTTTCCTTCGGAAAAGGATGCTTGTGAATGGGGAGAGGGAAGAGCCGGTTTTGATCCCTCAGCGAGGGGAAAGACCAGTCTTTTTTTAAGAAACATTGTCGTTGATGTCGGAGAGGAGGGAGGAGGGCGGGAGAGCAGCCACCCCGGGTCTGGGGCGCCTGTGGGCGGCCCAGGGGGGAGCCACCCCGGGTCTGGGGCGCCTGTGGGCGGCCCAGGGGGGAGCCAGCCGGGGTCCTGGGCGCCTATGGGCGGCCCAGGGGGAAGCCAGCTGGGGTCCCGAGTGCCTGTGGGGGGCCCAGGGGGAACCAGCCGGGGTCCCGGGCGCCTGTGGACGGCCCAGGGGGAAGCCAGCCGGGGTCCCAGGTGGCTGTGGGGGGCCCAGGGGGAAGCCAGCCGGGGTCCCGGGCGCCTGTGGGGGGCCCAGGGGGAAGCCAGCTGGGGTCCCGTGTGCCTGTGGGGGGCCCAGGGGGAGCCAGCCGGGGTCCCGGGCGCCTGTGGGCGGCTCGGAGGAGGGAAACCCGGGTCCCGAAGGAAAGCCAGCGCTGGCAGCCAGGGAACAGAGGGCCTGCTCTTGCACGAATTTCGTGCACCGGCCTCTGGTGTTAAACAGAAGCCAACCTGTTTCTTCCAAATAGACGCCCGGAAGGTCCAGCCCCGGTCGGGCTCGAGGGCCACGCCCTCCTCGGGTCCTGCGGCCGAGCTGGGTGAGGCGTCGTAATAACTCTAAGTCCCCCCGACGGGATCGATGCCACGAAGGGCACACAGGTGGGCAGAGAACTCTCAGGCGCCTGGGATGTCCGTGTCCCCGTGCTGCTCCCCCCGGAGCCCGGGAGAGAGGAGCGGGCGGCGGCCGGCCCACCCCGGCGGGCACGCACCCCGCACACGGCCGGCGAGGCTCTCCGTCCACGCCGCCCTCAGACGGAGGCCCGCGGGCGCGCCGGGCGGTAAAACGCAGTCTCGAACGAGGAAACGCGGGCCAGCCTCGCTTCCAGGAACGGGGAGACGGCCGAGATGCCTTCTTCCTGCGAGCCTGCGTCTGCGTGGACGTCAATGCCAGGGCCCCCGCCGCCGCCCCCGGGGACTTGCCGGCATGTTGCCGCGGTAAACCGGGTTCGCTGTCCGTCGCGCGGGGTCAGATGTGCAAACCTAATGAGCTGCGGTAACCGGCCGGTGCAGATGGTGGGCGGAGGGGCCGTGCTTCGCCGTGAATTACTGCCATCGGAGAGAAGCGCTCCTCGGCTGTGACTGTCAGCTAGAGATGTGACTTCCACCAGGGTGCACAGACGGTGCTGGCCGTGGCGGGGGCCCGTGGAGAATCCCACACGCGCAGAGTGAACGGGATTGAAAGCATCGGGAGCAGCTCACGGAGGGGCCTCTTAATAAGCTCATGCAGGAGTCTTTCCGACGGATGCCCACCTGAGGGGTTGCAAACTCTAAACTTGTAGCCCCCACCCCCTTCCCCAGCCCCACCCCCACCCCCATCCCCGGTGTGGCTCTGTGGCTGAGCATCGGCCTATGAACCGGGAGGCCAGGGCACATGCCGGGGTGCGGGCTCCATCCCCAGCGTGGGGCGTGCAGGAGGCAGCCGATCCGTGATTCTCTCTCAGCATTGACGTTTCTCTCTCTCTCCCTTCCTCTCCGACATCAATACAAAGGCATATTAGTTGAAAGTATATGAAAAGAGCCCGGCTCTCAGGGTCTGGAATCTGAGTGGTTTGGGGTGCCCGCCGTCAGGCCAGCTGGTGCTCAGTGTGAAATCGGGGCTCGCCAGCGCGGCCCAGGCCCAGCGGGCACTGTCCGGGCGCTCAGAGCCCGGGTGCCCTGTGCCTGAGCCTGAGCCTGAGCCTGTCCCTGTGCCTGAGCCTGTGCCTGTCCCTGTGCCTGTGCCTGTGTCTGTGTCTGTGCCTGAGCCTGTGCCTGAGCCTGTCCCTGTGCCTGTGTCTGTGCCTGTGCCTGTGTCTGTCCCTGTGCCTGTCCCTGTGCCTGAGCCTGTGCCTGTGCCTGTGCCTGTCCCTGTGCCTGTGCCTGTGTCTGTGCCTGTGTCTGTGCCTGTCCCTGTGCCTGTGCCTGTGTCTGTGTCTGAGCCTGTGCCTGTCCCTGTGCCTGTGTCTGTGTCTGAGCCTGTGCCTGTGTCTGTGCCTGAGCCTGTCCCTGTGCCTGTGTCTGTCCCTGTGCCTGTGTCTGTGCCTGTGCCTGTCCCTGTGCCTGTGCCTGTGCCTGTGCCTGTGCCTGTGTCTGTGCCTGTGCCTGTGCCTGTGCCTGTGCCTGTGCCTGAGCCTGTGCCTGTGCCTGTGCCTGTGCCTGTGCCTGTGCCTGAGCCTGTGCCTGTGCCTGAGCCTGTGTCTCTCCCTGTGCCTGTGCCTGTGCCTGTCCCTGTGCCTGTGTCTGTGCCTGTGTCTGTGCCTGTGCCTGTGTCTGTGTCTGTGCCTGTGCCTGTGCCCTGTGCCTGTGCCTGAGCCTGTGCCTGTGCCTGTGTCTCTCCCTGTGCCTGTGCCTGTGCCTGTCCCTGTGCCTGTGTCTGTGCCTGTGTCTGTGCCTGTGCCTGTGTCTGTGTCTGTGCCTGTGCCTGAGCCTGTGCCTGTGCCTGAGCCTGTGTCTCTCCCTGTGCCTGTGCCTGTGCCTGTGCCTGTGCCTGAGCCTGTGCCTGTGCCTGTGCCTGTGCCTGTGCCTGTGCCTGAGCCTGTGCCTGTGCCTGAGCCTGTGTCTCTCCCTGTGCCTGTGCCTGTGCCTGTCCCTGTGCCTGTGTCTGTGCCTGTGTCTGTGCCTGTGTCTGTGCCTGTGCCTGTGCTTGTGCCTGAGCCTGTGTCTCTCCCTGTGCCTGTGCCTGTGCTTGTGCCTGAGCCTGTGTCTCTCCCTGTGTCTGTGCCTGTGTCTGTGCCTGTGCCTGTGCCTGTGTCTGTGCCTGTGTCTGTGCCTGTGTCTGTGCCTGTGCCTGTGCCTGTGCCCTGTGCCTGTGTCTGTGCCTGAGCCTGTGTCTGTGCCTGAGCCTGAGCCTGTGCCTGTGTCTGTGCCTGTGTCTGTGTCTGTGCCTGTGCCTGTGCCTGAGCCTGTGCCTGAGCCTGTGTCTCTCCCTGTGCCTGTGCCTGTGCTTGTGCCTGAGCCTGTGTCTCTCCCTGTGTCTGTGCCTGTGTCTGTGCCTGTGCCTGTGCCTGTGTCTGTGCCTGTGTCTGTGTCTGTGCCTGTGCCTGTGCCTGTGCCTGTGTCTGTGCCTGAGCCTGTGTCTCTCCCTGTGCCTGTGCCTGTGCTTGTGCCTGAGCCTGTGTCTCTCCCTGTGCCTGTGCCTGTGCCTGAGCCTGTGTCTCTGCCTGTGCCTGTGCCTGTGCCTGTGTCTGTGCCTGTGTCTCTCCCTGTGCCTGTGCCTGTGCTTGTGCCTGAGCCTGTGTCTCTCCCTGTGCCTGTGCCTGTCCCTGTGCCTGTGCCTGTGTCTGTGCCTGTGCCTGTGCCTGAGCCTGTGTCTCTCCCTGTGCCTGTGCCTGTGCCTGTGCCTGTGCCTGTGCCTGTCCCTGAGCCTGTGCCTATGCCGGGGAAGCCGGTCGCCCCCCGGAAAGCAGGCCTCGAGCTAAAGGCCTGATGAGCTGTGGGGAACCCAGCGTCAGAGGCTCCACAGGCTGGGAGCTCAGAGGGCCGGCCTGGAGCTGGGCTGACGGGAAGCGCTGAGCTCCGCTGGCTGAGGGAGGGACGAGTATCAGCTTTAGCTCAGAGGCACGTCTGGGACTGAAGGGCTTCTCTCTGCCCGGGGCTGCCTGCAGGACAGCGTCCACCCGGGCTTCCCACAGGGGAGATTAGGTCTAGGTCCGGGGGGCGGAGGGGGGGGGCGACTTCAGCCAAGTCTGTCTATCTAGAGGCATTTGCTCAGGGCTATTCCTCCCATCCTCTCATCATCACCTCTGTTTTATGTTTTTTAAATAAATGGAATTTATTCAAACTGGTGAAATTCAAGAATACAACTTTTAAATTTAATTTTTAAAAATATATTTTGTATTGATTTCAGAGAGGAAAGGAGAAGGAGAGGGATAGAAACATCCATGATGAGAGAGAATCATTGACTGGCTGCCTCCCGCACACCCCCTACGGGGGAGGGAACCTGCCACCCGGGCCTGTGCCCTGGAAGCGGCCTTGCCCCCTAAGTTCTCAGGCCAATGCGCTCTCCTCTGAGCCTTAGGTCCTCTCTCTGCGCTCCTCCTGCCAAGGTTCTCATCCGGGTGCTGCTGGGACGTTCTGGGGCTGGGACGGGGCTGGGCCCCCGTTCGTGTGTCAGAGACTCAACAGGAGCTGCTGCACCCGGCCGGCGTGCTCAGGGGTTGAGCGTCATCCTATGAGCCAAGAGGTCGTGGGTTCGATTCCCGGTCAGGGCATAGGCCCTGGTTGCAGGCTCCATCCCCAATGGGGGAAGGGGGCATGCAGAAGGCAGCAGATTGCCAAAACAGGTGTGGCTCAGCGGTAGAGCGTCGGTCTGCCGACTGAAAGGTCCCAGGTTTGATTCTGCTCAAGGGCATGTACCTTGGTTGCGGGCACATCCCCGGTGGTGGGTGTGCAAGAGGCGGCTGGTCGATGTTTCTGGCTCTCTCTCTCTCTCCCTTCCTCTCTGTAAAAAATCAATAAAATATATTAAAAAAAAAAAGAAGAAGAAGGCAGCAGATCAATGTTTCCCTCTTATTGATACTGCTATCTCTGTCACCCTCTCCCCTCCTCTCTCTAAAAGTCAATAAAAACACACAAAAAAGCTGCCAGAAATAAGGGGCCACATTCTAAACCTCCCACTTCAGCGGGAAGCTGTTTCAATCATGTGATCGATCGCCTGTTTCCTCCCCGGGCGTCAGCGTAGCCGCCCGCTCCCCAGTGAACCCCCACCCTGTCCCTGTCCCCACGCACACCGCCCCGGGACCCGCCACAGCGCTGCCCGCGTGTCTGAGCCGTGGTGCGGCCTCTGCCGGGCTGCGAGGAACGCTTTCTGGGGATATTGGACCTTCCCCCGCCCCCCCCCCCCCGCTCTGCCCCCCAGCGGAGAAAAGAACACAGCTGTCAGCATCACGTCTCGACACCCGTGATGCCAGCCTGTCTCTCCCGGTGTCAGGTGTGAAAATAAATAGATATTAAGCTGCCAGTCAGAGCGATTGCAGGCAGGACGCGGCCGCGGCCGCGGTCCCGTGTGCTGGGCGGGTGAACGCGGGCGGCGGGCTGTGATGGACGCCCGGGGCCAGGGGGCGGGAGGGGCGGCCACGGCTGTCTACGCACCCGGCCCTCCCGGGTGAACCTCCCTGCGCCAGGGACTTGGGAGATGCTCAGAGGCTGAGAGAGAGAGAGTGCCAAGAGTTCCCACTGTCGCTGAAACCGGTTTGGCTCAGTGGATAGAGCGTTGGCCTGCGGAAGGTCCCAGGTTCGATTCCGGTCTAGGGCATGCACCTTGGTTGTGGGCACATCCCCAGCAGGAGGTATGCAGGAGGCAGCTGATCGATGATTCTCTCTTATCGATGTTTCTAGCTCTCTATCTCTCTTTCTTCCTCTCTGTAAAAAATCAATAATATATATATATTAAAGAAAAGAATTCCTGCTGTTTTGGACGCTAAACCATCAAAAGTGACCCTTGTTCCCGGAGGTGCCACTGCCCGCTGCCTCCGCAGGCGAGGTCTCTGAACGCGCTCCCCGCCGGATGCCCGCCCCCTGGCTCCTTATCCACAGAGCCTCCCCGCCAGGCACCTGTCACCATAAACGTCAGGCGTGAGAAAGCACGATCGCAGACGATCACGCTCGATGGCGCTGGCTTCCCGGCTCTGAGGACTGCCCCTCGCTCTGCGGGACGCGGCTGGACCCAGCCCTCTCTCCCGTGGACGTCAGAGCCGCTCCGCCACTCTGCTCGTGGTCGCTGTTAGCGGCCGGGCAGTGAGGGGCCGGAGAGCATCCTCTCGGTGAGATGGACTTCTCCATTTTCTTTTCCTGTTTTTAAGAAATGTATTCTTATAGGTTTCAGAGGGGAAAGGCGAGGGAGCAAGAGAGAGAACATCAATGAAGAGAGCCAGCCATGGATCGGCTGCCTCCTGCTCGCCCCTGGATGGAGCCCACACCCCGGGCCCGCGCCTGGCCCCGACCGGGAGCCGAGCCGCCACCTCCTGGCTCGTAGGTTGGAGCTGCCCGGAGGGTCCTTACGTCCTTTTTTTAAAGGTGAGAGGGAGGGAGTTTCCGTCTCCGACACCTGCGTCTCGGAGCCCGGGGTCTGAGGCGGCGGTGCTGCCTGCCACTCCCCAGAGAGAGGGGTCCTCTGGGCGGAAAGGTTTGCGAACGGCCCCGCTCCCCGCACAGCAGGCCCCTCTGACGGTCCCCGCCCTCCGCGTGGCCGGAGCCCCTTCTTGCTCAGCTCCTTCTCCTCCTCGGCGCCGGCTTCCTGTGCTCCGCGGGCGGTGCCGGGGGTCCCGTGGGTGACTGTGGAAGGACCCTCCGTTCCGGCGCACCCTCCCACGGGCCGGCCGGCTCCGGAAGCCGGGGGCCGCGGGGACACGGAGCCGCCTCTGTGGCCGTGGGTGTGACTCCTCACCCCGCCCCTTCGCACAGCGGCGAGCGAACCAGCGGTTTCCGGCCCTGCGCTCTTCATGCCATAGCCCTCCCCTCCGACAGGCTCTCGTCCCCCCTTACCCCGTCCCCCCGCACACCGGGGCTGATTGGTCTCTTCTTTCCTTCAGATCCCGGGCTGTCAGGCCACGCTGCCCTTAAAGGGGCTCCGGGAATTCCAGTGGAGGGAAAGCTAGATCAAAGTGTCGTCACTCAGACATAAGAATGTGATAAGCGTGTTAACAAGGTCCCCTCCCCGCGGGGAGTGGATGGCATCCTTCTTCTTCTCCTTTACCAGCACGCATCCGAGGCTCAGCTCGACGCCTCGGCTGGGCCTGTGCTCTCTGAGCTCGCTGTCCCCAGGCCCGCCTCTGGCCGTCCCTCCGTCTGTCCATCCCGCTCAGAGGCCGCTGGCCGTGAGGACGGGGGGGAGGGGGGGCCCTCCCTTCGTGGCGTCTCGTCTCCCTCCCATCTCCGTGCCCTGACGGTGCAGCCCGGCCGGTGAGCACTGGCGGTGCGCGGCCGGGACTCCGAAGGCCAGGGCAGCGCACCGTGGAATTCAGGACAAAACCACCGATCGGATCAAGCACAGAACTACCTTTTCTTTTCTTTTTTAATATATTTTATTGATTTTTTTACAGAGAGGAGGAGAGAGGGATAGAGAGCTAGAAACGTCGATGAGAGAGAAACACCCACCAGCTGCCTCTTGCACATCCACCACCGGGGATGTGCCCGCAACCAACGTACATGCCCCTGACCGGGATCGAACCCAGGATCCTTCAGTCCGCAGACCGACGCTCTATCCACTGAGCCACACCGGTTTCGGCGCAGAGCTACCTTCTTTCTCCCCCAGTCCTAACCCGTCTGCGGTGGGTCTTGGTTGCGTCCCAGGACTCCCCGCGGGCCCGGCAGCAGGAGGCTGCTATTAACGGGTTTTCCTTCAGGTTCCCCAGGCCCAGGCCGACGTGGCTCAGGGGTTGAGCGTCGACCTAGGAACCAGGAGGTCGGGGTTCGGTTCCCGGTCAGGGCACAGGCCGGGTTGTGGGCACCGTCCCTGGTGTAGGGTGTACAGGAGGCAGCCGGCCCGTGGTTCTCTCTGACATGGATGCTTGTCTCTCCCTCCCTCCCCTTCCTCTCTGAGATCAATAAGACCTTTTTCCAAAAAGGAAAGGGTGTTGGAGTTGGGGCTCTGGAGCGGGGTGAGGACTGGCCTTTCTGTTCATTATTCCTGTCACCCCGCGAGAGGGCACCGAAGGGAGGGAGAGCTCCTGCAGTGGCCACACGTGGGCTTGGCGATGGCTCTGGGTCCTTCTGCTGTGCCTGGGGGGACACAGGCGGCGATGAAGGAGCCCGCGGGGGGCGCGGGGGGGTGGGGGGAAGGCAGGCTGTGCTCGCTGCGCCCAGCGGAGGGCGTGGATCTCCCGCCATCACACAGCCCGAGAGGCCGGCCAGCCGGCTGCGTCCCACCCGCAGGCTCACCAGCTCACTGGGTGAATCCGGCGATAATCCTTCCGTTAGCCGATCGATAAGAAATTAAGAAGCAATTAGAGAGAAATGAGAAAACGTAAACACTCCCATCGATCTGGCTGTCACAGGTTGTGTTTATTCCCTTTTAGGAAATCGAGATTTAAAAACAGCGGAACTCGGAGCGCGGTTCCCGCGTTCTCTCTGCCGGGCGGGCCGTGTTTAAAGGACAGGCGGACACTACGGCCCGCCCGGCAAACACCAGAGGAACCTGGTGTTAACCTGGAGCAGCAAACCGCCCCCGCCCCGGTCCTGGATCGGCACGTGGCCCCTTGCCCCGCGAACCTGAGCCGCCGCTCGGCCGGCTCTCACTGGCTCCCGGGAGAGCTGCTGGAGGGTGGGGGGGCCGTTCCCCAGGTAACGGTTCACCTGGCACGGAGGCCACACCTCGGAAGGAAAGCCCCCCTTCCGGGCCCTCCCCCCGACCGAAGCTCAGAACACTCCTCCCCCCAAGCAGCACGAAAGGAAGCAGAGTCATGGCATGTGTGTTCGTGTGTGTTCGTGTGTGTGGGTGTGCGTGTGCGTGTGTGTGCGTGTGCGTGTGTGTGTGTGTGTGTGTGTGTGTGTGTTTCACAGAACCCTCCCTGGGGTGCCCAGCTCTCCTCCTCTCCACGGCCAGCAGTCACAGCCGCAGCAGGGACCAGAGAGACGGGTCTGACCGTCCCCGCCCCGGCGCTGGGCTGCCCGGAGAGCTGGTCACTCTGGCTGCGGCTCTGCGTCCACCTCGCTCTCAGGCGGGCAGGGCGGCGTCTGACCCCGGGTGCCCCAGCCAGTCCAAGGCCGTTCATGCTCCGGGTGGAGACTGGGATGTGAGCAAGGGGAGTGAGGGATGGAACAGATTTTCTGTATTTGTTTGTTTGTTTGTTTGTTTTAAAATACATTTCTATTGATTTCAGAGAGGAAGGGAGAGAGAGAGAGAGATAGAAACATCAGGGATGAGAGAGAACCATGGATCGGCCGCCTCCTGCACGTCCCCCTCGGGGGTTTGAGCCCACCCCTGGGCTGCCTGTGGCCTGACCCGGAACGAGCCCTGACCTCCTGGCTCCTAGGCCGACGCTCAGTCACGGAGCCAGCGAGCCGGGCTCGCTCTGCCTGGAGGCGTCCGCTCCTCTCCTCCTTCTCTGCGCCTCCTCTGAGGGGATGAGCGCCAGTAATGCCCAGCCCCCGACGAGCAGTGCCCACAGCCCATCTGGCGAGCTCGCCCACGGCAGAAGGTGGAGCGTGTGTGTATTTGGGGAGAGACGGCGGGCGCCATTCTGTACCAAGGAAACGGGCGAAGGCAGAAAACCCACATTCTGTTCAGCAAGACCTTCCTCCGCCTCGGCGACAGGCCTGCTCCCCGGTGCTCAGAGGAATTTCTCTCTGAAGAAGTCAGTTGTTTTGCCGTGACTGTTCCCCATCTCCACTCCCACGCAGTGCGGCGAAGGCGGCCGGCGTACGGCCGGCGAACAGCCACGGCCACGGGATGGACGGGGTCGGGAACGCCGGGCTGGCGAGGACACACGGCCACACGCCTTGTTGCGAAATGATTGGGTTCCTGTCTCATCACATTTGCATTGTGAAGCCTGAATATAGTATGATTAGGCATCATTTTAACCACGACATTAAAATACAATTTAAAATGAAACGGCCCTTCATATCACACTAATATCAGTGTTTTAAATAACAAAGGGGGTGGGTTTTTTTGTTGTTTTTTTTTTAAGAAAAAAGGGAAGGATTAGCATTTCGGTTCAATCAGTACACGCCGTGAGACTCCGGTTGGGGTCCCCGAGAGCAGGTTTGTATTAATATTCCGGAGACGCGTGCGTGCTGCCTCTGGGCGCGTTGAAAAGCCACTTAAACTGCACTTAAAACAGCGCCGCAGGATCAGAGTGGCGTGCATCGCCCATCTACAATAACGCTTGATTATGATAAAGGCACGCGCATTTGCATAATTACATGTTTGATTTTTGGATAATGCAACGCGCAGGACAAAACGTGGCTGCGCGCAGAAACACACCATCCAGAGGCACCATCTGCCGTGGTGTCGGCGGCACTGCACGCGGATCCAAACCGGGGGGTGGATTTCTGAGGATCAAGGGGAAGGCCCGGAGCCGTGCGTACACAGCCAGCAGGCCACCCACCCCCTACCCCCGCCCCCGAGCCTGCGGAGCGGAGACATAGAAGCCAGGCAGGACGTGGCGGGAGAAGATGAGAGCCAGCATCTTCAGACAGAGCCTTTCCCGGCTCCGGACGCCGCTCCCGTGATGTCACCCCTGCGTTCAGTGGACGCTTGGTGCCAGGGCCCGGGTTTAGGGGGCACCTGAGAAGAGTCGCTCCGAACGGGTGCTCCTCGGAGAGGCCCCGCTAGACGCCTCCCGGGGCGGGGGGAGGGGGGATCGAGGAAGAGCCTCGGTCTCTGTGCGCTGGGACGGGGTGGTGAGGACGCTGAGCTCCGCCCGAGAGCGGCCTTAGCCACGGTCTTCCCTTTTCTCCTTCTCTCTTCAGCTCCCCGGCCCCTCCGGAAGGATCTTCCTGGATTTTATGTCCTGTGCTCTTTAAAAACTGAATAAAACACACAGTTAAACCGTAAAAATAGAAAATGAAAGGTCCGTTTCCCAAGAGCACTGTTCTTAGGAAGGGGGAGCCGAGAGAAGGCACACATGCACACAGACAGACAGGCACACAGACACTCAGACACACACACAGACACACACTCAGACACACAGACACACACACACACAGACACACACTCAGACACACAGACACACACTCAGATACACAGACACACAGACACAGACACACACAGACACACAGTCAGACAGACAGACACAGACACAGAGACACACAGACACACACACAGACACACACTCAGACAGACACAGACACACAGAGACACGGAGACACACACAGACACAGACACAAACACACACAAACACATACTCAGACACACAGACACACACACACACAGAGACACACACACATACACACAGACACACAGATACACAGACCACACACAGACACACACACAGACACACAGGCACACACTCAGACAGACAGACACAGACACACAGACACACAGACACAGACACTCATGTGTGAAATGAACCTCCAGAGCCTCCCGCAGCCTCAGCAGAGGGCAGGGGCGCCGGAGGAGGAGGGACGGTCACAGGTGAGAGGCCGTCTGACTGAGAATTAGCCGCAGCCCCTACGGGCACAGCGTCAGGAAAGGAGGCGCAGCGGGCGGCAGGGAGAAGGGCCTCTTTTAGCACCGCCCACCCCTCCCCCCCTCAGGGCCTCAGGAGCGGTTAGACCACAGCATTCTCATCCAGCACATTGCCCCCCACGGTGGGCCATCAACCAGCCGAGGGCCCGATGGAACAAGAAGACTGGCCTCCCCGCTGCCTGCCTGGCTGAGCGAGGATCAGCCTCTTCCTGGTTTTGGACTCAAACAAACATCGGCTCTTCTTGGCTCTTAAACCTGCCCATCGTTGGGCTGGACACTCCACCTCAGCTCTCCGTGCTGTCAGAGCCTCAGGCTTGGGCTTAATATACACACACTACACACACACACACACACACACACACACATGTATATGTATATGTATATGTATATGTATATGTATATGTATATACACACCCCTACACATACACATCACACATACACACAATATATACACATACACACTATATATAAACATGTACATGTCTACACGCATGTAGACATATGTTACACGCATATTTATATACACACGTGTGTGCACATTATTGTCCATATATGTAGACGTGTGTAAAAGATAGATCTTCTGTGAGTCCTGTTTCTTCGAGAACACTAGCAGCATATTCAGAATGAAATACGATGTTAAGAAGGAATCCTTCAGCCAGAGATAATCAGGATGTGATTTCCTCTCGGGAAGGGTTTTAAATGTCAAACCTCCGGTATTGGCAGCTCTGAGCCACTTTCCATTTTGTTCTCAGGCGAAAGGTCAGCGGGCGGAGGTGCTCCTGTGCCCGGCGGGCGGGCGGGCGGGCGGCGGGCACGCTGGCGCCGGCGCAGAAAGGCCGGTCTGCCGCTGAGGCGCTGCTGGCGGGGAGGGAAGTTTGAATAGACGCGGGGCCCTCTCATCCCCAGTGGAGGGTGGCAGGAGGCAGCTGATCTGATTCTCTCTCCTCATTGATGTTTCTCTCTCTCTCTCTCCCTCTCCCTTCCTCTCTGAAATCAACAAAAGTGGTGTTTGTCTGTTTGTTTGTTTGTTTTTAAATAAGACAGAGCTCTGTAGCCTCCAGGAGAGTGCACAGGCCGTGTAGGGAACAAGGAGGACAGAGGAGGCGGCGTTCTGAGCTTCTCCTCCTTTCCCAGGTGGAAAACGGGGGGCGTGGCCAGGTAAAGACAGCGGCCTCTGATGCGACTCATAACATACAGGGGCGCTTCCCGCTGACGGGTGACAAGGAAGAGCCAGACAGCGAGGCACCTCAGGAGAGAAAAGGGGAGACTGAGTCCGTGTTCTGCAGGAGTCTGTATTCTGTCAGGGCAGCTGCGGGAGGTAAAGGATTGGGGCAGCGAAGAGCAGTGGCCCCCACCCCCTGGCTCCCCACCGTGGCCCCTAACAGCCACCTGCCTCCCAGTTTTGTCCAACTGCGGAAACACGTGGTCTCACACACCTGTTTGTCTCTTTAAAAAAATAAAATAAAATAAATAAAATATATATATATATTTCAGAGAGAGGAAGGGAGAGGGAGAGAGACATCAATGAGAGACAGCATCGTGGACCGGCTGCCTCTGGCACGCCCCCCACCGGGGATGGAGCCTGCAGCCCGGGCCTGTGGCCTGACCGGGAATCGAACCAGTGACCCCTTCCTGGTCCATAGGTCGACGCTCATCCCCTGAGCCACCAGGTGGGGCCCACCCCTCGTTGGCAGAGCCCGGACAGACGGTGTCAGAGGGTGGGGGGGGTTACCAGGCCGGTGTTGAGGTCATGTGACTGCTGGCGAGGCTCCTGGGGCCAGCACTCCGCATCCTCACCGGGGCACGGGGACGCAGCGAGGGGCGTGCGGGGAGGTGGGCTGCCGCACCCGGTGTCCTGCGGGCCCCGTGAGAACGTGCGTTCGTTTGGAAATGAGGCCGCGCACGTAACGTTTTAAAAGAGTCTGTCAGATACCCGATGCGAATGAGGCTGTGAATGGAGAGAGGTAATTCGTTTTAATTGCAGCCGCTTCGCTGACGAGATCAGATTGCATCGTGTGAGATGCTGCTAATACGGTTAAGTGCATTTTTCTGCCAAAACCATCCCAGCCATTCGCCGAGAGAGGGTGGGGATGCGGAGGGCAAGGGGGGCCGGGCCCGGCTCGGGGGCGCCAGCTGGGATGGGTGGAGCTGAGCCGTGTGGTCCCCCGGCCCCTCCTGCTGGGCCCCCCCAGGGGCCCCTCTGCCCAGACTCACCCCTCAGGGTCCTTTCCCTCGTCCAGTCTTCTCCTCAGACTCCCTGCCCCCCTTCCCCTCCCAGCCACCTGAGCATCCCATCAGAAGCACTAGTCCTCACAGTAGGCTCCCCCTCCTCCCCCTCCTCCTCATCCCCCTCGTCCTCCTCCTCCTCCTCCTCCTCCACCTCATTCTCCTCCTCCCCTTTCTCTTCCTCCTCCTTTCCCTCCTCCTCCCCCTTTTATCCTCCTCCTTCTCCCTCCTCCTCCTCCTCCTCCTCGTCCTCCTCTCTCCCCCCTTCTCGTCCCCCTCCTCCTCCTCCTCCTTCTTCTCTTCCTCTTCCTTCCCCCTCCTCCTCCTCCTCCTCCTCCTCCTCATCCCCCCTCCTCCTCCCCCTCCCCCTCCTCCCCTCCTCCTCCTCTTCCTCCTCTCCTTTTATCCTCCTCCTCCTCCTCCTCCCTCCCCCCTCCTCCTCCTCCTCCCCCTCCTTTCCCTCCTCCTCCCCCTTTTATCCTCCTCCTCCTTCTCCTCCTCTCCCTCCCATCCTCCTCCCCCTCCTCCTCCTCCTCCCATCCTCCTCCCCCCTTTCCCTTCCTCCTCCCCGTTCTTCACTGGTAAATGCTGACCAGCAGTGGGTAAACCAGCGCAGGGGCGTCTGTGCGGACTCGGCGGGTTTGCGGCCAGAGACCTCCCGGGCGGCCCTGCAGGCGAGCGTTTCTACACCCTCAGCTGCGCCCAGAGGGCCTGGCTCAGGGGCTGAGCGGCCAGGGTTCGATCCCAGTCAGGGCATAGGCCCGGGTGTGGGAACCGTGACTCTCACATCGCTGGTGTTTCTCTGTCTCTCTCCCTCTCCCTTCCTCTCTGAAATCAATTAAAAATTAAAAAAAAAAAAAAAAAAAAAAGAGGTGGGAAGAGCCGGGCACAGTGGTGGCCTTGCTCCTGAGGAGGGAGGGAGGCCGCTCTCCCCGCACCTTCCCGCTGCCAGTGCCGCTGGCGATGCGGCCGCAGGTGTGTGCTCTGCGCGTCAGACCCTCAGGCCGCTCACAGGTGTGTGCTCTGCGTGTCAGACCCTCCGACCGCTCACAGGTGTGTGCTCTGCGTGTCAGACCCTCCGACCGCTCACAGGTGTGTGCTCTGCGTGTCAGACCCTCAGGCCACTCGCAGGTGTGTGCTCTGCGTGTCAGACCCTCAGGCCGCTCGCAGGTGTGTGCTCTGCGTGTCAGACCCTCCGACCGCTCACAGGTGTGTGCTCTGCGTGTCAGACCCTCAGGCCACTCGCAGGTGTGTGCTCTGCGTGTCAGACCCTCCGACCGCTCACAGGTGTGTGCTCTGCGTGTCAGACCCTCAGGCCGCTCGCAGGTGTGTGCTCTGCGCGTCAGACCCTCAGGCCGCTCACAGGTGTGTGCTCTGCGCGTCAGACCCTCAGACCGCTCACAGGTGTGTGCTCTGCGCGTCAGACCCTCAGGCCGCTCACAGGTGTGTGCTCTGCGCGTCAGACCCTCAGGCCGCTCACAGGAAGCCTGTGATCACACCTCACACCGCCCTCTCTCTCCCTGAAGGTCCCGGGCCCCGCAAGCCGACGAAGCGTGTTTGGCTCCCGGGCAGCAGAGGGCTGATCAGGAGCTCTACCCACCCACCCACCCCACCCTGATCCGCTCTTCCTTGTGCCACCTCCTGCCCCGCCCCCTCCCCCAGCCTCTGGCAGGCTCCTGAGCGCTCGTTCCCGGCCTGGTAGCCTGGCTGCGCCTGTCAGGCGGGGCCTGCGGTGAGCTCCCGGCAGGAAGTCGCTCTGAGCGGCGTGGGCTCTCCGTGGCCCCCGCCCGTGGCTGCCCGGAGGCCCAGGTGTGCGGCCGGCGGCCGCCTCGCCAGCTCCTCCTGCTGGGAGGTCTGGGCTGCGCGGGCTAAGGAGCCGCAGACACGCAGCTCCCAGGGGCTCATGGAGGACTGAGACAGCAGTCAGCTGGGGGGAGCGGGAGGAGAAGCTGGAAGCGCAGGTTCTCGCTGACGGCCGTCCCGGCCTCCCAGCAGCCCTCCTGGCGGCCGAGGCCAGTGCTTCCCGGTCAGGGCAGCCCAGATGGTAGCTGCCTTCTGGATGGTTCCTGCTGAAGAGCTGAGCGTCTCTCCTGCACACTTCCTGCCGGTTTCCTCCCTCTCTCTTCCCTCCCGCCATGTCTGGCTCTCTGACTTTATGAAGACGGATCCTAAGAAAAGGTGGACGGGAGAGAAGATTCCTTCCTCGCCAGCCCTCGCCCCTGCGAGCCAGGAGCGGGTCAGGCAGAGGCAGCCGGCTTCATGGTCGCTCCCCGTCTCCGCCTGGTGGCGTGGGAGCAGCCACAGCCCAGGCCCGGAGGGGAGCGGGGGGTCACCCAGGACCACAGCCCAGGCCCGGACGGGAGCGGGGGGTCCCGCTGAGCCTGAGTCAGGTCGTGGTGCTCTGCCAAGGGCCCGTCAGCCACGGGGACAGAGCTGAGCTCGCCGTCCTCTGCAAACCACACCGGGTACCTAACGGTTAAACGCCTGGCCGCCGGCGTGGCCTCCGAGATAAAATGCCAGCCACCGCTCACGCGCTCTGGGGCCTCGGGCACGTCATCTCACCGCTCCATCCCTCGGCTCCTCACAACGGTGAAACCCGCCCCGGGGGTCACGGCAAAGGTCAAGTTCACCGATCCCTCCCGTGTGCCGGCGCAGGCGCCCTCCCAGGGGCCGCCGAGGCCGCTGGCAGCACCGTGTCCTACCGGCAGGGGCTGCTAGATGCTCAGCGAGATGCTTCTAAGGCGACCAGACGTCCCGCTTTTGGCGGGACAGCCCCGATTTCTAACAATTTGTCCCGAGTCCCACGGCGTTTAAAAAAAAAAAAAAAAAGTCCCGATTTTTAAAAATTCGGGACTTTAAAAAAAAAACAAAAAAAAAAAACACTGCAGAATGTGGGACAAAGCGGAACAAATTGTTAAAAATCGGGACTGTCCGGCCAAAAGCGGGACGTCTGGTCACCTTACACTTAACTCATGTTTCAAGGGTATCCTTAACGGATCCACGTAATTTGAAGATAATCACTGTGAAAATATTGATTAAGGTGAAGTTAATAAAAGGCCTGCCTGCCGATCTAAATGTCTGTAGAAACGGAAGTTGGCGACCAAATCTCGAGCCGCCAAAGCCGTGCTTCTGTGGGAGGACGGAGAGCAACGGTTTCGGGTGAGGCCGGGGTGGGGGGGAGGCGCGGAAACGGAATCAATTCTGGAAATTCATCATTTAAAAAAAAAATTAAAATATCAATACATCAATTCAATCAGGAGCCATAAATACACATTTTAAAGAGCAAATCAATGCCAGAATTTTATTTTTGGATGAGCTGATAGAGTTAAAAGATGGATAGATGAGTAGACCTCCAAAATCAATTCCTGTGTTTGCTCGGATAAGAACGTTGCTGTTCTGTCGTAATTGTTATTTATGTGCAGCATTATGTCTCGCTAGGTGAATGGAAATCGGCACACGTGAAAGCTGGCTTCATACATGGGGGACGAGGTGAGGAGAGTGTTGAAATGGCAGTCAGCGAAGGAGGGATTTTTAAGTGAGAATGGTTTCCATTTCCCATCACGCACGCGTATATAAAGTAAGATGGCAAAACACACGTCAGGCATCTAACCTTAAGAAATACCGTGATGTCCCGCCGGCCAGTGTAGCTCCACGGTTTAGCATCGACCTATGAACCAGGTGGGGAATGGGTTCCCGCTCAGGGCACAGGCCCGGGTTGCGGGCTTGATCCCCAGCGTGGGGCGTGCAGGAGGCAGCCGGTCAATGATGCTTCTATCTCTCTCTCCCTTCCTCTCTGAAATTAATTTAAAATATATATATATATATATATATATATATATATATTTAAAAAATATCTCAGCCAAAACAGGTTTGGCTCAGTGGATAGAGCGTCGGCCTGTGGACTGAAGGGTCCCGGGTTTGATTCCGGTCAAGGGCATGTACCTTGGTTGCGGGCACATCCCCAGTAGGGGGTGTGCAAGAGGGAGCTGATTGATGACTCTCTCTCATCGATGTTTCTAACTCTCTGTCCCTCTCTCTTCCTCTCTCTAAGAAAATCAATAAAATATATTTTTTTAAAATATTTCAACATATGAACTTGGATGCGGTGTAGTGGGGAGGAGGGGTACACAGACGCTCAGAATGCAGTGAGCCCCGTCCGACCGTATCCCCTGAGTCCTGAAGGTGGGTGCTCCTGGCTGCATCGGCGTCGTGCGGGACGGAGAAGCCGAGACCCCCTGGCTCGGCTGGGTCCACGGGTTCTCCTGGCTTCCCCCGTGGTTAGGGGCCTCACCCTGCCAACCTCACCCTGGTCAGTCGCCGCTGGCCGGGACCCAGAGGCACTCAGCAGCCAGGCCTGCGCCGCCCGCACGCCGGCCTGCGGCCCCGGTCCACACGGTTCCTCCGATGACGGAAGTGTGGGGGGCGCTGTGATGTTGAGGCGAACACCAGTGGGGGCCTAACACCCCCCTCCCTCCCCCACTCCCGTCCTTCCTGCTCAGATGCTGGCTGTTTTTTTGTTTATTTTTTTTTAAAACATTTGTATTGATGTCAGAAAGGAAGGGAGAGGGAGAGAGAAGGAAACATCGATGACGAGAGAGAACCATGGATCGGCTGCCTCCTGCACACGCCCCCACGGGGGATGGAGCCCAGAGCCCAGGCCTGTGCCCTGACCGGGGATCGAACCCTGGCCTCCTGGTTCCTACGCTGACGCTCAGCCCCGGAGCCAGCCGGCCGGGCTCTCAGGTTGTTCTCCCCCTCTGACCACGTGGGTTGCTCGGCTCCAGAACTGCAGGCAGGTGGCCGCGCTGGGCCGGTGCCGGGCCAGCTGACAGATGCCGGATTAATTACGTCTAGAAGCTCAGGGACTTACGTTCGGTGCCTGCGTCTCATCCGGCGCTCAGAGCGGCTCCGAGCAAACAGGTGCTGCTGCAGCTCCCCCCGTGCAGGGGCGTCCGGGCGTCTGGGCCGGGGCGGGGGCCGGGCTCCGGCTGAGGCGGGGTCCCGGGGGGGCCGCTCTCCTGGGGGGCCGCTCTCCCGGGGGGGCCGCTCTCCCGGGGGGGCCGCTCTCCTGGGGGGGCCGCTCTCCTGGGGGGCCGCTCTCCTGGGGGGGCCGCTCTCCTGGGGGGCCGCTCTCCTGGGGGGGCCGCTCTCCTCGGGGGCCGCTCTCCTGGGGGGGCCGCTCTCCCGGGGGGCCGCTCTCCCGGGGGGCCGCTCTCCCGGGGGGGCCGCTCTCCCGGGGGGCCGCTCTCCTGGGGGGGCCGCTCTCCTGGGGGGGCCGCTCTCCCGGGGGGCCGCTCTCCCGGGGGGCCGCTCTCCCGGGGGGGCCGCTCTCCCGGGGGGGCCGCTCTCCTCGGGGGGCCGCTCTCCCGGGGGGGGCCGCTCTCCTCGGGGGGCCGCTCTCCTGGGGGGGCCGCTCTCCTGGGGGGCCGCTCTCCTGGGGGGCCGCTCTCCTCGGGGGCCGCTCTCCTGGGGGGCCGCTCTCCTGGGGGGCCGCTCTCCTGGGGGGCCGCTCTCCTCGGGGGCCGCTCTCCTGGGGGGCCGCTCTCCTGGGGGGCCGCTCTCCTCGGGGGGCCGCTCTCCTCGGGGGCCGCTCTCCTGGGGGGCCGCTCTCCTGGGGGGCCGCTCTCCTGGGGGGCCGCTCTCCCGGGGGGGCCGCTCTCCTCGGGGGGCCGCTCTCCTGGGGGGGCCGCTCTCCTCGGGGGGCCGCTCTCCTGGGGGGCCGCTCTCCTGGGGGGCCGCTCTCCCGGGGGGGCCGCTCTCCCGGGGGGGCCGCTCTCCTCGGGGGGCCGCTCTCCTGGGGGGGCCGCTCTCCTGGGGGGCCGCTCTCCCGGGGGGCCCGCTCTCCCGGGGGGCCGCTCTCCTGGGGGGCCGCTCTCCTGGGGGGCCGCTCTCCTGGGGGGGCCGCTCTCCTGGGGGGCCGCTCTCCTGGGGGGCCGCTCTCCCGGGGGGGCCGCTCTCCCGGGGGGGCCGCTCTCCCGGGGGGGCCGCTCTCCCGGGGGGGCCGCTCTCCCGGGGGGGCCGCTCTCCCGGGGGGGGCCGCTCTCCCGGGGGGGCCGCTCTCCTGGGGGGCCGCTCTCCCGGGGGGGCCGCTCTCCCGGGGGGGCCGCTCTCCTGGGGGGGCCGCTCTCCCGGGGGGGCCGCTCTCCTGGGGGGGCCGCTCTCCCGGGGGGGCCGCTCTCCTCGGGGGGCCGCTCTCCTGGGGGGGCCGCTCTCCCGGGGGGCCCGCTCTCCTGGGGGGGCCGCTCTCCTCGGGGGGCCGCTCTCCTGGGGGGGCCGCTCTCCTGGGGGGGCCGCTCTCCCGGTCGGACCAGGAGCTCAGGGCTGAGCGGGCCTCCGCCTCCCCGATCAGGGGCCGCTCCGGGGCGCGGGGAGAAACCCCGCAGAACCAGGGCTCTGAGCTCTGAATGAACTTCCCAACATCCTCGTGCCTTTTATTCTTTCATTGATTCCTGAGAGGAAGAGAGAGGAAGAGAGAGAGACATCAATGATGAGAGCATCATGGATCGGCCGCCTCCTGCACACCCCTCCCTGGGGATGGAGCCCGCACCCCGGGCCTGCGCCCCGCCCGGGAACGGAACCGTGACCTCCTGGCTCCTAGGTCAGCGCTCACCCCCTGAACCACGCGGGCCCAACAGCCCCATTCTCCGTTCAGAAGGTCTGGGGTCCTGGAGGACTTAGGCTCCCGACCCCCCCCCCCCCCCCCCCGCCCCTTCAGTCCCTGCCCGGCCCGTGTCCGGAGCCGGAGCAGGCGGCTGGGTACAGAGCCTCTCTGGCGCCGGGTTCGGGGTGATCGGTGTCTCTGTGAGACCGGACGGGCGCCACTGAGCGCAGAGAGCACGTGGGGAGTCAGTGCTGTGGAGGCACCGGGCCCTGCGCGGAGCCCCCAGGGGGACAGCCTCACGCTGCACAGCTCCGGGCGTGGCGTGCCGGCCTCTGCCGGAAGACCGGGCGACTAGGCGAGCGCCCACACGCCCCCTCCTCCTGGTCCCCACTCCTGCCTGCTCCCCTGCCCCCATCCTGCCCCTCCCCTGGCCCCCCTCCTGCCCCCCCTCCTGCCCCCCTCCTGCCCCCCCTCCTGCCCCCCCTCCTGCCCCCCTCCTGCCCCCCCTCCTGCCCCCCCTCCTGCCCCCTCCTCCTGCCCCCCTCCTGCCCCCTCCTCCTGCCCCCCTCCTGCCCCCCATCCTGCCTCCCCTCCTGCCCCCTCCTCCTGCCCCCCTCCTGCCCCCTCCTCCTGCCCCCCCTCCTGCCCCCCCGGTCCCCCCTCCTGGTCCCCCCTCCTGTCCCCTCCTCCTGCCCCCCTCCTGGCCCCCCCTCCTGACCCCCCTCCTGACCCCCCTCCTGCCCCTTCCTCCTGCCCCCTCCTCCTGCCCCCCCTCCTGCCCCCCCTCCTGCCCCCTCCTCCTGCCCCCCTCCTGCCCCCTCCTCCTGCTCCCCCTCCTGCCCCCCCTCCTGCCCCCCTCCTGCCCCCCCTCCTGCCCCCTCCTCCTGCCCCCCTCCTGCCCCCCATCCTGCCTCCCCTCCTGCCCCCTCCTCCTGCCCCCCTCCTGCCCCCTCCTCCTGCCCCCCCTCCTGCCCCCCCGGTCCCCCCTCCTGGTCCCCCCTCCTGTCCCCTCCTCCTGCCCCCCTCCTGGCCCCCCCTCCTGACCCCCCTCCTGACCCCCCTCCTGCCCCTTCCTCCTGCCCCCTCCTCCTGCCCCCCCTCCTGGCTCCCCTCCTGCCCCCCTCCTGCCCCCCCTCCTGGGGCAGAGGCAGCAGTGGCCCTTCCTCTGGAAGGAGGAGCAGATTGGCGTTGTCCTGGAGATGGCGGACGGACTGCGGGCAGTGCCACATCGGAGGGGAGCGGTCGCTCTGCCACGAGGGGATGCGGTCATTTCAAATCCGTGGCGGCCGTCCCCGTCCCCCCCCTGCCCCCCGCACACACACACCGTGCTCTCCTCTCTGGGCACCCTCCTCTGCTCACCCTGACCTGCCAGCCTCAGGGGACAGAGCCACGGATTTGAAATAACCGCCTCGTCCTGGAGCGCGGGGGGGGGGGGGGGGGGGGCGGGCTGTGACAGCGGGCGGGTCACCTGTCTGCTCGGAAGCCCGGTGGACGGTGGGGTCACTGTGTGTGCCAGGGTGAGCATCATGGACCGCTGCCTCCTGCACGCACCACCCACCCCCCCTGCCCTGGGGATGGAGCCCGCAACCCGGGCCTGGGCCCTGACCGGGAATCGAACCCTGACCTCCTGGTTCCCAGGTCGACGCTCAGCCCTGAGCCCGCTTCCCTGGACGGGAGCTGCCCCGACCTGCAGCGGAGCCGCTGCGCGCAGACAGTCGCAGGCGGTGAGGGGGGACTTGGTGGGAAATTGTCCCTCGAGCACGGCCCCGCACACCCCGGCGGCTCGCGGGGCGCTGGCAGCTGGCGGCCGTGGCCGCGGGTGTCGGGTGCAATCTCCCCGCGGCTTTGCTCAGGCACAGAATTCACAATTCCGACGTGTGGCAGGCGCTCATCGCCGCACAGGAGGGGACGCGCACCGCCTCCGGCCGGCCAGCCTTCCCTCCCGCCGGCGCCAACGAGAGCGGCTCATCAGGCGCCGGTCAGCCCTCGCGTGCGGGGCCGTGGCTCAGTCCCCTGGGGGAGGGAGGGGGCCAGAGGCTCTGAGGACCGGGGTGGAGGCCCGGCTGCGGTGTAACGGCTCCCGGGAGCCGGCGTCCAGCTGACGGCCGCGTGTCGTCCTCACGTTAGTTCTCTGCGTTTCCTCAAAGCAGGCGGTGTCCCTGACTGTTTGGTTAAGTGACTTGACAACGTGACCCCACGTCCCCACCAGGGACCCCACGCCCCACCAGGGACCCCACGTCCCCACCAGGGACCCCCACGTCCCCATCAGTGACCCCCACGTCCCCACCAGGGACCCCACGTCCCCACCAGGGACCCCCACGTCCCCACCAGGGACCCCACGTCCCCACCAGGGACCCCCACGTCCCCACCAGGGACCCCACGTCCCCACCAGGGACCCCCACGTCCCACCAGGGACCCCCACGTCCCCACCAGGGATCCCCACGTCTCCATGCAGAGACGGTGCCTACAGCAGGCGACTCGGGCATTCTCCGTGCGCTGAGTAAGACCTCCTGTTATTTCTAACGTGATGCCGGTGCAATGACACCCAGCAAATGAACCCCGGGGAACGGCACGGCGTTTGTAGGTTTTGTGGGGCCAGTGGAGAAATAACGCAGCCTTCACAGCCGCCTGCGGGAGGAGGGGGCCCCGTGCATTTGCGGTTTTCTATCTTCATTGTTGACAGTGTTACCGATGCCCCCCCGCCAGTTCCCCATTGCCCCCCCCCTCGCCCAGGCCTCCACCCCCCTGTCTGTGCCATGGGTATGCACACCAGGGTTTCGGTTGATCTCTCCCCACCCCACCCTCCCCGCCCTCCCTCCGAGATTGGACAGTCCGTCCCACACCTCCGTGTCTCTGGTTCTATTTTGTTCATCAGTTTATTTCCTTCTTCACATGCCACCCCGGAGTGAGGCCGTGTGTACTTGTCTCTCTGACGGGCTGCCTTCGCTCAGCATCACGCCCTCCGGCCACTGGCACCTCGGGGAGGGAGGGGGTCCCTCAGGCCTGCTCCCCAGGCCCCTCCCTCAGGCCCTCACCCCAGGCCCCTCCCTCAGGCCTGCTCCCCAGACACCTCCCTCAGGCCCCTCCCTCAGGCCTGCTCCCCAGACACCCCCCTCAGGCCTGCACCCCCGGCACCTCCCTCAGGCCTGCTCCCCAGGCCCCTCCCTCAGGCCTGCTCCCCAGGCCCCTCCCTCAGGCCTGCACCTCCTGAGCCTCACCCAGGGCAGTTTGCTCGGAGATGACGCCATCCGCCCGCTGGGAAGATTGAGGAGGCCCTGCTGGCATCTGCCAGTAAATCACCGCCTCTTCCCGTGGCCCAGCCTCATCCAGACCAGCTTCAGCGGCAATAAATCCCGTCCATTAGAGCAGGTCAGAGCGGCCTGCCCGGCTCCAGTCCAGCAGCCGGCGGAAAGCCCCATAAACTCGGCCGCCGTCTGTCCGAGCGAGGCATGAGCAGACCTCCACTCACGCGTCTGGACGCGCCGTAACCGTCCTGGCGCCGAGGTGGGTGGGTCCGAGAATTATCAGGAGGATGGCTTTGGAAGCTACATGGTTGTCCAGCAGCTGCAACTAATATAAAACAGTATGGGATGCAAGAGAGAGAGAGAGAGAGAGAGAGAGAGAGGTCACTATCTAATCCAGAAAAAGGCCATAAGTAGATATATTGAACGCCGTGCATTTGGTAATGGCAACACACGTTTCAGGATCAACGTTTTCCGTGGGCTACAAAGAAATCCCCTTTTAAACTTACAAAGTGAGAAACCGCGGAAGGCGCCTTCCCTCCGCGAGCCTGCCTCAGAGGGTAGAACACAGCCCCTCGTGTCACAGCGTGAGGCACAGAAACACAACTGCGAGCATCAAAAATTAATCCTTCCTGCCCGAACGCGGGTGACGTGAATTATTCAGGGCGATTTCCGTGGGAGAAACACTGCCGGCTCAGCCGCCTCTGGGAACGCAGACAGCTCTGCGCCTGCCTCGCCGGGGGTCCCCTCGGGTGGCTGTGCGGCTGGGGAGGTGTCCGCGCTCCCCGGGGCGTGCGGGGAGGGGGGATGTCCCCGGGGTCAGAGGTCGGGGCGCTCTGGGGGGAGAGCGGGAGCCTCTGGGAGGAGGCCCTGGGTCCCGCCGTGATGACGTGACCCGCCGGGCTGTGCACGGGCCCCGCCGCGGAGGGCATTCGCCGCCCGGGAGGGAGCGCCGGGATGGCTTTCTCCCGGAGGGACGTCTGCGAGCGCCCAGGTGCCCCTGAGCCGGCATTGCTGTCCCGGAAAGACTGAGCACATACTAGTGCCGCTGTGCTGGGAGAGTGAACAGCAAGTGTCCCCCTCCGTGTGTTTCCAACTCCCAGTCAATGTGTTAAAGACAAGGACATATTCTCCACACGCACACACCACACACGCACACACACACATGCACACACACGCACAAACACACACACCACACACACACACACGCACACACACGTGCACACACACCACACACGCACACACGCAACGCACACACGCACACACGCGTGCACACATACACACACGCACACACATGCACACACACGCACACACGCGCACACACGAAAGTCTTGTTCAGAGGTTAAGAAAGAAATGACCACGTAACAAGCGAGGACAGGCTGCCATCGGAAGTGATCTGTGAGCCTGGCTGGGGGGAGGGAGGGGGAAGGGGGGCGGAAGTGTGTGGGTGCCGGAGGGGGGGTTGTGGACGCCGTGCATGACAGCCCGCTGGTGGCACGGGCAGCGAGGCCGTGTGTGCTCTGGACCTCCAGGGCGCTCTCCCTCCTCCGCACTGAGAGCACCCGGGAGGATCACAATGCAAATATCTGTGTTTTCCGACGGTCTTGGGCTTTACAGCAGCGGTTCTCAACCTGTGGGTCGAGAGTCGCCTAAGACCATCAGAAAACACAGCTATTTACATTACGATTCATAACAGTAGCAAAATCACAGTTATGAAGTAGCAACGAACGTAATTTTGTGGTTGGGGGTCACCACCACATGAGGAGCCGTATGAAAGAGCTGTGGCGTTAGGAAGGTTGAGAACCACTGCTCTAAGTAATCGCTTTATGCTTAATTGTGTCTGGGTGATGTTGCCTATAATAACCGCCTCTGATATTGCCATAGAGCATTATATCATTAACACTTCTGAGGTAGCCTGCCAAAAGAGTAAATAAATAACAGCCATAAAGACTCATTGATTCTGTTTAAGCTCATTCACCTGAGTGAGAAGTTAGCGCCCTTGTTATGTATGGACACCACACTTCCCAGGAACTGGCGTTGCGATGGGCCGCGTGCTGCTGCGGGGGGGAGACCAGAACCTGTGGAGCCGGACAGGGCTGGGTTTGCGTCCTGACTTAGTCATTTAACAATGGCTATAAATAGGTCTTTTTTTAAATATATATATATTTTTTTTATTACTGATTTTTTACAGAGAGGAAGAGAGAGGGATAGAGAGTTAGAAACATCGATGAGAGAGAGTCATCGATCAGTTGTCTCTTGCACACCCCCTACTGGGGATATGCCTGCAACCAAGGTACATGCCCTTGACCGGAATTGAACCCGGGACCTTTCAGTCCGCAGGCCAATGCTCTATCCACTGAGCCAAACTGGTTTCGGCCATAGATAGGTCTTAACCTCTTTGATTTTGAGTATTCTCATCTACAAAGCAGCATAAGGACACTTATAAGAATTAAGGGTAATGTCTATAAAATATCAAATGTAGTGCCTAATAGAGAGTAGGTTTCCCAGAATTCCAATTTATCACCATCTCCATTATCATGATTACCATCATCATCATCACCATCATCACCATCTTCACCATCACCACCACCATTAGCAACATCACCATCACCACCATTGCCATCAGCACCATTATCATCATTACCATTATCACTGTCATCATACCATTATCACCATCACCATCATCACCACCATCACCATAAGCATCACCACCATCATCATCACTACCATTATCATATCACTGTATTCATCATTACCATTATCACTGTCATCATCACCATTATCACCATCACCACCATCACCGCGTCATTACTGTCATCATCATCATTATCAATACCAATTCCTGATATTTCATGGATGCAATGGGAGCATACACCGACTGACCATCACTACCACTCCACCATCATCATGATGATGGTGGAGTGGTAGTGATGGTCAGTGCGTTTGAAGGGCCTGCTCTCTCCGCAGTCGTGGGCCTTCTTTCACCGTTTCCAGTGGCAATAATAACAACCACAATTGATGGCAGCAGAAGCAATAAAAGTAGTCTTCATATTGTAGACCGTAAAACACAGGTTGCTTAAGGCTGTCAAGACGTTGTCTAAATAAATGTTTTCATAAAGCAATAACCGAGCTCTCTGAGCCGTTATGTCATGCCAGGGAGGAGGCCGGATCACTTCCCCATAAAAACAGGAAACACGTGCCGGAGTAATTGCATCGGCTGTCCGTCACTGCGCCCCGGGAGGGCCTGCTCTTCACAGGGTCACTCCCCTCCGCTGAGCAACTGCAGCCTGGACACGCAGCGGCCGCTTGTCCAAATGAGCGGGTGACCCGGCGAGCCAGACCAGCGCGTCCCGGCGAACCACGGCGGGCTGGCGCCCCCGGGCGGCGTCCTGAGGTTAATGCCGGGGGCGGCGGGGGCAGCATGCCCGCCGGGCCGTCTGGGAAGATGTGCTCAGGTGCCCGGAGACCAGGGGAGTCACGGGTCCGCACACGGCCCGTTCGGGCAAATTGTTCATGTGCACTTGAACCTGACAGGCATTCCGTAGCTGCTGTGGGAAGCCTTCTATAAAAGGTAATTTAGGTGGTTTAATGCTCATGTTGTTTAAGGATTCCACCGCCTTAGGAATGATTTCCGTCAGCCTGGGTAAGTCATTACAAGCGGAGGCAAGCCACGCCTGGCAGCATGATTTCTGATTTGCTGGAATCATGGGCATCAGCTTTATATTGATTGGTTGACTGATTGATTGATTGACTTCAGAGAGGAAGGGAGAAGGAGAGAGAGATAGAAACATGGATGAGAGAGAATCACGGATCAGCTGCCTCCTGCACGCCCCCCACTGGGGGTCGAGCCCGCCACCAGGGCCTGTGGCCTGGCCGGGAATCGAACCTGGACCTCCTGGTTCCTAGGTTGATGCTCAACCGCTGGCTCTGAATGCTGTCTTTCTCTGTGCGTTTGAGCAGCAAAGGAATTACGTTGGAAAGCCTGGCCCAGAGCAGGTGTCTGAGGACATGGCACGGCCTTTGCCCTGGAAGTGGATGCCCAGGGCGGCACGGTCGCCCTGACACTCCCCGGCGCCTGCATCCGGCAGGCACGGCGGCTCGGCCTCCGGGGAGAGGAGAGCAGGAGAGAACGGGGCACCGTCTCCGGGAGGCAGAGGGTGGGCGGGTGAGCGTCTGCAGCCAAACAAGGCTCTGCTGCCCGGGACCCGGCGACCCAGTGTGTGCCCCTCAGCGGCCGGCTGGCGGCCTGCTTCCCGGGCGCGGGCCCGGGGGTGTCCTTCTCTGCCCCGACCGGCGGACAACGGCAGAACGGAACGCAGGCCGCCTCGGGAGGCGAGGGCAGAGCTGAGCCCCGAGGCCGCCCTCCGAGGGCCACAGGAGCCCCAACGGGTCAGCTGAGCCTACACGGCATGGCTCTGGGCACCGCACAGCCCGCCCTCCTTCACGGGAGGGCGGCCAGACCAGCCTGGCCTGTCGGAGGGGTGTGTGCCGGGATCGCAGCCCTAGGACGGGCGGTGACCTTTGCACCTGTTGGGAGGCTCCCTGAGGAAGACCGTGCTCCAGACCCTGTCCCCCGAGAGGAGCGAGCCCCTCGGGCCCCCCGCCCCCGCCCCCGCTCCCGGGCCTCCGCCCGGGGGGGACGGTGCAGTGTCTCCCGCTGTGCGGCCGGTGGGCGTCGATGCCTCAGCCTGTGACGGTCTCTGTACGGAGCAGCGGGCACGGCTCCGAGCAGCGGGCACGGCTCCGCCTCTGGGAGCCTCGGGCCCTGGCCCCTCTTCCTACTCTCTCCTGGACGGAGGCCTCCGTCTCCCGGCCGCGGCCTCGAGAGGGCGCCGCTGTGCTGCACACTCAGTTGGGGTGCTTTCCCACAGCCTGCGGGAGGGGCTTCTAATGCTTTTTAAATCAAGAAAGATCTTTTCCGTCTGAGATGTTCTCAGGTCGAATTCGTAGCCGCAGAGAAAGGGGACGTGAGCTAACGTCATTCCAGGGAAGAAGGTGGGGTGTACAGGACTTAGCCAGCGTTTCACTAAAATGCCAGGCCCCCAGCTGGCGCTGCTGGATCTGAGAAATACGAGCCACGTCGTGTGCCGGGAGGAGTCAAAAGCCGCCGCCGCCGCCACCGCCGCCGCCGCATTGTTCCGAGCCACGTGTCCACCGCGTCCCGCGTGGAAGCTGCTCAGACCGCGTCAGGACGGTGTCCATCGTCACAGCGCCGACACGTGCGGGTCCGGACACACTCGTCATTTACGGGAGACGCACGGAGTCCCGCCTTTCAGATAGCCTCTTCTCAATCACCGCAAATCCCCAAGGCCAACGCCCTGCCCTCCGGCCGCGCGTGCTAATTCCCCATTAAAATGCAGCCTTTCCCGCGGCTCTAATGAGCACGGCCGCCCGTTCACCATGAAATCGTTATTAAATATTGATCAGAGCCCTCGCTCCGCCGGAGGTACCCTGCGTATTAATCATGGCTTCAAAGAGGAGCCTTTGTATTTCAAACACGTCTGGAACTTTCTACGCAAACCGGGCAAAGCTCAGCCCGCAGATTTTAAACCGCGTCTTCAAGCCGCGTCGTTAGCAAAACCACGCGTGGCTCCTGCTGGCGACCGAGGAAAAGGGGGCAGTCCCAGGACAGCTGAGAACTCAGACAGGAATGGCAGTGTTTCTCCTTTTCAGGGAAAAATCCATCTATCCATCCATCCACCCCCATCCACCCACCCATCCACCCACCCATCCACCCATCCACCCACCCATCCACCCATCCATCCACCCATCCATCCATCCACTCACCCATCCACCCACCCACCCATCCACTCATCCATCCATCCATCCATCCACTCATCCATCCATCCACCCAACCATCCACCCATCCATCCACCCATCCATCCATCCACCCATCCACCCATCCACCCACCCACCCATCCATTCATCCATCCATTCACCCATCTATCCATTCACCCATCCACCCACCCATCCATCATCCATCCACCCATCCATCCACCCAACCATCCACCCATCCATCCACCCACCCATCCACCCACCCATGCATCCATCCATCCATCCACCCACCCATGCATCCATTCATCCATCCATCCATTTACCCATCCATCCGGGAGCTGCAGAGACCTGTGGATAAAGGTTAACACCTACCCCGAGGCACAGCGGCCGGGAGAGCAAGCCGCCTTCTGTGCCTCAAGGGTCCTCCTCCCCTTCCTTTATAACCCGGGGGGGGGGGGGGCGGGCTGCGGAGCACCCACACTGCCAACAGGAAAAGATGCTGCTTCAAAGCGACCACGCGTGCAGCCAAGAGGGATGGAGCGGGAAGCCAGGGCCCTTGAGGTGGGGGGTGGGGGGGGAGCAGGGGTTTAAAAACACTTAGCATTCAGTTGCAAGTTCACTCCTTGCCCTCCCATAACCAGGAACAAAATTGCTTTTCTGTTGCATAAAGTATCTTTCAAATTCAATTGCTTATCTCCTCGCTCATTCAGGCAGGAGACCTGAGATTTGCCGGAGCCCATGACACGAACGCAGTGTATTAAACCACGGCGAGCCGCTCCTGGAACACCCGGCCACTGACCCCTCCCCACGGCCAGCCTCTCTGCGGACACCCGGCCACTGACCCCTCCCCACGGCCAGCCGCTCCGCCAACACCCGGCCACTGACCCCTCCCCACGGCCAGCCGCTCCGCCAACACCCGGCCACTGACCCCTCCCCACGGCCAGCCTCTCTGCGGACACCCGGCCACTGACCCCTCCCCACGGCCAGCCGCTCCGCCAACACCCGGCCACTGACCCCTCCCCACGGCCAGCCGCCCCAACAACACCCGGCCCTCACCTCTCACCCCCTCACCCCTCACCCCCTCATTCCCTCACCCCCTCACCCCTCACCCCCTCACCCCCTCACCCCTCACCCCCTCATTCCCTCACCCCCTCACCCCCTCATTCCCTCACCCCCTCACCCCTCACCCCCTCACCCCTCACCCCTCACCCCCTCACCCCTCACCCCCTCACCCCCTCACCCCTCACCCCCTCATTCCCTCACCCCCTCACCCCTCACCCCCTCATTCCCTCACCCCCTCACCCCTCACCCCCTCACCCTTCACCCCTCACCCCCTCACCCTTCACCCCCTCACACACACAAAGACACACACAGACATACTCACACACACTCACACACACACTCACACACACACACTCACACACACACACATTCACTCACACACACAGACACACACACACACACACTCACACACACAGACACACAGACACACACACTCACACACACACACACTCACACACACTCACACACACACACACTCACACACACTCACACACACACACACACTCACACACACACACATTCACTCACACACACACACACACACACACACACTCACACACACTCACACACACACTCACACACACACACACACACACACACACACACACACACACACACACACACACACACACTCACACACACACACACACTCACACACACTCACACACACACACACTCACACACACACACTCACACACACACACACTCACACACACTCACACACACACACACTCACACACACGTGGGCGGCCGAACATCTGCCTGCACCATGGAAATGGCGGTTGCCATGGCGAGCGGGCGCCATGGCGACGCGGAGCAGATGCCTGGGAAGCCGCCTGACGCTGGGGCATCAGACCCTCAGCATCGTGAACCACAGGCCGGACGGAGGGGGGTCCTCCGGGAGCGGCCCTCCGCCCCGCCCTGGGGAACCAGGTGGTCAGCGTCGGGGGGCCGGGACCTCGCTGGCCCGGCGGGCAGTGAGCGGAGCCGTGGCCCAGCTGCTCCGTGGGCTGCCGCACACCGGGGCCACGTTCCGTGGAAGCCCCGCATGACGGACAGAGGGAGCGCGGTCGGCCGGAGTTAGGGGCCGCGTCCCGCGGGGAGGGCGGGATGGATGCCTCTCAGCTCAGCCCCGTTAGCGGCCTCCCGGCCTCCCGTCACCGCCTCTCCCGCCAGGCCGGCCGGCGCGTCTGCTCCGAAGACCGCGGTTATTAAACAGATCCATCACCTCGCGGAGGCCGGGCGTCCCGGTGGGAAACGCAGGGAGCCGTGGGGGGGGGGGGGGGGGGAAGGGCCACAAAGCCTGGGAGAGCAGCGCCCGGAGCGAGCTCTCGCTCAGGCACATGAACTCCGAGAGGCAGGAAGCAGGATGTCCAAAGCAGTCACCCGAAACATTTTTTAAAATATTTTTTATTGACCTCAGAGAGGAAGGGAGGAGAGAGAAACATCCGTGACGAGAGAGAATCCTGGACCGGCTGCCTCCTGCATGCCCCACCCTGGGGATCAAGCTCGAAACCCAGGCCTGTGGCCTGACCGGGAATGGAACCCGGGACCCTTCAGTCCGCAGGCTGGCGCTCTACCCACTGAGCCACACCAGCCGGGCGGTCGTCTGAAACGTGTGCTGGGAGGGAGGGCTGAGGAGCCGGCAGCGCTCAGTTCTGCTGGTGTGTGTGCTGAGGAGCAAAGGCTGCTGAGAGGAGGGCCCTGAGGACATAGTGCATCCCCTCCTGGCCCATCACTGGCTCTCCCGGCCCGGCACCGGCTCTCCCGGCCCGGCACCGGCTCTCCCGGCCTAGCCCCGGCTCTCCCGGCCCATCACCGGCTCTCCCGGCCCGGCACCGGCTCTCCCGGCCCATCACTGGCTCTCCCGGCCCGGCACCGGCTCTCCCGGCCTAGCCCCGGCTCTCCCGGCCCATCACCGGCTCTCCCGGCCTAGCCCCGGCTCTCCCGGCCCATCACCGGCTCTCCCGGCCCATCACCGGCTCTCCCGGCCTAGCCCCGGCTCTCCCGGCCCATCACCGGCTCTCCCGGCCTAGCCCCGGCTCTCCCGGCCCATCACCGGCTCTCCCGGCCTGGCACCGGCTCTCCCAGCCCATCACCGGCTCTCCCGGCCCATCACCTGCTCTCCCGGCCCATCACCGGCTCTTCTGGCCCGGCACCGGCTCTCCCGGCCCGGCACCGGCTCTCCCGGCTCACCAGGAAAGCCTGGGGCCCAGGGGGCAGTCCACGCTCTGAGAGCCGCTCAGTGGGAGGCCCTGTGGGTGTGCCTGCCCGCGGGGTGTAAGAAGGGCCGCCTGGCGTCCCCCTCGGCACAGGGCACCCTCCGGGCAGGGAGGGGAGGGACCTGAGGCAGGTGCCCTCCAGAGGGCATCAGGCCGGGCTCACCTCCACCCCTTCCCCTCTCCTCGGGGCGGGAAGTCAGGGAAGGGGGAGGGCAACGCTGGGGACCCCCCCCCCTCCCAGGACAGACGGGGGCAGCCGTGAGCCTCAGGGAGCAGCAGGGACGAGGGTTTCCACCACGAGCTGGGGCAGCCTCAGAGCCACCCGGGAGCAGCCTCCGGAGGCGGGAGCGTCCCCCAGGCCCCGCACGCAGGCCCTGGCGGCGGCCGAGCGCTGGCGGCCCCGGGCCGTTAGGGGGAAGGTCCCTGGTGCCGCCTCTAAGATGCCCCCCTCCCGGCCTCCTTGGGGGGCCCCGGAGCTTCCTCCGTCCGTGCTCCACGCTGCCTGCAGGTGCGACGGGGCCAGTGTGAGCCCGTGGGGTTCAGACGTGTTGCTAATTAGCGGGAAAGGTGCCCTCTGGGCCCGGAGAGTGTGACGTGCACACCAGAAGCAGAGGCAACGCAGGAGAGCGGAAACAGCTGAAAGGTTCTTCTGAAAAACAGGGGTAGCTGGCCGAGCGTCAGCCTGTGAACCAGGAGGTCACGCCCCTGCTGGGCATGGAGCCGCACCCCAGGCCTGGGCCCCGACCGACCCGAATCCAGCCGCGGAGCCGGTGCCCTGGGGCAGGGGGGCCCTCGGAGCCGCAGCAGCTGGCTCCAGCTGTCTTCCTTAGAGACCCACACACGGCCGAAGGCCAGGGCTTCCCACGGGTCCCGACCGAACAACTCAAGTCAGGAAGAGGGACCCTATGGCAGGCGGAGAGCCGTGACCCGTGGATGCAGACACGGGGGCTGCAGGCTCAAAGCAGGCGGCAGGGCCATGGGGAGGAGGGAGGGAGGGACAGCCCCCCCCAGTACCCCCTCCCCCATTGTCTCCCGGTTCCCTCCTGATGGGAGGGGTGTCTCGCCCGGTTCCTTTTGTTACAGTTCATCCTTTGCTCCTGCTCCTCGCACAGGTCGGCGTGTGCTTTCGCCGCGGGCGGAGGTGATGCTGAGCGTTGCTGTTGCCACAGCAGGGCTTGACCTTTGGGTCGGCCGAGCGGGAGCGTGTGTGTGTGTGTGTGTGTGTGTGTGTGTGTGCGCGGTTGCCGTGGAAACCGCCTCCGGGTACCGTCAGGTGGGCAGAGGCGTGGGGCGGGCGGGGATGAAATCTCGGCATCGTCTTCACAAACACGGCCTCCCCTGGCGGCCGCGCCCGAGGGCCTCGCTCTGAAAGGCCACCCTCCCTCCGCGCCTCTGAGCAGCCTCTCCGAGTGGGTCCCGCTGGTCAGCGAGGTGGGGAGGAGGCCTGCCTCCGAGCGGGCGAGGGGCCTCCTGCCCTGAGACCCTCGGGACGGCCTGTGCTCTAATGAGGGGGGAACGGTGCGAGGGCCCCGTCGGAGAGGCGAACTGCACGGGGCTGCCCGCTGCCCCCCTCTGCCTCTGACGCCCCGGGCCGTCCCGGGAAGAGCTGTGCGCGCCAATAAACAGCTCTGCCCAGAGCCCGCCCCTGCCGGCGTTCCCAAGTTCATGTTCCAAAGGCACCGTGTGTGCGAGCAAGAAAGTGCCCCCCGCCCCCCCCCCCCCCCCGGCCTCGAACGCAGCCGCCCTGGAACCCGAGGCCAGTTCCAGGCCCCGGGGGCCGCTCTGCACCGGGCCGTCCCCGTGACCCCCGACCAGCCTTTGGGAGCAGTTAAACGGCATCGGACTCCACCTTTGGAGACGGAGGTTTTGCCTTTCTGTGAGGAGCTGGCCTTTTCCTCGTCCGGGAGGCACACGCCCTCCCAACACAGCGATTCCCGACGAGACATTTACAAAATGTTTATCAGGAGTCCGGGTCCGCAGACAGAAAACGGGCAGGAGCCGGGACCGGTTTGGCTCAATGGATAGAGCGTCGGCTTGGGGACTGAAAGGTCCCAGGTTCGATTCCGGTCAGGGGCACATACCTTGGTTGCGGGCAGATCCCCGGTGGGGGCTGTGCAGGAGGCAGCTGATCGATGACTCTCTCTCATCGATGTTTCTAACTATCTCTCTCCCTTCCTCTCTGTACAAAATCAATAAAATATATATCTTTTTTAAAAAAAGAAAAAGAAAACGGGCAGGGGTGCGGGGTGCGGGGTGGGCGGTGCGGGGTGCGGGGTGCGGGGTGCAGGGTCGGGGGTGGGAATTCCTCCCCACACCAGGGCTGAGCCTCGTGCCCAGAGTTCCCGTCGGCACGGCCAACCCGCCTGCCGCCCTGGCTGGGGCCCGGCCTGCGTTTGCAGCGCCGTCGGCGGACTCGGGTAATGGCGGCAGTAAGTGCCACGTCTGTTTATCTTCCTGTTTGTCAGGAACGTCCCTTCGCCCGGCCGGCATGGCCCAGAGGTTGAGCCGCGGCCTATGAACCAGGGGGTCACAGCTCAATTCCCGGCTGGGGCCCAGGCCCGGTTGCAGGCTGGGTCCCCGTGTGGGGCGTGCAGGAGGCAGCCGATGCGTGATTCTCTTTCATCACTGACTGGAGGCCGGTGCGCAGACATGTGTGCCCTCGGTGGGGGTCCCCCAGCCTGGCCCGTGCCTCTTGCAGTCGGGGACCCCTCGGGGGGTGTCCCCCTGCTGTCAGTCAAACATCTTCAGTGCTGCCGCCAGCCCAGCTTGTGGCTGAGCGGAGCTCCCCCTGTGGGAGCGCACTGACCACCAGGGGGCGCTCCTGTGTTGAGCGTCTGCCCCTGGTGGTCAGTGTGTATCATAGCGGCTGGTCCTTCCCAGCCGTTCTGCCACGAGGGTCAATTTGCATATCACCCTTTTATTATATAGGATGTTTCTCTCTCCTTCTCTCTTCCCCTCTAAAAGCAAAAAAAAATATATTTTTTTTTTTTAAAAAGAAGAACTTTCGTATGGACGGCCATTTGCGTGCCTCCAGGGGAGCATAAGCGTGTGTGACCTTGACCCCGACCTGGGGGCCGGGGAGGCAGCCCGGAAATCTGCATGTCTGTGCGAAGGTATGAAATATTCATGCCCCGGATTAAAATATTTTATTTAATTAATATTGACTTAGGATGAATTTTTAAACAGATTTGTATTTCCTATGCGCTCCAGGCGGCCCCGCCGACCAGGCCTCCATGAGCGGAGCCGATGACAGGAATCGCGGGGGACGCGGCCGGAGCGCGCTCGGCTCCAGGAGAGACGGACGGGGAGCATCGGCTTTCAGGACAGACGGGCGGCCTCCTCTGAGCGGGGAGCACATTCTATTTTATAATTTTACTATTTTATAATTTTACTAGAGATTCGTCCACGGGGGGTGTGTCCCTCAGCCCAGCCTGCACCCTCTCCAGTCTGGGACCCCTCGAGGGATGTTCAGCTGCCCGTTTAGGCCCGATCTCATGGGCTACTTTCTTTAAAAAAAAAAAAAAAAAAATATATATATATATATATATATATATATATATATATATATGTTTGTATTGATTTCAAAGAGGAAGGGAGAGGGAAAGAGAGAGAAACATCAATGATGAGAGAGAATCACTGACCAGCTGACTCCAACCCAGCCCACAACCCAGGCCTGTGCCCTGACCGGGAATCGAACCATGACCTCCTGGTTCCTAGGTCGACGCTCGGCCCCTGAGCCCCGCCGGCCAGGGCTGGACTTCAGTGGAAGTGTGGCTCATCGCCTGTGCCTACAGCCCGCGCTCAGGGCGCAGTCCTACAGCCACACCTCGCCGCAAGGGGGACATGTGACGTCGCTCCATTGCCACGGAAGGCGGGGAGAACGGGCTTAGCCAGGTCGCAGGGGACCAGTCACCAGCAGGGGAGCAGTCACAGCTGTTGTAGATGGCTCCTCATTCGGCCTGGGGCAGAGAGGAATCCCGCTGGATCTGCATCCGTGTCTCCCTTTCTTCCCGACCTCCTCACGGCCTGGATAAAGACTGCGCCGACTCCCCTCAGCGCCTCGGGCGAGACGTGTGAAGATGCCGCCGGTGGGGCTGACCCGGGCACTGCGCCTCCTTCCCGTCCCCACCGTCCGGCGGCCCCCGGGAGGCTTAACGAGCTCGCGCCCGCAGACCCCTCCGCAGAACGTGGATATCGCACACCGGGAGCCGGGCCAGAGCCGGCGTGACTGGAGGAGACGGCGTGCAGTGGTGATAACGGAACGGCCGGGGTCCCGGGGACTCACGTCAACAAGCCTCGTTAACATGCTGAGTAGTCACCGCTGGCTCTGCCGGGGCACCCAGCACCCCTTCGGGCGGGAAATGGGGCTGCGACGTGCTCAGGGCCACACGTGTGGCTAAGGCGGCGGCGGGACCCGCCCCTCGGACCTCAGAGCTCAGTCCTACAGCCAAACCCACACGCACGGGAGGGACCCGGGCGATCACCGTCGATCCGGTCACCGGGATGGACGGCGGGAGGTTGAAAAAGCAGGTTCTGTCCTGCTCGGTGGTGGGGAAGGGGACGTAAAGGGAGAAACAGGCGGAAATCGAGATTCCTGCCTTCCTCCCAATGAGAGGCCGCGGGCCCTACGCGAACAGGCTGCGCTGGTGCGAGCCGTCCCTGCACGTGGTCCCGTTCGGGGAAGGGAAAGGGGAGGCCGGTTTGATTCCGGTGCCTGAACCCCGTGTACCCCAGCTCCTGGGAGCTCGTCTCCGAATGACGGGGGGATCTGACCTCTCGGGATAGAGTTCTGGGGCCCGGGTTTGACCTCAGATACCCGGATGTAGGAGAATGTCCCGGATGGGGGTTTGAGGCTCACCATGGCAATAGGGGTCCTCCCATGAAGGTCTGGGTCCCTACAATGAGGTCTGATCCCTGGATGGAGGACTGGCCCTGGGATGGGGTCTGGGCGCCTGCATTGGGGTCTGGCCTCCGGTAGAGTCTCTGTGTCCGGGATAGAGGACTGAGCCTCCATATTGACCTCAGATACCCGGATGTAGGAGAATGCCTCCCTGGACGTCTGAGTCTCAGGATAGCAATAGGGGTCCTCCCGTGCAGGTCTGTGCCCCGAATTGTGGTCTGGGACCCCGGAGGGTGTCTGGGAGCCTTGGTAGTGGTCCCGACCCCGTAATTGACGTCAGAGCCCAGGACACAGATCCGGGTTGATTCCCGCCATATAAATAGGGCCCCTGCCATGGGGGTCTGGGCCCCCTAATTGAGGTCTGTGCCCTGGGATGGGGTCTGGGTGCCTGCATTGGGGTCTGGCCTTCCATAAAGTCTCTCTGTCCCGGGATAGAGGTCTGGCCACGCATTTGACTTCAGATTCCCGGATGTAGGTGAAGGCCAGGGATGGAGGTCTGAGTCTGGCCATTGAAATAGGGGGCCTCCACTGACGGTCTGCGCCCCGAATGCGGTCCTGGCCCCCGGAGGTGTGTCTGCTGCCTCGATTGGGGACGGGGTCCCGGGGTGGTGGTCCGGGCCCCGGAACTGAGGTGCACAGATCCGGGCCCTGTAGGACACCCTCAGGTCAGGGCTCGATTCCCCGTCAGGGCACAGGCCCGGGTTCCGCCTTGACCCTCAGTGGGGGGCGTGCAGGAGGCAGCCGATCCATGATTCTCTCTCATCATGAATATTTCTCTCTCTCTTCCTTCCTCTCTGAAATCAATAAAAATAAATTTAAAACAAAACAAACAAAAAACACGTGTCATGAAGAGAAGTGGGCTTCCTTTAAATGCACCGGAAGATACAAATATTGCTTCGAACTTTAAGTCCAACACACTGGGAACGAGGAGGGGTTCTGGGGCAGGACAGAGCATTGGCCTGCAGACTGAAGGGTCCCAGGTTTGATTCCGGTCAAGGGCATGTACCTCGGTTGTGGGCACATCTCCAGTAGGGGGTGTGCAGGAGGCAGCTGATCAATGTTTGTCTCTCATTGATGTTTCTAACTCTCTATCCCTCGCCCTTCCTCTCTGTAAAAAAAAAATTAATAAAATGTATTTAAAAAAAAAAAAAAACAATATAGAGACAGGGGGACTGTTCATGCCGCTCCTTCTTGGTATTTCCCCCCTCCTTTAATTCAAAGATACTGTAACAAATAAAAGTTTAATAAGTAAAAAAAAAATCACATTTTAAATGAAAAACCCATGATTAACTTATTAAGAACCATTAAGTACATAATTACCAGGATCCCATTACATGACGATACCGTTTCTTTAAAGCCAGAAATAATACCTCCTGAAACTTTAATTATTTGAACGGGAAGACGAGGTGGCCTGTTATCGCCTCCGACAAAGATGGAAATCAGTTTAATTGCTTCTCGGCGGCCGGCGCCTCTGCTGGGAGCCAGGCGGCCAGAGAGGGGCGTGAACCCGGCAGCGTGAACACCCGGGCGGTGCCCGCGCCCCAGTGGGGTCGCACGGGCGGAGGCTGGCTCTGGCCGCTGCGGCCCCTCCGTGCTGCTGGAAGCCGGGAGCCGGGGGCATGCTGGGGCTGGGGTTCGTCTTCAGGGACTGGGCCGGGAGATGGGGGGGCGGCGAGGCCGGGCCCCGGGAAACCTCGGGCGCTGAGTTTGCCCCAAGCAAAGGCGGACCCTCTGCTCCATCTCAGCCAGCCGGCCAGGCACAGGGAGCGAAGGGTGCACCGCCCCAGACCCCGGGGCCCCAGAGGTGCAGAAGAGCAGGTTCCCGGCCCCTCAGAGGTCAGCGGAGCCGCAGGTGGACGCTGTCTGTCGGCCCGGAGCTGCACCAGCTGGAGCCGCCCCTGGGAGGGCTGGGCCGGCCGTGGCCGCGTCTCTGTGGCCACATGGACACATCTGAGGCAGACCGCCCCCTGCACTCCCCGAGCTCGGCGGACGGCTGCGCGGCGATGCCGCTTCCGATGCTTCAGATGGGGGGACCCAGCCCCCCAACAGCTGGGCTCTCAGCTGCAGAGCAGGCCGGCCCACGGGCGAGGCCTCAGAGGGGGCGCGGGGCAGGGGGGCGGGGAGGACCGCTGCCTGGAACAGCACAGGCCCCAGCCGGAGGGACAGCACACAACACACACACGCACACACACACACCCGGCGTTGTTCCTTCCTCCTGCGTGGGCGCACACACAGCGCGGGCAGCATGGACGCGGCTCACACTCACTGCGGAGGGCACACACACACACACACACACACCCGTGTGGTCAGGGGCTGAAAAGGGACGTACGTGAGGATCGAATAGGAACACGGGAGGCATGCGGCCCCACGCACGCTTCCTGGCCGCTCCGGGGACACGCCAGGCTGTGGCCTGAAGCAGGAAGGCACACAGCCTCCGTCCCGAACGCCAGGGCAGCGGGCCCCGCAGGCGCCAGGGCGGCGCTGGGACGGTGCGGGCGAGTGGGCAGCCCGGCTGTGCCCGTGACGGGAAGAAGCCGGAGGGCCGGGGGTCCCTGCGCCCGAAGTCCGCCTCAGCCCGCGGCCCTGCCGGCTCCTGGTCGGGGGGGCCGGCTGGGGGGCCGGCAGGGGGTCTGCTGTCTGTGAGGTGCGGGAGGGAGGTGGGGGCCGGGCGGGGGAGTGGGGAGGCAGGGCCCCCGCTCACCTCACTCCCGGGAAGGCGGGCTCCTGGCCTGTCCTCACACCGCCCTCCGCCCGCATCCTCGGCCTGTGCCAGGGCCTGCTCTTAGGGCTCGTTTGGGATGGGAATAGGGGCCCATTTCTGAACCCTTCTTCTAGTCACCCTAAAGATGGGCTCGCCTTGGCCCTGAACGGTTTTTGAAAACAGCTACGGCTCAGTGGTGAGCGTCATGGTTGGATTCCCGGTAGCGGGCTCAATCCCCAGTAGGGGGCGTGCAGGAGGCAGCGGTCACTGTGTTTCTCTCATGTCGATCTCTCTCCTCTTTCTCTTTCTCTTTCTCTCACCTCCCTGCCCCCCCTCTCCCTCCCTCTCACTCTCTGAAAAATCAACCAGCGGGAAACGCCGTCTGGCGAGGATGAACAAAACCTCGCCCATCTCTGCCGCCCAAGCCGGGTCTCCTGGGCCGGCGTGGCCGCCTTCCGGAACCTTCTCGTGGAGGCAGCACCTGTGTGTGGCTCCCTGTCGCCCGCAGGCCAGCCGGGGGCCGAGCGCCCTCCCGGAGCCCGCCCCAGGCCTCAGGCCCTCCGGCCGCTCCGGCCCCGGATAAGATTCCTGTAACCTGAGGACACGGTCTTCCCGCCGCCTGATTGACGTCTAATCGTCTCTTCCTGGGACAATCCAATTGTTGTAATTTTTTAATATACAGCGGTTTCATTCTAGGGGTTCTGATCAAATTAAACAGGATCCAATTAACTCTAATCAGGGGGTGCGGCAGGCGGTGTCGGAGATGTTAGTAAACACGGGCTCTCCGGGGACGGGCTCCCGGGGGATGGGCTCTCAGGGACGGGCTCTCGGGGGACGGGCTCTCGGGGACGGGCTCTCGGGGGACGGGCTCTCGGGGACGGGCTCTCGGGGGACGGGCTCTCGGGGACGGGCTCTCGGGGGACGGGCTGGGACGGGCTCTCGGGGCCGGGCTCTCGGGGGACGGGCTCTCAGGGGACAGGCTGGGACGGGCTCTCGGGGGACGGGCTCTCGGGGACGGGCTCTCCAGGCTCCGGGGACGGGCTCTCGGGGGACGGGCTCACGGGGGACGGGCTCTCGGGCACGGGCTCTCCGGGGTCCGGCACTGCGGGGTCGGGCTCGCGGGACAGGGTGGGACGGGCTCTCGGGGGACGGGCTCTCCGGGGACGGGCTCTCGGGGGACGGGCTCTCGGGGACGGGCTCTCCGGGGACGGGCTCTCGGGGGACGGGCTCTCGGGGGACGGGCTCTCGGGGGACGGGCTCTCGGGGGACAGGCTCTGGGGGAATGAGCTCTCCAGGGACAGGCTCCGGGGACGGGCTCCGGGGATGGGCGGGGACAGGGGCGGGAGAGAAACCAGCCGACAGGACAGCCGCGGACAGAGGCGGCCTCGGTAGAGGCTGGGGCGGGCAGTGAGTCGGAGTGAACACCGGTTGCTGACGAGTCAATGGGGATTTTACAGGGAGAACGTGAGGCTAGGAGGTGAGACAATCAGTAACCCTAGGCTTGTCTGCCCTCCTCGCTGGCCCAGAGCACAGAGTCAAACACGTCGTTCTCAACCCAAAGTTTAGACGATTTGGGGTCAAGTCTCATTCCCTCTGTAAACCCAACTCCATGCAGGCCGACTAATGCATCGAATACCATCCATTTGCAACATCCTGCAATCAAACAATGGATGGGAGAAAGGAAAGAGGGAGGGAAGGGAGGGAGAGAGGGAGGGGAGAAGGGAGGGAGAGAGGGAGGGCGGGCAGGCAGCCCGTGGTCACTGATTATTAAAGTTTGTCCTGAGCACCTTTCTGCCTTTTGCCCTGGCCCTTTCAGGCGCTGTCTGACTAAGACCTTGATGTGAGCCCGGCCACCTGACTCCGGGGTTGAGCATGGACCTAAGCACCAGAAGGTCAGGGTTTGATTCCCGGGTTACCGGCTCCATCCCTGACAGGCGCGTGCAGGAGGCAGCCGATCCATGCTTCTCTCTGATCTATGTTTCTATGTCTCCCTCTCCCCTCTCTAAAAATCAATCCTTAAAAAACCCCACATATTCATAAAAAAGCAAAGACTTGGGATAGGGCCTGAGACTCCCCTCAGACGTGGGACTAACAAGGACGGTTTAAACCGAGCAGAATGTAGTGTCTGGGGGTCTCTCAGGGCCCTTCTCCCTGAGCACAAATCGGGGGCTCTCGTCCGCTGGACACAAAGGAGAGAATCAGCTGGCGGGGGCTTTCCTAAAGATCGGCGTCGTGTTTCCTGGCGAGACGCTCATTTCTAGGATTGGACACGCAGGACCTCTGTCCGCCTCGGCGCTGTTCACTCTGCGGCGCAGACTGGGGCGAGGAATCGGGCTTTGAAAGGGCCCTCCGAGGAAGAACTAAATGAACCCCCGACTCTTCTTCATGCCCGCCCCCCTCCCCAATGCAGACAGCAACCGGAAGACCAAAGCGATTATTTTTAATGTCAAATGCCAAACGCGTCCTAAGGAAGGGGGAAAGATATTAAACTTTTTATACAATAGCCAGATAGGGCATGTCTTCCAGAAACACATCTTAATCAACGTGAACATAAGAAATTAAAGGGAGGGCGGCTGAAGGAAGGCAGCTGTCCTCAGTTAACCTGAAATTTTCTGAAGAGCCCTGGCGGTTCTGAAGAACAGGACAGCGTGTATCCTCGCCTTACTCCTTTCGGAGGGATGGGGGAGGTTGGTTTGGTCCAGGAGTTTCGGAAAAGAACACCGGAAATCGATCTTAGTTCTCCAATGGAAAGGGAAGGTCCCGGCCGGCCGGCAAGGCCAGTGGTTGAGCATCGGCCTATGAACGAGAAGGTCAGAGCTCAGTGCCCGCTCAGGCCACCTGCCCGGGCTGGGAGCTCCATCACCAGCGTGGGGCGTGCAGGCGGCACCCCCACCTCCAACCGGGGACAGACCTCCATGGAGAGATCAGACCTCCACGGGAGGAACAGACCTCCATGGGAGAACCCCTGTTTTCAAGGGGAGACTCAGACCTCCATCCAGGGTTTTCACCTACATCCGGGAATCTGAAGTCAATCCAGAGAGGGAGGTCTGCTCAGCCAGAAGCTGGGCTCAGGGCTGACAAACCAGGGGCCATGACAGGAGCCCCTCCCACCTCCACGGCAGGCGAGGGATGTCTGACTGACAGCTTGGGCCCGCTCCCGAGCGAGGGTTCCCGAACTGGGAGGGTGCAGGCCTGGCAGAGGGACTCCCTCCCCCACCCCCAAGCCCCACCCCGCTGAGTGCACAAATGTGCACCAGGCCTCTAGTTTAAGACTGATAATCGTCCTGGTTTGCCGAGACCGGTGTGGCTCAATGGATAGAGCATTGGCTTGGGGACTGAGAGGTCCCGGGTTCGATTCCGGTCAAGGGCATGTACCTTGGTTGCGGGCACATCCCCAGTAGGGGGTGTGCAAGAGGCAGCTGATCGATGACTCTCATCGATGTTTCTAACTCTCTATCTCGCTCCCTTCCTCTCTGTACAAAATCAATAAAATATATTTTTTTAAAAATTTAAAAAAATAATAATAATCGTCCTGGTTTTCTGGTGCCCATGGCTCCTCGGCTATGGTTTGATCGCCGTTAACGGCCGCACGGGGGCTGCCTGGAGCCCGTGATGCAATTAAACCCCATTAACGCGTCCACAGGAAGCCCGGGAGCGGCAGAAAGCCCTCTGAGCGGCGGCTCCTCCTGGGCGGGTTTAATGCCTCACAGGAGCCAGGGCGAGTGGGAGGACCAACCTGATTAAAAGCGTAAATCTGATTACACCTGAAAACCACTGGTGTCTTAATGGAATAAGCGGCCCGGGACGGACGGGAACAGACAGTGCGTCCTGCCTCCCCTTCTCTCCGCCCCGTAACAAGCGACAAGAGGAATGAGGTGCGGGAACGTCGTTCGGCATAAGGAAACACCCAGCTCATTCTCATGCAGGGTTTGCGGGGGGGGGGGGGTCGGGGGCGGGGGGAGTGAGTACAAAGGACGCCGGTGGAGAGAGAGATGGCTCCGGCTCCCCAGAGGGGGTGTGGGGACAGGGTGCGAGCACGGTGCCCGTCCCATCCTGGCCTGTGGCGGTCCAGGCCGGAGACAAAGCTTCGGCGTCTGAGGGCAGGGGCGGGCTTTCTCCAGGAGGCGCACGGTGCCAGCGCCGCCCTCTGCCAGCCTGCCGCCGAGGGGCCGGCCAGCTCGGATGCCCGCGCCCTCCCCGCGGGCGCACCTGCCTCGCCTCCTGGCCCGCCGCCCGGGGGCCGGGCACCTCCCCGCCCAGACCCGCCGGCCCGGCACCGCGGCGAGGCCTCTGACGGGTTTGCGAGCAGAGCCCCCGGGGGACGGCTTCTGTGGAGGCCACTGACGTGGGAAAGCAAGACCCGCCCGCTCGGCCGCTGGCTACGTGACCAGACAGATGCCTCCCGCCGGCCTGCCGGGCCTGCCCCGGGAGCAGCCTGTGGGTGTTCTCCTTCCGTGGCGCCCGGCAGGCCTGGGGCACAGTCCTCGGCTCCCTGCAGGCCTCGGGGTCACGGGGTCGGGGTCAGGGATGGGGGGGGTCACACAGGATGCAGGCACGGAGCCGTCCGTCTGGAGCTGGCCGCTCCCCGGTCCCGGGAAACGCAGACGCTCTGGTGTCCGGCAAGTGTGCCCGGCGGCCACTGACCTGCACGGCGGCCACTGACCCGCACGGCGGACACTGACCCCCATGGGGGACACTGACCCGCACGGGGGCCCCTAACCCGCACGGCGGACACTGACCCGCACGGGGGACACTGACCCGCACGGCGGACACTGACCCGCACGGGGGACACTGACCCGCACGGCGGACACTGACCCGCACGGCGGCCGCTGACCCGCACGGGGGACGCTGACCCGCACGGGGGACGCTGACCCCCATGGCGGACGCTGACCCGCACGGGGGACACTGACCCGCACGGGGGACGCTGACCCGCACGGGGGACGCTGACCCGCACGGGGGACGCTGACCCGCACGGGGGCCGCTGACCCGCACGGGGGACGCTGACCCGCACGGGGGCCGCTGACCCGCACGGGGGCCACTGACCCGCACGGGGGACGCTGACCCGCACGGGGGCCACTGACCCGCACGGGGGACGCTGACCCGCACGGGGGACGCTGACCCGCACGGGGGACACTGACCGACCCGCCTCGCCGCTCGGTGACGGCAGAGGGAGAAACCCACCCCCCCCCGGGGCAGACATAGTTGACGTGGGCCGTTGCCTCCTGCTTGTCTGTCTCGTCTAATCATGAGGGAGAACCCTGCAGGCAGGTGTGCTCACTGCCGACCTCCACCACCAAACCGAGCCGCCCCCTCTCAGCGAAGCCCACACAGAGACAAACGGGCTCTTTAGCCGGCTGGCTCCTGGCTGAGCGTCACCCTGTGAACCAGGAGGGGCGGTGCCATCCCCAGCAGGACACAGGCCCGGGTGGTGGGCTCCATCCCCAGTGGGGGGAGCGGGGTGCAGGAGGCAGCCGGTCCATGGCTCTCTCTCATTGACATCTCTATGGCTCTCTCCCTCTCCCTTCCTCTCCGAAGCCAATAGCAATGTATTTAACCGCGGGCCCTTTCAGACATGGACCGAGTCCCACCTGGAGACCCTCCCCCGGGCTCCTGACGGCTCCCGGCCCCCCTCACCTGCACCCCGCCACCCGCCATGCTCCTCGTTAACGGCCAGAAACCACTTGCCCCGCTGAAACTGGTGTGGCTCAGTGGATAGAGCGTCGGCTTGGGGACTGAAAGGTCCCGGGTTCGATTCTGGTCAAGGGCATGTACCTTGGTTGCGGACACATCCCCAGTAAGGGGTGTGCAAGAGGCAGCTGATCGATGACTCTCTCTCATCGATGTTTCTAGCTCTCTATCTCTCTCCCTCCCTCTCTGTACAAAATCAATAAAATATATTTGAAGAAGAAGAAGAAGAAGAAGAAGAAGAAGAAGGAGAAGAAGAAGAAGGAGAAGAAGAAGGAGAAGAAGAAGGAGAAGAAGAAGGAGAAGAAGAAGGAGAAGAAGAAGAAGAAGAAGAAGAAGAAGAAGAAGAAGAAGAAGAAGAAGAAGAAGGAGAAGAAGAAGAAGAAGGAGGAGGAGGAGGAGGAGGAGGAAGAAACCACTTGCCCGGATGCTCACGCAGCCTCGAGGGACCAGCGGGCGGGACGCACGTGTGTTTTTAATTTTGCCCACATTTGCCCACAAGCGCGCCCTCCTGGCCTCTGCGACGGATGACAGACTCCGATCTGATTAATCCGGAGCCGTGCGCGGAGCGATGGCGGCGCGGACCCGTTTGTCCACCGAGGGCGGCCATCACGGCTGGCGCCGGGCCAGGCCTTCCGCCCGGGAGCCGCCGCCGAGCCCCCCCCGCGTCTGGGCCCAGCGGGGGCGCCGTCCGTCCCAGCAGCCCGGGGTGGAGCGGGGTCGGGGTAACGGGCCTAAGTGGTATCCGCCCGGGTTTCTGGTTAAAGAATCGGTGCGCCCTGTCCCAGCCAGCCACGGGGCCCTCTCCCCACGCAGACACGCCGATCCCTGTCAGACTCCACTGTCACAAAGGGAGAGCGTGTGTGGTTTTTTAACTGTTTTTATGGATTTCCGAGGAGGAGGGAGAGGGAGAGAGAAGCATCTGTGATGACGGGGAATCCTGGGCCGGCTGCCCCCCTGCACGCCCCCTCCTGGGGGCAGAGCCTGCACCCTGGGCCTGTGCCCTGACCGGGAATCGAACCGTGACCTCCCGGCTCCTAGTTAGATGCCCAGCCCCTGAGCCCCCCCACAGGGCCCTGCTTCCCACCACTAGTGCCCGGCCGGCCGCCGCGTCCGGGCAGGTCCGCCTGGAGGCTGGCCGAGGGGGCATCCCGCCCGGTTCTGCGTGCTCCCCGCGAGCACCGCCCTCCCCCCACCCCTGCCCCCGCCCCCCGGGCCTTCCGGAAGGAGCCCGCCCGCCTCCCCAGCGTCCCTTCTTCTCTTCCAACAAACAAGACAAACCCACCCACACACCCCTGCTGCGAAGAGCGAAGAAGGCCCGGCGGGCGGGGCTCAGGGGCTGAGTGTCACCCAGGAGCCGGGGGTCAGGGTCCGGGCCTGGGTCGGGGGCTCGCTCCCCAGTGGGGGGCGTGCAGGAGGCAGCCGGCCCGTGATTCTCCCTCATCGTGGACGTTTCTCTCTCCCTCCCTCTCCCTGCCCCCCTCTCTCTCTCTAAAAAGCAATAGGTATACATGTAAGGAAAGGAGGACAGGACGTGATGGAAAACGTTTGGAGCAGGAAGCCTGCGTCCCGTCTCACCCGGCGGCCCCGTCCCCGCTGGCTCTCACGTCGCAGCCCCGGGCGGGCCGGAGCCTGCGGGCGGCCAGCGTCCCGTCTCCTGTGCGGAGCCCGCCGGCTGGGGCCAGGCTGGCCCTGTGCTCCCGGCCCGGGTGGGGAAGGCGAACCGATTGGGAAGTAAATGGAGTTCTCAGCGGCGGCTGCCTCGGCCGTGCGGCAGCCGGCGCGCCGGTCATTTAAGCTCCGCGGGGCAGCCTGTCCGCGGGCGACGAGGGTCAGCCGCCTGCCTGGCCTGTGGGCTCCCTGGGAGGGGGGCCGGGAGGGGGGCCGGGAGGGGGGTCGGGAGGGGGGCCGGGAGGGCGGCGGGGAGGGGAGGTCGGCCTCGCCGGCTGCGTCTGCGAACCCGGCTCTGTCACTAGCAGCAGGGCAGAGCCAGGGCACCCGCACACGGACCTGCCCACGTCCACGGCGCCGACGGGGACCTCAGCTCCCCGGAGACAGACGGAGGGGAGCCGCCGCGGGCACAGCAGCACGCAGGCTGGGCGTCTGTGCAAGACGGGCCAGATGCACCCTGGGCCCTCCCGTGTCCCGCCCCGGCTGTCCAGCCTCCCGTGTCCCGCCCCAGCCCCAGTCGAGCACCGGTGGGGTCCTTTGGCCCGGCCTGCGCCCTCTCACAGTCTGGGCTGAGGGACACGCATGTCACACACCTGGCCTCGGTGTTTAAGATAACAGGACATTGAAGAGAATCCCTTAGAGCGGTGAAGAAATGGTGGAAATGTAGAAATCCTTGAAACAGCAGAGACAGGCCTTTGGGAGGGAGTGTGTGTGTGTGTAGAGTGTGTGTGGTGTGTGTGTGGGTGGGTATGTGTAGAGTGTGTGTTTGTGTGTGTGGCGTGTGTTGTGTGTGTGGTGTGTGTATGTTTTAAGATAAAACCTAGCCTCTCACAAACAGCGTGTGTTTCGGTCTGTGGCTGTTGCCATGGTGACAGCCTTTATTTGCGGAAACGTGCACAGCTGTGGGCACACGGCCCCGGTATAAGTGACGCTCTCCAGCGCAGGCCGGGCTCATGGGTCCAGTCTCTGCCTCCCGGAGGCCCTGCCTGTTACATTTCCTCACCAGGGGCTTTCCCTGCACATTCCTGCTGGGCGGGTGTGGGGGTGACCTCCCTCCAGGGTCCCGGGTTCGATTCCGGTCAAGGGCATGTACCTTGGTTGCGGGCACATCCCCAGTGGGGGGTGTGCAAGAGGCAGCTGATGGATGTTTCTCTCTCATCAATGTTTCTAACTCTCCCTCTCCCTACCTCTCTGTGAAAAATCAATAAAATATATTTTTTAAAACACACAAAAATAAACAAACAAGCAAACAAAAAGCCGCCCTGGTTTGTCTGGGAGAGAAGAGAGAGAAGCATCACACGCGGGCACAGCCGCGGCGGCCGCCGGTGCTCGGTCACAGACAGACCGGACAGCTGTCCCCGTGGGGCGGTCCTGGGTCCGGCGGCCGCAGGGCGAGCGGGCGGGTTTCCCACGCACGCGTCTGCCTCCCGCACTTCCGGGCACCCCCGGGCGGCGGCCAGGCCCCTCTCCCAGGTGGCCGGTCCTCTTCCCTCCCAGCCACCCGCTTCGCCGCCAAAGATATGCTTTTTGGAAGTTCAACAGCACCCCCTGGTGGAGCGCTGCCGCCGGTTCAGGCTGAGCGCGATTGTTCCGGAAACTCAGTGGAAGGAAGGGGCCCGGGTGTGGGGGACCCACCGGAGGCCTGTGCCCCAGGTCAGAGGGCAGAGCCGCCGCGGACAGGCGCTGGGCTGGGGCAGGAGGCGGGTCACTCCCGCGGGTCTCGGTGGCTGGAGGTTTTGTTGTTGTTGTTTGTTAGTTAATATATTTTATCGATTTCAGGAAGGAAGGGAGAGAGAGACAGAAACACCAGTGATAGAGAGAATCATGGCTCGACTCCTCCTGCACGCCCCTCATGGGCACTGAGCCCACAGCCTAGCGCCGCACCCTGGCCAGGAATCCAGCCTTGACCCCCAGATCCATGATGATGCTCAGTGCTCAGTCCATTGGGCCACGCGGGCCGGGCTGTGTGTGTGTGTGTGTGTGTGTTTGTGTGTGTGTGTGCGTGCGTGCTGTGTGTGCTGTGTGTGGTGTGTGGTGTGTGTGTATGGTGTGTGTGAGTGTGTGTGACTGTGTGTGTGAGTGTGTGTGTTTGTGTGTGTGTGTGTGTGGTGTGTGTAACTGTGTGTGTGTGTGTGGTGTGTGTGTGTGTGTGTGGTGTATGTGTGAGTGTGTGTGTGAATGTGTGTGAGTGTGTGTGTGTGTGTGTGTGGTATGTGTGGTGTGTGTATGTGTGTGTGGTGTGTGTGTGTGTGTGTGGTGTGTGTGTGGTGTATGTGTGAGTGTGTGTGTGAATGTGTGTGAGTGTGTGTGTGTGAGTGTGTGATATGTGTGGTGTGTGTATGTGTGTGTGTGGTGTGTGTGGTGTATGTGTGAGTGTGTGTGTGAATGTGTGTGAGTGTGTGTGTGTGTGTGTGATATGTGTGGTGTGTGTATGTGTGTGTGGTGTGTGTGTGTGTGTGTGTGTGTGTGGTGTGTGTGTGTGTGTGGTGGGCATGGTGGGAAGTGCCAGGAGGCAGGGCCAGGGCTCCCGGAGGTCCTGGGGAGCACGTGGAGAGAGGCCCTTAAAGGGCCCAAACCAGCCGGCTGGTGACTCGCTGGTTAGGCCATCAGCCTGCGCTGATGAACCTGAGGGTCTCGGGTTCGATTCCCAGTCAAGGGCATGTGCAAAGCCCATGCCTGGTCCTGGGCAGGGCCCGTTGGGGAGGCAGCCGATGGCTGTGTCTCTCTCACATCCATCTCTCTCTCTCCTCCCTCCCTCCCACTTTCTCTTAAAAAAAAAAAAAATCAGTGGAAAAATACAAGATCCCAAACTTTGATGACTATGGAACTAGCCCAGACCCCCGGTCCTCGCCGGAACCCAGGTGGGCGCCCCACGAGAAGGCAGGCTGTTGGAGGAAAACTGGGCCCCGCTGGGGAAGGCGGGCTCCTAGGGGCTCAGGCGCGGCCCACGGAGGGTTCGGGAACAGGCCGTATGTTTTTCTAAAAACATGTTTCACCTTATTCTTGCCGCTCCTGCTCCCCAGCCCCGTTATTAACCTTCGTCAGCTCAGGGTCAGGCGCCAAAGCCTCGCTCCCGCCGCTCTGGGCGGCCCAGCCTCGGGAGCTCCGTGTCCTGAAGGCCTGGCCGAGGGCGGCTCAGGGGTCGGCACACCGCGGCTCGAGAGCCACATGCGGCTCTTTGGCCCCGTGAGTGCGGCTCTTCCACAGAATGCCACGTGCGGGCGCCCCGTACAGCGGGACTGAAACTTCGGGGCCTGTGTGCAGACCCGGGCGGGTCTCTGCTGAAGAGGGGGTTCTAACGCCGAGCCACACGCAAGGGGCCAAAGAGCCGCAGGTGGCTCTCGAGCCGCGGCGTGCCGACCACGGCCCGGGGATGATGGATCTCGGAGATCGGGGGGCTACGCGGGCCCGAGGCGCTCTCTCGCACCGAGAGCCGGGGCTACGGGGGCCTCAGCACTGCCCGCCTCCCTGTGGGCGGCCGCGCCAGCCGGTGACATCGGTCACCCCCCGCGGGGCCGGGCTGCCTCCTGGCCCGCGTCTGTGGCACCGCCGTGTGCCCGTCTGCAGTCACCGTCCTCGCAAGAGGGAGGCGGAAGCCAGGCCACCTGGCCGGCGGGGCTCCGTGAGGGGTGAACTCAGCGTCGACCTGTGACCCCGGGGTCAGGGTTCAATTCCGCTCAGGGCACAGGCCGGGGTTGTGGGCTCCATCCCCAGTGTGGGGCGTGCAGGAGGCAGCCGATCAGGGATTCTCTCTCATCATGAACGTTTCTGTCTCTCTTCCTCTCCCTTCCTCTCTGAAATCAATAAAATATATATTTAAAGAGAAAAGAAAGAAGACTGAGATGCCGCTGACAGCCCTGCTATCTGTCAGGTGGTGTGGGGGAGCTGGCCGGGGAAGGGAGGGGGGGGGGAGGAGGCGCAGAGAACCCCAGGAAACCTGGGACATCGCCCCAAACCCATCCAGGCTGACAAAGCGTTCCAAGGAAGAGCAAGCTGGCAAAGCAATAATTTTCACTTAGGCTAACAGCAGCCCGATGGAGATCGTAATGGGGAAAAATAGCCCACGCGTAATCGGAGTGTAAGGGGGTGGGGGAGCATGCGGCAGAAAAGTGGGCAAACAAGCAATTAAGAGAAATATGCAAACAGCTCGTTAACATACGAACAGATGTTCAAACTCAATAATAATCAGAAAACTATAAATTAAAACGAGGGGCCGTTCCCCCCTGTCTGAGCCTGGAAACAAAGACATGGAGCAAAGGGTGCACAGTGAGATGAAACAGAAACGCAGTGCCTCGCAGGGCCAGCAGGACGCAGGGGTTGCGGTTTGACCCAGGAAGCGGGAGGTCACGGTTGGTGGACTCCCGGTCGGGGCACAGGCCCGGGGTGCGGGCTCCATCCCCAGCGAGGGGCGAGCAGGAGGCAGCCGATCCGTGATTCTCTCTCATCACGGATGTTCCTCTCTCCCTCTCCCTCCCCCTGCCTCTCTGAGATCAATGCAAATATACCTTTAAAGAGCCTAACCTTCCACCTGTCTATGTTACAGCTGCCCTCCCCCAGGAGAGGGGCCGGCGAGCCGGGGCGAGGGGACCAGGGAAACGGAGGCAGGGAGCTGCACAAACTGGCAGAACCATTTGCAGCCCAGGCAGGAGGCCGCCTCCTGGAGGCAAAGCCGAGGTCAGCGGCGTTTCGGCTCCAGACACAGAGAAGAGCGGAACCAGGCGGGCGGCCGCGGAGACGGCCCTCGGCCCGGACGCTGGCCTGTCGGTGGAGACCCGGGCCCTGACGGAGCCACGTGGGCACGGAGGCCCCTTCTGCCTGAGCCTCCGCCGAGGCCCCCCTGCGGCTCCCCGGCAGCGAGACCAAGGGCCTCTGGGAGCAGCCCCGCCGCCCCCCCGCCCCCCGGCCCCCACCTCTTCCCCCGCAGCCAGCGTCTCCTACACGAGTCTCAGCCTGGGAGCGGCGGGCAGCAGCAGCGCGTCCCAGGCTCACCCGAGCCTGACCCCGCGGCCCCCTCTCCTCGGACCCCCCGGGCGCCGGGCGGCCAGCCTGACCCCGCGGCCCCCTCTCCTCGGACCCCCCGGGCGCCGGGCGGCCAGCCTGACCCCGCGGTCCCCTCTCCTCGGACCCCCCGGGCGCCGGGCGGCCAGCCTGACCCCGCGGTCCCCTCTCCTCGGACCCCCCGGGCGCCGGGTGGCCAGCCTGACCCCGCGGCCCCCCTCTCCTCGGACCCCCCGGGCGCCGGGCGGCCAGCCTGACCCCGCGGCCCCCTCTCCTCGGACCCCCCGGGCGCCGGGCGGCCAGCCTGACCCCGCGGCCCCCTCTCCTCGGACCCCCCGGGCGCCGGGTGGCCAGCCCGGGCTCCCTGCAGCGGCTGCGATGCCGGCCTCTCGTGGGTCCCATCTCGGCGGTCACACCCGTTCCCCACAGCCACCGGGACTCGCTGTGAAGTCCTTCGGCAGGAAATCGAACCCACACCCCCCCTGCTGGCCCCGCAGACCCCGGCCAGGCCTGTGCGGCACCGGGCAGAGGCCGGAGAAAAGTGGCACCGGGCCATGCTTCCCGCCCGGTAAGGGTCGTGGATTCGGCCGCCACAGGCCATCGGCGCCTCTCACTGAGCCGCCAGCTCCGGGCCCAGCCCTCCTCCCGCTCCGTGACCCGGGGCCTTCGGCGGAGGGAGCGGTTCTGAAAGGCGGAGGCGGCAGCAGCCTAGAGCCCGGGAGTGAGCTCCCCCGGCAGCGGCCTGTCCCGTTCGCTCCCGGCCGCGGGGAGCGGAGACCGGCAGCCGTGGGGCCTGGCTGCCCCCCGGGAAGCCCTTCCTCACCGGGCTGTGCCGAGCGGGGCGGATTCTCTGCGTGAAGTCAATCGCCTTCGGGAAAGGCAAACAGTGCGAAGGGGAGTGTGAAGCCTGTTGCGTTATTAGCATAGAATTAAACTCCGTGGACGCCTGAGGTTCCCTACCCAAAGCAGGAGCGGATTTTCTCCATGGAGTTCAAAGACCTCCTGATTAATACGCAAAGCGGCCTCGTTTTACAAGCAAGTTTGTTGTGTGTTGTTTTTTCTTCTTCTCAGAAAAGAGACAGTTCTTTGATGCAGGAAAATGCTATGAGGTTTGGAAACACAAACTCGTCTATACTAATGATAGAGGATATGCAAATTATCGGTTACAGCATCACGCCAGGACCGGATCAGCAGGCTGCGTCCCTGCCCTCGGCCGGGGCCAGAGAGGATCCGATGGGGGGGAGAGGAGAGGGGAGGGAGAGGAAGGAGACCTGCGTGCGGACAGGCCGAGAGGAGAGACAGAAATGCAGAGCGGGGACAAGAAGATGCAGGAATGGGAAAGGGGAGGGACGGGCTGCACGGGGAGGGGGTGGCGACGTGGCGGGGGGGGGGGTGGACAGGGGCATCGGCGAGGGGCAGGGCGGGAGCCCCAGACGTGGAGGAGAGCGTGGCCCCCAGCGCGGCTGCTGGTGGGAGGCGCCCAGGGTCCCAGACGGAGTGGTGGACGGCCGGAGGCCTTCTGGCCCGAGGCGCCCTGCTTTGGGCGGCAGCAGCACCTGAGCCACACGGCCTCCGCCTCCCTCGCCGGCCGGGCGTCCCGGCAGGGAATGGGAGCAGGACGGGGGGGGGGAGGCCGGGGGGCGGGGGGGGAGGCGCAAACACCTGCCGGGGCTGAGCCCTGGGCTAGGGTTAAGCCCCCCTCCCCAAACGGAAGCTTTAAGAAGGGAGGGAGGAGGGAGGGAGGAAGAGGAAGAGGGAGGGAGGGAGGGAGGGAGAGGGAGGGAGGGAAAGAAAAGGAGGAGGGAGGGGGGAGGGGGGAGGGAGGGAGGAAGAGAGGAGGGAGGGAAGAGGGAAGGAGGAAGAGGAAGAGGGAGGGAGGGAGGGAGGAAGAGGAAGAGGGAGGGAAGAAGAGGAGGGAGGGAGGAAGAGAAGAAGAGAGGGAGGGAAAGAGGGAGGGAGGAGGGAAGGACTTTATAAAGGAGTCGGTAGAGAGCGGAGTTAAAGAAGGAAGCAGGACGTGTGAGTGAACTGTAGGAGCTATAAAGAAAATCAAGCAGAGCTGTGTCCTGGGGACAGGTTTTAAAAGCAGGAGTCAGAAAAGAGAAAAGACAAATGACAGTGAATAATTAGGCAGGTGGATAGATATTAGAATCGTGGAAGTAAGTAGAGAAGGACGTATGGGAAAGGTTGGATGAGAGAGACAGGGAGGGGAGAAAGGTTTAAAGGGGAGCCAGCAGAGCCTACAGGGAGAATGGGGAGAAGGAAGAAATGGGGGAGGGAGCAAAGCAGGTCCGAGGGAGGAAAACATTAAGGGGTAAAGGAAGGAAAAGGGGGGAGGGCAGGGGTAAAGATAAAGGAAAGAGGGATGTGAGGAGGGAGGGAGGGAGGGAGGGTAGGAGGAAGACGGGAAGAAGGATGATGGCACAGAAGTAGGAAATAAGGAGAAAAGGAAAGTTTATAAATGATGAGTCAGTAGGAAAAAGTGTTACAATTAAGGAGAGAAAAATTGTGTGAGAGGGAGAAACTAATAAGGAAGTCAAAATTGTGTGTGAAGGTGATAAGATTTAAAGGAAAAAAAGTTAATAGAGGTGACCAGGCCGGCAGGGGAGGGTGGTTACGGGGATCAGGCTGGCAGAGAAGGGCAGTTAGGGGGATCAGGCTGGCAGGGGAGGGCAGTTAGGGGGATCAGGCTGGCAGAAGGGCAGTTAGGGGGATCAGGCTGGCAGGGGACGGCGGTTAGGGGTGACCAGGCTGGCAGGGGAGGGCAGTTAGGGGGATCAGGCTGGCAGAAGGGCAGTTAGGGTGACCAGGCTGGCAGGGGACGGCGGTTAGGGGTGACCAGGCTGGCAGGGGAGGGCAGTTAGGGTGACCAGGCTGGCAGGGGAGAGCAGTTAGGGGGATCCGGCTGGCATGCAGAGTGGTTAGGGCAGGCAGGCAGGTGAGATGTTAGGAGCCAGAGGTCCTGGATTGCAAGAAGGATGTCCAACTGGCAGTTGAACATCCCCCAAGGCTCCCAGATTGGAGAGGTGCAGGTCGGGCTGAGGGACCTCCAATCCATGCACGAATTTCATGCATTGGGCCTCTAGTCTATAACAACAAAAGGGTAATAAGCTAATTAGACTGGACAGCTGAACGTCCTTCTAGATGAAGCCATGGAGCCAGGGGCCACAGCGGAGAAGGTTATGAGTGATCAGGCAGGCATGTGAGTGATTAGGGGCAATGAGGCAGGAAGGCCAGTGGTTAGGGGCAATGAGGCAGGAAGGCCAGTGGTTAGGGTCAATGAGGCAGGCATGTGGGTGATTAGGGTCAATGAGGCAGGAAGGCCAGTGGTTAGGGTCAATGAGGCAGGCATGTGAGTGATTAGGGTCAATGAGGCAGGAAGGCCAGTGGTTAGGGGCAATGAGGCAGGCATGTGAGTGATTAGGGGCAATGAGGCAGGAAGGCCAGTGGTTAGGGGCAATGAGGCAGGCATGTGAGTGATTAGGGGCAATGAGGCAGGAAGGCCAGTGATTAGGGGCAATGAGGCAGGCATGTGAGTGATTAGGGGCAATGAGGCAGGAAGGCCAGTGGTTAGGGTCAATGAGGCAGGCATGTGAGTGATTAGGGTCAATGAGGCAGGAAGGCCAGTGGTTAGGGTCAATGAGGCAGGCATGTGAGTGATTAGGGTCAATGAGGCAGGAAGGCCAGTGGTTAGGGTCAATGAGGCAGGCATGTGAGTGATTAGGGTCAATGAGGCAGGAAGGCCAGTGGTTAGGGGGAATGAGGCACGCAGGCAGAGGTGGTTAGGGGTGATCAGACAAGCAGGCAGGTGAGTGGTTAGGGGCATCAGACAGGCAGGCCAGTGGTCAGGAGCCAGCAGTCCTGGATTGTGAGAGGGATGTCTAACTGGGATCGGGCCTAAACCAGCAATCGGACACCCCCCGAGGAGCCTCTGATTGTGAGAGTGCAGGCTGGGCTGAGGAGCGAACGTGCACCAGGCTTCTAATATTGATATAAAAGCCAACACGTCCACTTAGCCCAAAACAGTAACGACTAGGTGCTGTGAGAATGTGTCTATTTCTTCAGCACGTGTACAGCTACGAGCTGTGTGTTTGGCCAAACAGCGCCTCGCTTGGGGAGATTAAGTTTACAAAATGTAAATAGAAAGCATGCCCAGGCCTTCTCTAGAAAGGTCTACCTACTTGTATAATCATTTTTTTAACTGTTAAAAAGAAAGAAAATCCAGTAGGAGAGGAACTCTGGACCTAGTCCTATAAATTTAAGTTGCATGCCTCCAAATTTAACTTTAAGAAGCAGGCTCCTGCCCAGTTTATGCCTCAGAACTATGAACCAGGAGGTGACGGTCTGAATCCCAGGCAAGGGCACAGACCCGGGCTGTGGGCTCCATCTCCAGTAGGGGGCGTGCAGGAGGCAGCCAATCAGTGATTCCCTCTCATCATTGCTGTTTTTTTCTCTCTCTCCTCCCTTTCTCTCTGAAATCAATACAAATGTATTTAAAAAAAAAAAAAAAAGAAAGAAAGAGAGAGAGAGAGAGAGAGAGAGAGAGAGAGAGAGAGATGTATCTAGTGTGGGTCCACCATCTAAAATCCAAACATTCTAAAAACCAAAATATGGGTGGTGGTTTTTGGGTTTTTGTTTTGTTTTGTTTTATATATATAATTTACTTGGAGACAAAGGCGATCTGATCTGAACTCATCTGGCATTAAAGTTTAATGTGATAAATGAGAGGCCATTTATACTCTTTATCTTAATGTGAACATTCATCCATTTCACGGCAAAAGAACGATGTTTGGTTACAGGATGCTGCCCCCCATGGGGGTTGGGGGGGAATGTAATATCACAGTGCTTTCTCTTTATTACCTTTCTAAAACCCTAAGAATCCAGAGGAAATCCTCCTGGAACGCCTCTGGCCCCGGAGTTTTAAATGAGAGGGTATTAACGGCAGCCAAGGTTGGGCGCAGCGGGGGGAAACAGAGGTGGGACCACCCGGGACCCCCAGTGCCCGGACCCCAGCAGTCCTGGCCGGAACCATGAGAGCCCAGGCACCGGGCTGCCCCACCGACGGGGCCGGTGGGGGGAGAGAAGCATCGCGGGAATTGGACGCGGCAGCTCCCCGGACGCAGGAGAGAGATGGGGGTCAGAGGACAGTCCACGGTCACCCCTGGGGGCCCGGGAGTTCCGGTGACACCGACCACGGAACCGGGATGGACAGGGACCGGGTCTGCCCGTCCCACTGGCCCCGGGCGCTGGCAGAGGCTCTGCGCCGGGGCCTCCGGTGGTGAGATAAATGGGGGGATCATGGCCACATGCCGACGATGAAAACACGAGGAAAAGACACTGGGAAGTCATTCATTAAAGGGCACGGCCCCGCAGCAAGCACGCCGGCGGGGAGCCAGGACTCTCGGCCGCCGTCTACTTGTCCCGAACGCGCCCTCCACTGGACCAGCCTCCACAGTCACACCGAGCACACAGCCCGGCCGGCACGGCTGTGCGGAGCGGCGACCTGTGAACCTGGAGGTCAGGGTTCGATTCCCGCTCAGGGCCCAGGCCCGGGCTGCGGGCTGGGTCCCCAGGGTGGGGCGTGCAGGAGGCAGCCGACTGGTGATTCTCTCTCCTCGCTGATGTTTCTCTCTCTCTCCCTCTCCCTTCCTCTCTGAGTCAATAAAAATGTAAAGAGGGAGGGTGGGAGCTAACAGCAGAGGGTGAAGTGAGGACCAGGTGGAGGGGAGCTATGGGGGGGGGAGGGCGGGGAAAGGAGAAACGATTGTAATAATCTGAACAATAAAGATTTATTAAAAAATAAATTAAAAAAACAACAACATGGGGTGTCTTCACTGCGTAATAGTCCGCAAACAGAATCGGCTTTTGTTCCTGAAGAGAGGATGGCGCCTCCCGTTTGGCCGCACAGACACTTTGCAATCATCCCTATCTGAGGCTTCCGGTTGTCCACCCCCAGAATCCAACAACAGAAACGAACAAACGCAGCTGTCCAAAAAAAAAGAAAAAACGCCGTCTTCGTCACTTCACCAGCCCCAGGACCAACTCGGAGAACAGGGCCAAGAGTCCCGCAGCTTCAAACTCCTTCTGCAGCTCGTCCAGCGACGAAAACTCTTTGACTTCAAACGCCAGGAACCTGCGGCAGGAGAGAGACGGGAATGAGCCCGGCCGCCCGGAGGGCAACCACGGCCGCCGGCGCCGGAGCCCACGCTGGCCCGGCCCACCTGGCGTGTCCCGGCTGCGCCCAGGCCTCCCACAGCACGCTGGCCATCCTCTCTCTGCACTTCCTCCCACTCGAGTCCACGTCGACCTTGGAGGTCCTCTGCAGCACCAGGAACTCCTGCGGGAAAAGCAGGACGTTATCTGTGGGTGCCTGGAGCTCTGGGCCCCAAGTTTCCTTCTCTTTAAGAAAATGTGTTTGTATTGATTTCAGAGAGAAAGAGAAACATCCACGATGAGAGAGAACCATGGATGGGCTGCCTCCCGCACGCCCCCCTCCGGGGATCCAGCCCGCAACCCGGGCCTGTGCCCGGACCGGGAACCGAACCCTGACCTCCTGGTTCCTAGGTCAGCGCTCACCCATGGAGCCTCGCCGGCCGGGCCCGGGTCCCAAGCTTGTGAGCAGCCAGGCCCCTGCAGGCTGAGCTCCCCGCCTGTCTCCGTGGGAACCGGGCGGCGGGGGGTGCGTGTGTTTTTGCACACTGGCTGGTGTGACGGGAGGGCCGGCCGGCCGGGGACCAGAGGCCAGAGGGAGGCCGTCTCAGGCTCCATGCCGGCCTGGGCAGCCTGCCCGCGGGGCCTGGGCCGGTGACCCATCGCCATGGCCTCAGGAGCCTGCCACCTGCTGAGCACAGGCCACGCGCGCGGAGGGCACGAGCCGGGGGGCTCCTGCTGTCTCTGCGCCGCCGTCCGCATGCGTCCCGGTGCCCCGCGTGCAAACAGGCAGCGTCTGCCGGGCTGCACCGCTCCACGCTGGGGACCAGCACCTGCGCCTCAGTCCTCACCCGCGGCCTCTAACGGCCTCCGGCTTGTTGACATTAGGAGGCATACCAGGGACAGGTGGCAAACAAGGAAGAGCTCCGCCCCTGCCCGTAGGGTTCAGGTCAAGGGCACGTCCCTCAGCTGTAGGTCCATTCCCGGCCGTCAGGGCACCTGCAGGGGACGACCAATCCACGTGTCTCCCTCTCACTGACCTCTCTCTCTCTCTCACACTGACCTCTCTCTCCCTCCCTCTTACTAACCTCTCTCTCCCTCCCTCACACTGACCTCTCTCTCCCTCCCTCTCACTGACCTCTCTCTCTCTCTCACACTGACCTCTCTCTCCCTCCCTCTTACTGACCTCTCTCTCCCTCCCTCACACTGACCTCTCTCTCCCTCCCTCTCACTGACCTCTCTCTCTCTCACACTGACCTCTCTCTCCCTCCCTCTCACTGACCTCTCTGTCCCTCCCTCACACTGACCTCTCTGTCCCTCCCTCACACTGACCTCTCTCTCCCTCCCTCACACTGACCTCTCTCTCCCTCCCTCTCACTGACCTCTCCCTCCCTCCCTCACACTGACCTCTCTCTCTCACACTGACCTCTCTCTCTCACACTGACCTCTCTGTCCCTCTCATACTGACCTCTCTCACACACTGACCTCTCTCTCCCTCCCTCTCACTGACCTCTCTGTCCCTCCCTCACACTGACCTCTCTCCCTCCCTCACACTGACCTCTCTGTCCCTCTCATACTGACCTCTCTCACACACTGACCTCTCCCTCCCTCCCGCACAGTGACCTCTCTCCCTTACACTCAACTCTCTCTCTCACACTGACCTCTCTGTCCCTCTCATACTGACCTCTCTCACACACTGACCTCTCCCTCCCTCCCTCACACTGACCTCTCTCTCCCTCCCTCACACTGACCTCTCTCTCTCACACTGACCTCTCTGTCCCTCCCTCACATTGACCTCTTTCTCTCTCTCCCTCTCTCTCCTCTCTCTCTGTCAATGGAAAAAAAATACTCTCAGGTGAGGATTGTCTAAAAAAAAGAAATAAGCCCTTAAAAAGAAAGTGCGTCTCTCTGCAGGCACGCTCCCGCCGCAGGAGTGAACCCTGTGGGTCCGGCCTCACATCGGAGAGCAGCCGCCTCCCCGGCGCCGGCGCCGTGAAGAGACACGGAGCCTCCGGGGAGCGTGAGCCAGGAAAGGCCTGCGCCCTCCTGCCTCCTGCCTCCCCGGGAGCTCCCCGCTCCCGTCTCCGAGAAGCTGCCTTCCTGTGCGTGGTGCCCAGGGCCCGCACTGAGCCCCAATGACTCCTGTGGCTACGCGCTGCCCCCACCCCCCCCCCCCCGTGTGGCAGGAAGCTGGCTCACCGGACGCCGGACAAGCTTGGTGGCGAGAGCCCCGCTGGGAAGGCTCCTTAGTCCGCAAATCCGCGGGCTCCTGGTCACCCCCGAGCACAAAGCTCTGGAGCAGAGCTGTGACAGGCCTCCCCCCTGGTCCCACGGGACAGGCTAGGCGAGTTCAGGAGAACTTGGAAACTTGGAAAGCTGACCGAACGTGAGCCCCCTCCCCCACCCCAACGCACAGGGCACAGGAGCGACTCGCAGGACTCAGGTGAGGAGAGCCGGCTCCTCCTTCAGGAGTCACGGAGCAAACTAAAGTGTCGGCTGGCCCGGGGGCATGGCTCCGGGGCTGAGCGTCCACCGAGGAGCCCGGAGGTCAGGGCTCGATTCCCGGTCGGGGCACAGGCCCGGGTGGCGGGCTCCGTCCCCAGTGCAGGAGGCAGCCGGTCCATGATGCTCTCTCATCATGGCTGTTTCTCTCTCTCCCTCCCCCCTCCGCTCTGAAATCAATAAAACCCTATAACAACGAAAGCGTCATATGCTAATTAGACGGGATGGCCGAATGACCTTACGGCTGTCCTTCCTCCCGGCCGAAGCCCAAACCCCGGGCACATTAAAAACAAAGGCAGACAAGCAGCCACGGGCGGGCACCTTGACGCGGCCCCGGGGGCCTTGCAGGAGCAGCAGGATGACTCTGCCGGAGAACAGGAGCCGCCCGGCCAGCCCCAGGGCGGAGGCCCAGTGCCGCAGGGTCCGCGTGTAGCTGGCCTTCGCCCGCATGTGGTCCAGGCGCACCAGGGCCGTCCAGGGCGCCGCGGCCCCCCCGGGGCCCGCCGTGGCGCACGCGCCGGGGCCGGCGCCCGAGCCCGGCGGGGCGAGCAGGTGCCTGAGGTTCTGCTGGGCCCAGAGGACCAGCCGGTGGACCATGGGTTCCGGCGGGAAGGCCCGGGCCTGCTCCAGCAGCTGGTCCCTCAGGGCCGCGCACTGGGCCCGGGTCAGGCGCTCGGAGCCAACGGAGACGCCCGCCGGGCACGCAGGGTAGCCGGCCGGCAGGTGGAACACCAGCTCCAGGGGCGTGTCCGCGCCCGACGGGCCCTCGGCCGTGGTGCGGACTCTGCACACGGTGCCCTGGGAATCTGGAAGGCACGGAGACACCCGTTAGCGCCCGGCCCCGATGGCAATGCCACCGGAGCCGGCCGGAGGGCCGGTGTTTCTGTCCGGAAGAGACGCATGGAAGCGGGGTGTCCCTCCCCACCCACCCCGTCTCTTCCAGGCCCCCCCACCCCGCCCGGCCTCAGGGAGCGCGGTGCAGGCCCACACGCGCTGTCCGGAGCCCCAGGCCACCCATCCAGCCTGAGCGCCGTCCTCTCTGCAGGACAAAGCGAAGGAGACCTGGCACCCGGGCTGCCTGCCCACACGGTCTCCCCAGACCCCTGCTGCGGGCCCACGTCACCTGGGCCACGAGTGATGGTTACTCCCCGCGGACAGCGCCCCAGGGACTCCCACGGCCCGGCCATGCCGAATGCCACCCTCCGTGCAGCCCGGGCCGCAGTGCCCGCCTGCCTCCAGGGCGCAGGCCGGAGGCACCGGAGGCCTCAGGATGTCCGCAGCCCGGGCCAGCGGCCGGCCGATCCCCACCTCACCCTCCGCCCCGCTGTACCCCCCTGCACCCCCTTCCGGCCCGGACCGTGCTCCTCTCCCGCCACACCACGTCCTGGGCGCCCGGCCTCCCTGCCATCCATCCCCGCCGCCCGCGGAGAGCGGTCACGTTAACCGGGAGGCGCTGATGCATTTCAGTTCTCTTATGTCTTGAAATTTCGCTGCTGTATTTTCCTATCACTTCATAGGACTGCTATATATATATATTTTATTTTTTTAACAAGTCCGTGAGCCTCTAGGCTTCCTCCGCTGCACAGCGGGCCGCTGTGAATGAGAAGTCTGGGGGTCAGGGTGTTAGCGCGCCCGGCGGGGGGGACACACAGTAAGGCTGGGGGCCCCTGGCAAAGGGGAGAGCGGGAGGGTCAGAGCGGGGCCCAGGGGGGTGCGGGGAGGGCACTCCTACCCCCAGGTCCCCCCACACACATCCCCCACCTTCCCAACTCCCCCCCACCCCCCCCCCCGCACCGGGGCGGGTGCCCCCCGGGTTCGGGGAGCGGGGCGGGCACAGGGCGCGGGTGGCCGGGGCCGCCGGAGGGGGGCGCCGGAGCCGGAGGGGGCCCGGCCACGGGGCGGGGGGGGGCGGCCCCGCGGTCACCTGAGCGGCCGAGCTCCTCCCACTCGCCGGGGCCGCAGAAGATCGCGGCCAGCGCCGCCCGCTCCTCCGCCGCCCGCTCCTCCGCCGCCATCCGCGCCGCCGCCGCCCGCGCCGCCCCTTCCGCCCGCGCTGCCGGCCGTGGCCACCGGGGGGCGCGCGCGTCTGCGCAGCGCGTGGCGGGCGGACAGGCCCGCGGTCCCCCCCCCCCCCCCCCGCCCCGGCCTCCGCCCCCCGCCTCCCGCCTCCCGGGGCGGCGAATGGCCGGGCTCCCCGCGCCCCGGGGCCGGGCTTTCCTGCCCGCCCGCCCCGCCCCGCCCGCCCCCGGTGCGGGGGGAGGAGGAGGAGGCCGGGCGGAGGGGACCGGGCGGAGGAGCGGGGACGTGGGGCTCCCGGAGCGGGGCGGGGGGAGGCGGGGACCCGCGCCTCCTGGGCTCCAGGGAGCGGGCCCCGCGGTGCGCAGCCCGGGACCCCGCAGCCTGGTTCCACCCCCCCCCCCGCAGCCCGGGCTCCCCCTCCCCCCCCCCCCCCCCCGCAGCCTGGGCCTCTCCCCCCCCCCGCAGCCCGGGCCCCCGCAGCCTGGTTCCACCACCACCCCCCCCGCAGCCTGGACCCCCCCCCCCCCCCCGCAGCCTCGGCTCCCCCCCCCCCCCCAGCCCGGCCTCCCCGGGGCGGCCCCCGAAGCCCCGGCAGCAGGCGGCCGGCCCCGGGGTCACTGCCCGCCCGGTGCTGCCCAGGCCCCCGCCCTCCCCCCATGGGATCCCGGCCTTGGGCGCCATCACGTGTGTAAACACAGGCTCCTCAATAATTAATCTGTGGGACCGACGCCCAGAAGCAGCGGCTCAGGAGCCGCAGGAAGAGACGGGGCCGGGAACCCAGCGCTTGGGCTCAGGAACCGGAGTCCTGGACCGACCGGGGCCGACCGGCGGGACAATCCCGTTTCAGCCTGGCCTCCGGGGCTGGAGACCCTGCAGGACCTGCCGGGCCTGGCGAACCTTTTGTTTGTTTTGTCTTAACTGACTTTGAGGCAGAGGAAGAGAAACATCCTGAGGGCTGCCCTCCGCTCCTCCTGCGGCCCTGCTGCCTGGGATGGCGCACCCCTTCCCCGGCCCCACATACACACTCACCCCCCACACACCCCACACACACACACAGCACACACACTCACACACAGCACACACACCCCACACACACCCCACACACACACACAGCACACACATACACAGCACACACACTCACCCCCCACACCCCCCACACACACACAGCACACACATACACACAGCACACACACACACACACAGCACACACACACACAGCACACACACCCCACACACACAGAGTACACACACCCCACACACACTCGCACCCCACACCCCCCACACACACAGCACACACACACACAGCACACACTCACCCCACACACACCCCACACACACACAGCACACACACTCACCCCACACACACCCCACACACACTCACCCCATACACACCCCACACACACACACAGCACACACACACAGCACACACACTCACCCCACACACACAGAGTACACACACTCACCCCACACACACTCACCCCATACACACTCACCCCACACACACACACAGCACACACACACACACAGCACACACACACACAGCACACACACACACACAGCACACACACTCACCCCACACACAGAGAGTACACACACCCCACACACACTCACCCCACACACACACACAGCACACACATACACAGCACACACACTCACCCCACACACACACAGCACACACACACAGCACACACACACACAGCACACACACACACACAGCACACACACATACACAGCACACACACACAGCACACACACACAGAGTACACACACCCCACACACACCCCATACTCACACACCCCCCACACACACACAGCTCACACACACACACAGCACACACATACACACAGCACACACACTCACCCCCCACACATCCCACACACACACAGCACACACACACACACAGCACACACACATACACAGCACACACACACAGCACACACACACAGAGTACACACACCCCATACACACTCACCCCACACACACACACAGCACACACACACACACAGCACACACATACACACAGCACACACACTCACCCCACACACACCGAGTACACACACCCCACACACACTCACCCCATACACACTCACCCCCCACACACACACAGCACACACACACAGCACACACACACACACAGCACACACACTCACCCCACACACACAGAGTACACACACCCCACACACACTCACCCCATACACACTCACCCCCCACACACACACAGCACACACACACAGCACACACACACACACAGCACACACACTCACCCCACACACACAGAGTACACACACCCCACACACACTCACCCCATACACACTCACCCCACACACACACACAGCACACACACACACACAGCACACACACACACACACAGAGTACACACACCCCACACACACTCACCCCACACACACTCACCCCCCACACACACAGCACACACACACACACACACACACACAGCACACACACTCACCCCACACACACAGAGTACACACACCCCACACACACTCACCCCATACACACTCACCCCACACACACACACAGCACACACAGCACACACACACACAGCACACACACTCACCCCACACACACAGAGTACACACACCCCACACACACTCACCACATACACACCCCCCACACACACACAGCACACACACACAGCACACACACACAGCACACACACACACAGCACACACACATACACAGCACACACACTCACCCCACACACACAGAGTACACACACCCCACACACACTCACCACATACACACCCCAGACACACACACAGCACACACACACAGCACACACACACACAGCACACACACATACACAGCACACACACTCACCCCACACACACAGAGTACACACACCCCACACACACCCCATACACACTCACCCCCCACACACACACAGCACACACACACAGCACACACACACACACAGCACACACACTCACCCCACACACACAGAGTACACACACCCCACACACACTCACCCCATACACACTCACCCCCCCCACACACAGCACACACACACAGCACACACACACACACAGCACACACACACACAGCACACACACATACACAGCACACACACTCACCACATACACACTCACCCCACACACACAGAGTACACACACCCCACACACACACACAGCACACTCACCCCACACACACAGAGTACACACATACACAGCACACACATACACAGCACACACACACACAGTACACACACCCCACACACACTCACCCCCCACACACTCACCCCCCCCACACACAGAGTACACACATACAAAGCACACACACACAGCACACACACATACACAGCACACTCACCCCACACACACAGCACACTCACCCCCCACCCCCCACACACACCTCACACTCACCCCCCACACACACACACAGCACACACACAGCACACATACACAGCACACACACAGCACACACACCACCCACACACTCACCCCACACACACACACAGAGTACACACACAGCACACACATACACAGCACACACACAGCACACACACTCACCACCCACACACTCACCCCACACACACACACAGAGTACACACACCCCACACACATACACAGCGTGCACACAGCACACACACACAGAGTACACACACAGCACACACACACACAGCACACACACATACACAGCACACACACATACACAGCACACACACTCACCCCACACACACAGCACACTCACCCCCCACCCCCCACACACACAGCACACTCACCCCCCACCCCCCACACACACAGCACACACATACACAGCACACACACTCACCCCACACACACAGCACACTCACCCCCCACCCCCCCCCACACACAGCACACACACATACACAGCACACACACACACAGCACACTCACCCCCCACCCCCCACACACACAGCACACACACATACACAGCACACACACTCACCCCACAACAGAGTACACACATACACACACACACACAGAGTACACACACACAGAGTACACACACACAGAGTACACACATACACAGCGCGCACACAGAGCCACAACGGCCACAGGACCTTTTGGGTCGGTTGGTTGGGTTGGTTTGGTGTTGCCTTAGTTTCTTTTTTAAAAAAGAAATAACGTTTTGAGAGGCCAGCGGGGGACTGACCGCTGCACAGTGGCGGTCCCTGACCTGCCGCACCAGCACCAGCGGGCGGCCGCCGCCCTGGTCATGCTCCCCCCTCCGGCCCCTCCTCCCGCTGCTGCCACGGGGAGGGAAGACGGGAGGCCGGAGGGAGCCTGGGGGAGGCCGGAGGGAGCCCGGAGGGAGGCCGGGGGAGGCCTGAGGGAGCCCGGGGAGGCCGGAGGGAGGCCCGGAGGGAGGCCGGGGGAGGCCTGAGGGAGCCCGGGGAGGCCGGAGGGAGGCCCGGAGGGAGGCCGGGGGAGGCCGGAGGGAGCCCGGGGAGGCCGGAGGGAGGCCCGGAGGGAGGCCGGGGGGAGGCCCGGAGGGAGGCCGGGGGAGGCCGGAGGGAGGCCGGGGGGAGGCCCGGAGGGAGGCCGGGGGAGGCCCGGAGGGAGGCCGGGGGAGGCCGGAGGGAGGCCGGGGGAGGCCGGAGGGAGCCCGGAGGGAGGCCGGGGGAGGCCGGAGGGAGGCCGGGGGAGGCCGGAGGGAGCCCGGGGAGGCCGGAGGGAGGCCCGGAGGGAGGCCGGGGGGAGGCCCGGAGGGAGGCCGGGGGAGGCCCGGAGGGAGGCCGGGGGAGGCCGGAGGGAGCCTGGGGGAGGCCGGAGGGAGCCCGGAGGGAGGCCGGGGGAGGCCTGAGGGAGCCCGGGGAGGCCGGAGGGAGGCCGGGGGAGGCCCGGAGGGAGGCCGGGGGAGGCCGGAGGGAGCCCGGAGGGAGGCCGGAGGGAGGCCGGGGCGGGGGGAGGCCGAGGGGAGGCTGGGGGAGGCCGGAGGGAGGCCGGGGGGAGCCCGGGGGAGGCCGGAGGGAGGCCGGGGGGAGGCCTGGAGGGAGGCCGGGGGGAGGCCCGGAGGGAGGCCGGGGGGAGGCCTGGAGGGAGGCCGGGGGGCCCAGAGAGGGGTCCGGGACCGAGCTCTCAGAGCCGGCTGTGTTTGTCGTCGTCGGACAGGTTTATTCACACTCAGATGGGCCCACTGGTTAGCAACGCTTTATTTTAGACGCCTTAGAGTTAATTCCGATCAGCAGCCGTGCCTGGGGCTCCGATCGGACAAAGGAGTCCATTTCCTACTTAACATTCCCCGCACCCTGCGGCCTGGCTCCGGTCAGCGCATCGCCCCCACCACGGGCTCCGTGCCATTCCCGGTCCGGGCGCCGTCCCAGGGGGGAGCAGCAGGCAGCTGATCCATGGCGCTCATCCCTGACGTTTCTCTCCCTCCCTCTCCCTTCCTCTCTGAGATCAATAAAACTTGTTTTTAAGAGAAGCAGCGTTATCCTCTGAGACAAAGCGATGCCAGGATGTCCCCACACACACGGCCCTTTTGGTGATTCTTGTCCTGAACCCACCTCCCTCCGGGGAGGGGAGGGAAGGGGAGGGAAGAGGAGGGGAGGGCGGGGGGGGGGGGAGGAGGGTAGTAGGCAGGAGACCAACGAGCTGGCAGTCGGAGGTGTTCTTGGAGCCGCGTCTCTGGGAGTGAGAAAGGCCCTCCTTGGGTTTGGTCTGAAACACGGAACCTGGTGCGAGAGCTGCCCGCCTCCCCAGCGCCATGCCCAGCCCGTCCCCGGGGGGCGGCTCCCTCCCCAGGCGGGAGGGGGGGGGCGCGGCCAGGCCGGCACCGACAGGACCGGCTCGGCTCCTCGGCCTCGTACGGGGAACCCGGCTGAGCCATCTGCTGGCAAGTTTGTTTGGAAATAAACGGACGCCAGCGAGTTGGCAGATGAAAGAGCCAGGCTCCCTCAGGCTGCCCCCATCCCCCGCCCCCACGGCCGCAGCCAGAACGCCCACAGCGGCTCCCGTCGGACGCTCTGGTCGCTCAACCGGTTGAAGGACTAAGAGGAGCCACAGACGTGTCCCAATGAAACCATCACACGTTCGCTTCCCTTCGCGCCGTAAACAGGCGTTTGTAAACGCTGCAGGCCTGCCTCCGCCGCCGCGTACCGAGGGTTTGTCTGATCGCTGTTTAAACTTCCTGCAACGCTTCCCTTTAAACAGCATTTTAATTGGTCAGAGAGGAAGGGAGAGGGAGAGAGAGAAACATCAATGATGAGAGAACGGTGGATCAGCTGCCTCCGGCACGCCCCACACTGGGGATCAGGCCTGCAACCCCGGCCTGTGCCGAGCCACGCCCGCCGGGCCGAATTTATTTTAATTGCGTCTTTTGGGACGTGTTCGTTCCCCTTAAAAAGGAAACCAGCATGAAGTGTGGACTCCCTCCCGCACAGATCGCCCCGCAGAGGCCTCTGAGCGAGGGGCGGGCGGGCGGGCGGCGTGGGCCGCTCTCAGGGGAGGCGTCAGCTCCAGGTGTGAGCGTGGACGTTTCCATAGCGTTGGTCACGTCGAGAGGAGGCCCGCCGTGGAGCCTGACAGACATGCCCCTGAGACGCCGGCGCCGCTTCCCTGGGCGCTGAACGCCGGGCTCCCGGCGCCAATGAAAAGGGCAGGTTTTCCACGGAGACACGCAGGGAAGCGGCGACGGCGGCGGGGCGGACGCCGCTCCTGGGGCGCCTCCCACGGGCCCCGGGCCCCTGCCGGGCACTGGGGAGGCGGCACTCACGGCTCCCGGAGCGTGGCTGACTGCCTCGCACCCACCGGGCAACAGGGCCGGCGGTCCCTGGCGGACGCCCGGGGAGCCGGCACACGCGCAGCGCCCGCAGGAGGCGTCCGTCCGAGAGGGGGCGGGGTCCCGGCCTCGGGAAGGGGCGCTCCGCAGGCGGGCAGCGTGCGGTGCAGGTGCTGAGCCCGTCCTCGCCCACAGGCCGGCCCGGCTCCCCGCAGACGGCAGACGGGGGTGGGGACGTGCAGGTCTGGGAGCCTGGACGGACCCCCCACGCCATGTGACCTTTTATGTAAACCTTCAGGCTGCCTCATGCTTACGGTGCACGGGAAAATCAAGAAGGAAACCTTGGGATTAAAAACAAAACTTTAGTTTCTCTTTCCTACAGGTAAAAATTTAGAGGGGGCGGGGGGGCTGGAACCCTGGGCAGCGTGTGTCCCTGACACGGAGCGGGGCCGCACGGGGCCCGCCGCGCCGCGGCCGCTCAGTCCAGCTTGCCGTTGCGGAGGCTGCGGCCGCCGGCCTTCTCCCGCCGCATCAGCGCCAGCACGCGGAAGCAGCCCTTGGCGATCTTGACCATCCAGAGGACGTTCATCACGTCCAGGACCACGCAGGAGCCCACCCAGGAGCACTGCTTCAGCAGCCCCAGCCGCGCGTAGGGCTCGGTGCCCACCAAGGACAGCATGAAGCCGTAGAAGGACGGGATGGGCAGGATGCGCACCACGAAGAAGGCCAGCGTCATGAGCAGCCCATTGAGCACGTTGGCCGTGGAGAGCTTGGAGTACTGCAGGGCTTCCAGGAACCACCTGCGGAACGGGAGAGGCGCCGCCGGGACGGCCGTGCGGCTCAGCGGACCGAGCGTCGGCCTGCGGACTGAGGGGCCTGGGTTCGGTTCCCAGGCAGGACCCACGCCTGGGCTGCGGGCTCGATCCCCGGGTGTGTGTGTGTGTGTGTGTGTGTGTGTGCAGGAGGCAGCCGATCCACGATTCTCTCTTGTCATTGATGCGTCTATCCCTCTCTGCCTCTCCCTTCCTCTCTGACATCAATAAAAATAAAACACGTAAGAAACGTCGCACTGCTTTGCGTCTGTGGGGAGTGACGTTTTAATTCCCGGTGTTACAGCTCCGTGAGCACGGCCCCAGGTGGACAGACGGGGCCGGGGCAGGTGTGGAAGCACCGACAGGCGCTGTGCGTGCCCACAGGGCAGCCCACGTCCAGCTGCCGGGGGGAGGGTGCAGGACACAGCTGCCCGGCGGCCACGAGCACGGGCCCGGGCCCTGGCTCTGACGCCCTTCTCCCACGCCAGGGGCCCGGGCTGCCGGAGGAGTCGCTGGGGCCGGGCTGGGGCACAGAACACACACGTCCTTAGGCGTGTTGTCTTTTAACAAACACGCCTTTTATCAGAGGACAGAAGGATGGGGTGTGTCCCAGGGACATAAAAACCAACAAAACCCATCTTATCACCTGGGCTCCTTCCTGGGAAGGGGGGGGGGTGTGTGTGTGAACAGGGAAGGCACTATTTACATACAGGTAGTGAGTGTGCTTGGTGTTGATTTCAGAGAGGAAGGAGAGGGAGAGAAACACCCATGATGAGAGAGAATGTGCTGAGAGAGATGACGGGTCGGCCGCCTCCAGCATGCCCCCTCCCCCTCCCCAGGAATGGAGCCCACAACCCGGGCCTGTGCCCCGACTGGAATCAATGTCCAACCACTGAGCCGCCGGCCAGGCTCTGCGGGTGCTTTGATTCCCAGCCTCACGTGTTGGTATCGGCTGCCTGATGCACAGGGGGAAAGGGTGAGGCTCGCTTGCGGGGGGGGGGAGGGGGGGGAGAAGTGAGGGACAAGGACGGGAGAGGAAACGGGCCCGGGGCTGGGCCTGGGGCTGGGCCTGGGGCTGGGCCCGGGGCTGGGCCTGGGGGCTGGGCGCCCCGGGCAGGGCGGGGGCTGGCCAGGGCTCCGGGCTGGACATGGCTGGAGCCCAGCGGTGGGGAGAGCCTCGCGCTGGCTGTGAGCACAAGCGGGACCTTGTTGGGACCTTGGAGAGCGTCCAGGAGGCTCTGGGGCGGAGCTGTGCTGGGTGGGACCCAGGGAACATTAACTCGGGAGGCGCGGGCGCGGGGGCATCGCCCAGCAGCAGAGCGGGTTAAACAGAGACAGAGGAGCGGCAGAGATGGAGACGGCCTGCAGGGGGACGCATCCACCCGGCGTGGGGGGGGGGTCCCCGAGGGGCAACCCAGGGCCGCGTCCGGAGAAACGGGGGCCAGGCGCAGGCGGCCAGGGGCACGCGGACTCGCCTGCGGAAGTGGCCGCTGTGTGGCGGTCATCGCTCCTGTGCCCCCCTCGCCTTCCCCGAGCTGTGGGGCCTGGGAAACCATCCCCCCTCCGCCCGCCAATCCGCGGCACAGCTGACCACACCGCGCCCGGGCGCCCTACCGCTGGTTCACGCAGGGGCTGGAGAGCTCGGCGAGCAGGCGGAAGTTCGCGACGTACTGCAGCACGCCGTCTCTCTGGTGAGGAACACGACACGCGGTCAGCTTCCCGGCGCCCAGACCACTGGCGAGCCCGCGGCCGCGCCGCGTCTGCCGCTGGCTCTCCTCCTGGGGGCCCGAGCGGTCAGCAGGGGCCGCAACATTGAAAAGGACAAGAGCGGCCCAGCCGGCCGGCCGGCGTGGCTCCAGGACGGAGCGGCGACCTATGGACCAGGGGGTCACGGCTCGACTCCCCGCCAGGGCGCGGGCCGGGCGCGGGCTCACCCCGGCAGGGCGCGTGCGGGCGGCAGCCGGCCCCTGAGTCTCTCCCATCTCGGATGGTTCTGACTCCCTCTCCCGCCCCCCTGCAGTCGGGGAGAACAGAATAGCATTGAGAAGCCGGGCTCGCTCGGGGAGGTCTGCCGGAAGGGGCCTCCCAGGGACCGTGGTGAGGCGCGGACTCGTCCTGCGTGCAGCCGGGAAGGCGGACAGGCACAGCAGCCGCGCGGTCCCCGGGTTTTCAGTGAAAATCAGAGAAACGGGCCGTCTGCCTCCCGGGTGTGTGAACCCCCGCGTGGCCTCAGACCCGGCGTGGAGCTGTGTCTGCCCGCGGCGGGCGGCTGGCCCGGTGCAGGGGGGCCGGGACGCGGCTGCGGAGGGTCGGCTGGGCTGGGGGTCCCCGGGCCCTCCCAGCGGCCGGCGGCCCGCTCACCAGCACGAGGAAGAAGGCGTAGAGCGAGGCACAGTGGTGAATCACGAAGAACTTGTCGCCGAGCACGTCCCAGTGCCGCACGATGACCAGCAGGTCTGCGAGGGGGAGACGGGCCGTCACGGGCAGCGCTGCTTCGGCGCCTCTGCAGCTCCCTCTCCCGCACTCATCCCCCGTCCAGCCCCTCCAACACACACACACATGCACACACACGCACACACACGCACACGTGCACGCACACACACACACACACACACACACACACACGCTCTGCTCCCGCCTCAGCGGCCAGGGCCCCGCTTTGTGGTCGGCTCCCATGCAGCTGCGCCCCGACGCCCTGGGGCCGCCCGGCGTGAGGCGGAAGTTAAAGCATGAGTGAGCCCAGGCTGGTGTGGCCCGGCGGACAGAGCCTCGGCCTGTGGGCTGAAGGGTCCCGGGTTCTCGCCCGGTCAGGGGCTTCGATGGCCAGAGCAGGAGCCAGTGTCCTCTGGCCTCAGGGACCCGGGGCCACTCCGGCTGGCCCGGGACGTGGGACCAGGCGCCTCCCTGACGGCAGGTCTGGAAGCCGGACTTTTGCAAATGTTCCCCTCACCCCACCCGCGGCCGAGGGCACACAGCGGGCCCGGGCCCCGGGCAGGACAAAACTGCAGGAGTCCTGTCCGCCCCCTCTCGCCCCCCAGGAGGCTCCCCAGATCACGGGGACCCCGCTTACTGACGCGCCCAGGCTCGGGGAGGCCCCCCCCAGCTCTGCCCCCCTCGGGACCAGGCCAGGGGAGACGCTCCTCGGGTCAGCCGCCCGGAGCACAGCCGCGGGCGCGGGCTCGGCCCCAGGAAGGGAAGGGGCGTGGGGAGCGCACGTACCAGAGATGAGGTAGCCGGAAGCGATGGCCACGTTCGCTTTGGCCAGCAGCGAGTCGCCCCTGCGGACAGCGAGAAAGCGCCCTTACGCTCGGTTACGGGGGAAAGACGCCACCTCGTCCCAGGACAGAAAGGCCCCCGGGGCCCGGCTGGACAGGACGCCCTCTGCACAGGGTCCGCCGCACGGAGCCCCCTGCCGCACGAGGCGCGGGTCCTCCCTGGCGAGCACGTCCCCAGGAGAGCCTGCCGAGGCCTCAGCGCCGGGCACACCTCCCCACCGGGCACACCTCCCCGCCGGGCACACCTCCCCGCCGGGCACACCTCCCCGCCGGGCACACCTCCCCGCCGCGCGGCCGTCCGGCGGAACCCCCGCCCACAGGGACGTGGTCCTCCCGGCACAGTTTGGTATTGATGAGGGGCAGGCGGACTGCGAGGACTGTCCTCCTCCAAACAGCTCTCGGCTGCCCAGCGCAGCGGCTCAGAGCTCCCGGGAGGGCCGGGCCACGCACAGGCCGAAGCCGGACCGGGCCACCAGGTGCTCCCACGGACAGCGCGCCCCGCCCCAGCCGGCGCGGGAGGCTGGCTTACCAGAGAGGGTCCGCAATGACAGCCTCGTCAAACAGGGACACCGCCAGGCTCAGGGCCCCGACCACCATGGAGTGGCAGGTGGAGACCACTCTGGAAGAGAGGAGAGGCCCCGTGAGAGCCGGCCACGGGGCACCGGCGCCAGCCGGCAGCACGGGCGCTGGAGGGGAGCGTCGGGATGTGAGCCCGGGCCCAGCTGCGCCCGACTTCGGAGTTCACAGGGTCCCCCCGGAGTCACAGGGTCCCCCCGGAGTCACAGGGTCCCCCGGAGTCACAGGTTCCCCCCGGAGTCACAGGGTCCCCCCGGAGTCACAGGTTCCCCCCGGAGTCACAGGGTCCCCCCGGAGTCACAGGGTCCCCCCGGAGTTCACAGGGTCCCCCCGGAGTCACAGGGTCCCCCTGGAGTCACAGGGTCCCCCGGAGTCACAGGGTCCCCCCGGAGTCACAGGGTCCCCCCGGAGTTCACAGGGTCCCCCCGGAGTCACAGGGTCCCCCCGGAGTTCACAGGGTCCCCCCGGAGTCACAGGGTCCCCCGGAGTTCACAGGGTCCCCCCGGAGTCACAGGGTCCCCCTGGAGTCACAGGGTTCCCCCGGAGTCACAGGTTCCCCCCGGAGTCACAGGGTCCCCCCGGAGTCACAGGGTCCCCCCGGAGTCACAGGGTCCCCCCGGAGTCACAGGGTCCCCCCGGAGTCGCCTGCAGGGAGGCCCCGAGGCGCAGCGGAGCGGGGCGCCCTGACGACGCCCTGCGTGTCCCAGGATTCCGCGCTCCTTCCTGCTCCGGTAGATGGAATGACTCCGTCTACCGGGGACCCACGCCGGATCCTGAACCAGAATCCGCACGCCCCGGAGGCAGTTCCGGATGCTGGCCGCCTCGTGGGAGTGCAGTCACCAACACGAGCGCGCTTCTGACCAGAAAACCGACCGGACAGACACAGAAACTGTCCGAGAGCGAGCGCAGAGCCGGCCTCCTTCGGGGGAAGCTCGGCGTCTGAGAGCTCGGCGACGTGCCGAGAATGGAGCGGCTCGGCCAACTGCCCCGCTCCGGCGTGCGCGAGCGAGAAATAAAGGCTGTTCTTCTTTGTTAGGACGGAGAGGAGAGAAAGGGACAGCACGGTCTTCTCTCTAGAAATGAACAGCAATGACTTCCTCTCTGCACGGCCGCACCCCTTCAAAGGGGAATGACACGTTAACCAACATGGACGCAGAGATCACTGTGACCTGAGGGACGGCGGTGGACGGCTCAGGCAGCGTGCCCTGCAGAGGTCCCCGAAGCCAGCGCGTCCGGGCTCCAGGGGCCTCGCCTGCTGCGGACAGCGACAGGGAGACACGCGGACCCCGCCGGCCGGCGGCTCGGTGGCCTGCGTGTGTGCGCCGTGTTCCCCGAGGACACAGCCGGACCCAGGGGTTAGGATCCTCGTGTGCGAGAAGCCCTCCGGCTAAACAGCCATCGTACAACCAAAACCAAAACCAAACCAGTCAGTGGCGGTGCAGCCAGCTTTCCGCTGCCCCGTGCACATCCTGTGAAAGGACGAGGCCCCCACAAACACCGGAACAGTGTCTTCCCGGCAAAGGGTAACGTTTGTCCCCGAGGCCAGGCCTCATCCGTGTCTGCCGAGCGGTGTGCGCGGGGGAGGATCTGGCAGGCGAGTCCCGGGAAAGTTCAACGTCACCGGGACCGGTGCTCCCGCTACGCAGGACGGGGCCGGAGCAGCCTGGGCCGCTGTGCCCGGGTCAACGTCCGTCCGTCCGTCCGTCCGTCCGTGTGCTCAGAAGCTGCTGCTGGTCAAACTTCACCGTTAACTCTTTACAGGCAGCTCCGGGCAAAGCGGGACCGAAATGCTACCCGGATAAGGCATTTCCCTCCTGTTCCCTGAAGACGGGCAAAGAGCAACGCGTGGCTTTGGGGACAGCGCTCTGCCTTCGAGGCGACGGAGACCGAGTTCGAACGGCAAAGGCAACGCGCGTGCTGGAGGAGCGGCACGGCTCAGACGGGGGGCTCGGCGCCGGTGAGGCCGGTTTCGATCAGGGGCATGAGAACCAGGAGGCCTGCCGTCCCCCAGGAGCCGGGGACGGAGCGAGGACAGAGACAGCAGCTCCCACGTGTGTTTTCAGGAAAAGCCACTCTGAGGGCAGTGCCGCCCGGGCACTGATGACATGTTCTCCCTCCGGGAGGACGTCCTGGCCTCCGTGGGTGGCCCAGACCCGATCCCTCTGAGACTGTCCCGGTCAGCAGGGGGCAGGGAGGGCCGCCTTCTGCCTCCAAACCCAATGCTGGATTTCAGGACATGTGTGTATGTGTGTGTATGTGTGTGTGTGTGTATGTGTGGGTGTATTGTGTGTGCGCGTGCATGTGCATGTGTGTATTTGTGCACAAGCGTGTGCGCGCGTGTGTGCATGTGTGTATTTGTGCGTGCGTGTGTGTGTGTGTGTGTGTGTGTGTTCACTTGGCTCAAAAAGCAGACCCTTTCCCTCCTCCTCTGCCCTCCCGCCGCTCTGCGTTAGGCCCGTGTAAGCCCAGCGCAGGTGGGACGGACTGGCCAAAGAGCGCCCGCACCTGGCCAGCATCGGACCCCGTTCCTCTCCACCTCCTCTTTCCCACGCGTCTCCCCGGGGAGCGCTGAGTCAGGCCGAGTGCCTTCCGGCTGCACTGCTGGGTCATCGTCTGCGCTGAGTGCCCCCGCCCCCCCTGCTCTGGGCTGGCAGCTCTCCCGGCTCCCGGCCTGTGGCTGCTCTAACGGGTGAAAAGAGAGTGAAGACAGGAACCCAGCCGCCCGCCTCCCCACCCCCTCCGTGCGTCCTCCTGCCGCAGTTTGGAGACAAAACCGCGAACACCGCTGCCTCCTGCCACGGGACAGCGTCCTGGCCGTCCTTAGGACTGGCCGCGGCTCTTATTTGTCCAGAAGCCCGCGGGGAGGCGTCTCACGCCGGGGCGAGGAGCTGTGGCGGGCGGGAGCCAGACAGACCCCCTCCGTGGGTTTCCAGCAGTGATTATGGCGTTTAGAGACTGCTGACTGCATCGCACAGTCAGCCTCAACTTCCACCAAACAAGGACACAAAACTCTCAGCTGGTGAGACTGACAGCCTTCTCTGTCCCTACACGTCCGCTCGCTTCCCTCTTGCTTTTGGGGTAAAGAATCTAAAAGCAGCTTTTACTTTGGGATTCTGTAACAACGGGCATGTGCCGGAGGCTCGGGGCTGCAGTTCACCGAGAGAGAGAGAGGGGGGGGGGGGGGAGTAGGGAGGGAGGGAGGGAGGAGGGGGGCGGGGGGGAGGGAGACAGCCCATCCCCCCGGCCGTCAGCTGCCGCGGCCGGGCGGCCAGGACTATATATAGGCCGCGGCGGCGGCTCCTGTTCGCTCGCCGGCGTGTCAGTGCCAGGACCCAGCTGCCGTCGTAAATGATTCAGAGGCGCGAGGCGGTCCTCTCGGCCGCCAGCCGTCGGCTCCTCCACACCAGCCCGGAAGCGGAGTGTGTTTCCCGCCACCTTCATTGTCAGATGTGGTTCGGTATTCCCTGTGTGAGAGCTACCAGCCTGTCTTATGTTAGTCCTAACGTCACAATTTCCAGCTTAGATTTTCTTAGATCCGAAACGGAAGACTATCGTTTCGTTGGTTTTTAGAGGGATATGAGGGAGAGGGGGAGAGGGAGGGAGGGAGAGAAGCAGAGAGGGAGAGAGAGAGAAAGAGAGAAACACCAATGGGAGAGAGAGAAAGAGAAATAGAGGAAGAGAGAGATAAACATCAATGGGAGAGAGACATGCTGGTGGGTGGCCTCCCCCAGGCACCCCAACCAGGGGTCAAACCTGCAACCTGAGCGCGTGCCCCGACTGGGAATCGAACCGGCGACCTTGTGGGTGCCCGGACGATGCTCAGCCGAGAGCCGCACCAGCCGGGGGCGCTAAAGGAAAGGCTTTTTGGGAGCATTTTCAGTCGTTTTATTTCCCGAAGCTCGCTCCCTGGAAGGCCCGTGGCGTCCGTGAGCGTTACCTGGAGTTCCACTCGATCTTCTTGGCGGGGCCCAGGCGGCTGAAGCCCGGGGACACCTTCGCGGAGAGCCAGGGGCTGAGGACGTGGAAGAGGAGCTGGAAGACGCACAGGCTGGCGAGGATGGTGCCCAGGACCCACACGGCGTCCGCGTCCATGGCTGCCGCCTGCGGGGGGAGAGGCGAGGGCTCAGTGCTCGCGGCGGCTCCCGGCGAACCCGTGAGCCTGTGACCCTCCGAGCGTGGGGCTGCGTCTGAGCCGCCCATCTCCGTCCGGCGCGAGTGGAGGGGTCAGAGAAGCGGTGAGGATTTGAAGCCCTTCCCCACGATCGGGCATAGGGCCTTGTCTCTGGATTGGAAATAGAAGCAGGAAGCCCGTATCTCAGAGACCTCAGCGTTTCTCCTGCGCCGTTCCGCGGTAACCCGGGGGCACGCAAACGCAGCGCGTCTCGGCGTTTACGACGGGAAGGGGGTTTCACGTGCTATCGCTCAGGGATTCTTTCAGTGATGTTTTCAATTATCACCCAGTGACGTCGTCACCTGACTTCTCTAGGCCTCACTCTCCCCTCGTTTGTTAGGTGAGAGTTGGTTAGATGATTTCTAAAGAAACCATTAAACCAAAAAAATCATAACAGAAACAAACGAACAACAAGTCCTGCCATCACACACATCCCTGGACAGAAACAGAGCTTTTCACAGAAGCGCGTCAGCTTCTAAGGGGAGAGTTCGGGGAAAGAGCGTCAGGGTCACTTTCAAAGCACGTTTTGTCTCCCTGAGCTGAACTGTTTTGGCTCCTAAAAATCTTAGGAACATTTAGACCCAAAAAAGAGGAGACGGAAGGATTTGCTCCGTCCACAGACAAGCCTCCCTGCAGCCCCATCCCCCCCCCCACTCGCCTCTTCCCCGCGAGAAAAGAAAATGAATCAACAGAAGCCAACTCAGCCTCGCGAGTCCCCTTCCTACCAGGGCGTCCCCTTCCTACCAGGGCGTCGGAGCAGCGCCCGTCCCTCCCTCCTTCCCCTCCCCCTCCCCTTCCTCCTCCCCCTCCCCCTCCTCCCCGCTCTAGTGTGCGCTCAGCAGAAACACTGGCACTACAGTCCTCTGGGGAGTCACGGCCGGCACCGCCTGTTTACCTTCTTCTAAAATTGTGTCTGCTGTGTGTGTGTCCGGTTTAATCGGTGGCCTGAGTTGACTACTAACCAAATGACACAACAGCAGGTTTTGTGGCTGCATTACACATCGCCAAGGTTTTCTCGGCGAGGCATAGCAGGGACCGTGTTTTCCTGAGATGCAAGCCCGAGGGGGCCTGCGGGCCGGCGAGGGTAGAGACGGCAGCCGGGAAGCGGGAGAGAGGCCGCCTCCGAGCTGACCGGGAGCCGACGGGGAGCGAACACCCCGGAGCAGGAGGGAGGGAGGGTCCTTCCGCTACAGCCCAGCGTGGCCGCCAGCGCTCCTCCGGGCACGGCGCCGGAGCCAGAGCCAGGCGACGCCGCCCGCTCCGCGAACTGCTCCGTCCTGTCCCGCTTCGACAGTCACACCACGCCGAGACCCGTCCTTCCCTGGAAGCTGGCTTTGGGGGTGTCCCACGCCGAGACCCGTCCTTCCCTGGAAGCTGGCTTTGGGGGGTGTCCCACGCCGAGACCCGTCCTTCCCTGGAAGCTGGCTTTGGGGGGTGTCCCACGCCGAGCCCCGTCCCGTCCTTCCCTGGAAGCTGGCTTTGGGGGGTGTCCCACGCCGAGACCCGTCCTTCCCTGGAAGCTGGCTTTGGGGGGTGTCCCACGCCGAGCCCCGTCCCGTCCTTCCCTGGAAGCTGGCTTTGGGGGCTGTCCCATGCCGAGACCCGTCCCGTCCTTCCCTGGAAGCTGGCTTTGGGGGGTGTCCCACGGACCCTGGAGTTCCCTGCAGACTCTGGGCTCACTGGGGGCGGCAGGTGTGAGTCCCTTTGCAAACAGGTTTCCTGGAGAGCACGTGCCGCTGCCCCCGAAGGCACAGACACCGTTAGTGCAGCCCCCACGGCTCTGCTCTGAGCACTGGCCCGGGGCGTCACCCGTTTCCCGGGAAAGCCAGGCTCCAGGGAGGAAGCCACTGCCCTGTCTGTTCACCGAGTCAGGCAGCAGCCCTGACTGTCACGCGAGGCGGGAGGAACCCGGGCCAGGTGGGCCGAAGGGCCTTCCGCACCTGCCTCCGCCCCCCGGGGCGACCCGCGGAGACCGCCAGCTGCCTGGTGTCCCGGAGGACGGAGGCCGCGCAGCCCGGCTGACGGGTGGCACCGCCGGCTCCCGGCGCTGCTGACAGGCGGTCAGACCGTCCGGCCAGCTGACCCTCCAGCTGGAGGAGCTCGAGGGAGCCCGCCACCCACAGCTGCGGGAGGAAGAAGCGGGCATTGTTCTGAGCCGCTGGCTTTGGGGCGGTTTGTTATTGAGCAAGAGATCAAAACAGCAGCGGCCGAGGGCAGCGTGGCTCTCGCCCCCTTTCCTCGCCGAGAAACGCGGCTCTGGGTGCCCTCGCGGGTGGCGTTGGCCGGAGCCTGGCGCTCCAGCTCGGGGCGGGCTCTGGAGGGCCTGCGCGCGGCCTCAGACGCGGCGGCGTGGGTGGGCCGGGGTCAGGTTCCCGAGGCAAGATGCCGTCGAGTGTGCTTGTGGGCGCTGGACCCCACACGGCCCGGGCTCCCCAGCTTCCTGACAGCGGGGCGGGCTGCCCCCTGGAAGCGCCACGTCCTGCTCACACGCCACCTCCAGCTCCTCCAGCTCGGCGGGGCCTCGGCACCCCTCCGAGGGGCGCTCCCGCCTTCCACCTGGGGACCCACCGTGCGGCCCAGCCCCTGCTCTCTGCACGGACCAAGGGCGAGGGCTTTCTGGTTTCGTTTTCCTTTACTTAAAAAATATTTATTTTCTTTGTTGTTGTTGGTTTCAGAGAAGAAGGGAGAGGGAGAGAGAGAAACGTCAATGATGAGAGAGGCACATCCTAGATCAGCTGCCTCCTCCACGCCCCCTACTGGGGATTGAGCCCACAACCCGGGCCTGTGCCCTGACCTCCCGGTTCCTAGGTGGACGCTCAGCCACTGAGCCACGCCAGCCGGCGGGCTGTCTGTTTTTAAAGGACAATATCCTGTCGTTGTTATAGTTCTGACACAGCACCGCCCCTAAAGCACCCCCACGCCTGGGCGGGTGCGCTGCGAGCCGAGAGGCCCGTCCCCCCTCTCCCAGAGGCACCGGAGCGGCCCTGGGCGCTGCTGTCATCGGTCAGGCGACCCGCTAGGTCCTTGTGAAGCTATTTCTGGATTAAACCCGTGAACTTGATCCTCGGCCCGATGACCTTTCGCTGAGAGGCGGACACCTGGCCAGCGCCGGGAGCAGGTGGGAAGCGGCCGAGAGGCGGGGACGGGGTCCCCGGCACAACCCGGGGTCGTGGGAACGCAGCCGAGCACAGGCAGGCCTTCTTCTCCTTAAACGTGTTCTTGTGGCTCCCCGAGGGAGGAGGGGGAGAGAGACATCGTGATGAGAGGGTCATGCATCGGCTGCCTCCTGCACGCCCCCCACTGGGGACCAAGCCCACGACCCAGGCCTGTGTCCTGACCGGGAACTGAACCCGGGCCCTTCAGTCCGCAGGCCGACGTTGAGGTCCAACCCAATGGGTAAACCCACTGATGCCCAGTCACATTCAGAGCGGCCAGAGCAGGACACAGTGGACACCGCCCAGCCCGGCGAGGAGGCCGGCGGGCACCAGGCGTCCGGGGCTCGGAGCGGCAGGAGCCGGGTAACCGATGGGCGCTGGGCCTGGCGCGTGCGCCTCCTCGCCTTCCCGCGCGGCCTGGCCCACGGGCGAGCGCGCTCCGTGGGAGGCGCGGACGGCGGTAACGGGAAATCCGAGCCTGCGGGGCTGCGGCCATTGATTCGGGGCGGCTGCAGAAGCCGCCTCGCCCGTTTCTCCAAAAAGCTTTCTTGGCAGCCCGAGCCGAGGAGTGACGTTCCCGTGTGTCCTGGGATGGAGCCGGAGGCAGTCTGATCAGGAGCCGCCGCTCAGGAGCCGCGAGGGACCCTTTTCCAGCTCCCTGAGCAAGCAGCCAGCTTCCCAGGCGTCTGATCAGCAAAAAGCAGCACTCATTCTGCGTCAGCTTCTGCACAAACTCCCCGGATTGGGACGGGGCTGCCCCACCCTGCTTCGGGCCCCCCACCCTGCTCCGGGCCCCCCCACCCTGCTCCGGGCCCCCCCCACCCTGCTCCGGGCCCCCCACCCTGCTCCGGGGCCCCCCACCCTGCTCCGGGCCGGGGCCCCCCACCCTGCTCCGGGCCCCCCCACCCTGCTCCGGGCCCCCCCACCCTGCTCCGGGCCCCCCCACCCTGCTCCGGGCCCCCCGCCCTGCTCCGGGCCCCCCGCCCTGCTCCGGGGCCCCCCGCCCTGCTCCGGGCCCCGGGCCGCCGGTGCACATCAGGGGCAGCAGCCTTGCTCAGGCCAGGGCACGCTGCCCTCTGACCTGCTGCTCCGGGACCGGCTCTCCAGCCCGCGAAGTGCTCCCTGCACCCGGCTTCTTGGCTTCGAAGGGGAGAGAACGGGTGGGAAGTCCCCTCCCCCATCCGCCGCCCAGCGGCCTTTCAGGACTGTGGGTCCCGCCCCCCCAAACACAAGATGATACCCACCGACCGGTGCAGGCAGCTCCCCATCAACCGTGCTCCGCCCACGCCCCCAGCCCCCTGCAGCCGGCTCCCACAGCCCCCGCTTCCATCCCCCGGGCACGACCGCCCAGAGCAGACCCAGAGCCGGACGCGGGCGGCCGGAGCAGGCAGGGCCCGGGCGCCCGTCTCTGCATCAAACGCACGGCGCTGCGTTGTCGCCCCAAACCGAGGGCAGCGCAGTCCACGGGGCGCCCGCCCCCGGTCCCCTGGGCACACCCTCCCCGAGCGGGGGCCCTGACCCCTCCCAGCAGCCCCAGGCCGGCCTCTCCCGGGGACTCACGGCCTCGGCCCCGCGGCCCCTGCCTGCCCCCTGCACAGAGCCGGCTCGGAGGCCCTCCCAGGTCTGCAAATGGGGAGCACACCCGCCCTCAACCGACGCCTCAGGCAGGACTGGCCTCCCGTCCGGGACGCGCACAGCGAAGCCGCTCTGGAGATGCCTCCGACCTTAGGAAACCCACTCCCTCGGGGACGGGACGCGGCCTGGGTGGTACCCCGGCTGGTGCCCGACGCCCGGGCTGGGCAACGCTCCCACCCTCGTCCACGGCGCTGCCTCCCGCGGGGACGGGAAGGAGGGTCAGCACAGCCAGGCGGCCGTGCGCCCGCGCTCGCTCTCCAGGGCCAGCCCGGCTGTCCAGCACGCCCCCCCCCAGCCCTGCCCTCCCTGTCCAATCGCCACAGTCCCCCCCAGACAACAAATTCAGCCTCTGGACCCCGGGGGCGGTGCAGAGTGGCTGCTCTCCTCCTGGAGACTTCGCTGACGCTCTGTCGGAGCGAAATGAATCCCGTCTGGGGGGGGGGGGGGACAGTCATCTGAGAAGAGGGGGCGGAGACGCTGAGGTCTGAGGTTTCCTAGGGAGCCAGCTGCTGGGCTCCCGCCCCTCCAGGGGTGGCGGCTGGGGGGGGGGGGGGGACACTGGGCTCCTCTAGAGACTGAGCAGGGGGCAGGGCGGCAGGGCCAGGGCTTCAGGGCAGCTGGATGCCGGCTCCACGCAGCCTGGGCTCCTGCCGCCAGGCACCCGGGTCCCACTGGCTCCTCCCCACGCTGCGCTGGGCCACGGCCTCCAAGGCCTCGCTCACCGTGGGAGCAGGAGGACCCTCTCGGTGGGGATCCCAGGAGAGGACGGAGAGCAGCCAGCTCTGCGCCGCCCGGGGTCCGGACGGAGGCCCCTTCTCAGGAGTTTGCTATAAGTCTCAGCCCGGGCCTCCGCCGCTCCGGGGCAGCTGGCCGCTCTCTTAAAAAGAGCCAGCGTTTGGCTCAGTGGACAGAGCGTCACACTGTGCACTGAGGGGTCCCGGGTTCGATTCCGGTCAAGGGCACAGACTCGGTTGCAGGCTCTTCTCTGGCCAAGGCCCTGGTCAGGCGCCTGCCGGAGACAACCGATAGCTGTGCCTCTCTCCCATGGATGTTTCTCTCTCTTTCCCTCTCTCTAAAAGCCATGGGAAAACACCCTCGGGTACAGAAGCCGGGGAGGAGAAGGTGCCCGGGAGCCCGGCCCCAGAGGAGGAGCAGGTGGGGGCGCAGGTGGGGGCGCAGGGCAGGCCCAGCGGAGGGAGAGGCGGGATGGGCCCAGGGCTGCGGGTGGGAGCCCGCCCAGCACGGAGCCCCCTGCGCCCGGACGCAAACGCACTGGCCGGCCCCCCTGCCCCGGGCTCCCCCTGCCCCGGGCTCCCCCTGCCCCGGGCTCCCCCTGCCCCGGGCTCCCCCTGCCCCGGCCTCCCCCTGCCCCGGGCTCCCAGGGGGCAGCCATTCACTCCCGGTCCGTCCGCGAGAGGAAAAGACAAGCGGGAGTTCCCCGCTTCGTGGCGCCCCTGGGAGGGTGGGGAGGGTGGGGCTCCCTCGGGCCAGCCGCCGGGACGCCCTCCGGGGCCCTGCAGCCGCCGTGTCCGACACGCGCCCAGGACCCAGGTCCCGCCCCGCGCGGGGCCGGACCGGGGAGGCGGCAGCGCCCCCGCCCGCGCGCCCGTGGACTCGGCGGCCCGCGGCCCCCGAGCGGCGTCCGCGCCCATTTCCCAGCCGGGTAAGCCGAGGCCCCGCTCAGCGGGCGGAACCGACCCGCCCGGCGCAGAGGCGGCGCCGCACACAGAACCCGAACAGAACAGAACCGCGTCTGCCCTGCTCCGCGGCCCCCGCCAGATCCCCACTCCGGACCGGACCGGACCGGACCGCGGCGGCTCCCGCGCACGGCGGGGAGGGGCGCTGGCGGACGCCCACCCGCTCCGGCGCCCGCCCCGCGCCGAGCCCGGAGCGCCGAGGGGGACCGAGAGGCGGACCCGCCGGCGCGGCCCGCGGGCCACGATGCTGCGCACCTGCCGGAGCCGCCGGGCCCCGCGCGCGGGACGCCGGTCTGCGGAGCCCTGACCCCCCCCCCAGCCCTGCAAGCGCGTCACCTGTGCCACGTCCGGAGCCCGCGGGGGCGCGCGGGGCGCCTGGAGCTCGGCGCCGGGAGGCTGCCCGGCGCCGGGGCCGGAGTCGCGGGGCGGGCGGGCGGGCGGAGTCCGGCGGCGGCCTGAGTGCGGGGCCGGCCCCGCAGCGCCGCTCCTTAAAGACGCCGCGGCCGCGCGCCCCGCTCCGCTCCCGGCGCCCCGGCCGGCGGGGGGCGGGGCCGACCTTCGGGCCGGGCCGGGCGGAGCGGGCTGCCGGACCCGGGAAGGGGCCCGCGGCGGCGCCTGGGGTCCGGGGCGAGTCGCCGGCCCTGCCGAGGCCGCCCCGCGCGCCGGTACCTGGGCTCGCCACGTCAGCCAAGCCCGCTCGGGCCGGAGCTCACATTCGCCGCCCGCCCCGATCCTGCCCGGATAAGGCGCGCGGTTTCATCACCGAGCGGAGGGCGGCCCGTGGTTGCTGTGGCCTGGGGCCCTGGCCTGGGGCCCTGGTGGTTGGGCCAGGGCAGGGGGCAGGGGCAGGGGCAGAGGGCAGGGGGCAGGAGGCAAGGGATAGGGGGCAGGGGGCAGGGGCAGGGGCAGGGGGGAGGGGGCAGGGGCAGGGGCAGGGGGCAGGGGGCAGAAGCAGGGGGCAGGGGCAGGGGCAGGGGGCAGGGGCAGGGGGCAGAGGGAAGGGGGCAGGGACAGGGGGCAGGGGAAGGGGGCAGGGGCAGGGGGCAGAAGCAGGGGGCAGGGACAGGGGGCGGGGGCAGGGGCAGGGGGCAGGGGCGCGGTGCCACCCCCGCGGTCTCTCCTCGGGACAAACACTCTGGAGCGCACTCCCCCTCCCCCCCGCCCCAGGCCCGGAGGCGGGTGGGCAATCGGGTGCCAGCTCGGAATTCCAAGCTGCCCCGGCAGGAAGTTTGCCATCCAAGTCGCTCTCCTAACCTGCGAAATGCGCCGGATCAACAGATGGGGCTGCTTTGAATGAAGCAAAACAAGGCAGAGGCGCTCAGGCCGAGCCGGTCGCTGACACGCCGCAAACCCTGCTTTGCAGGAGGCAAGGTCTGGGCAGTTGATGCGTAAACACCGCGCTGCAGGACGGCCATGTGTGGGCAATGTGTGGGCAATGACGGCGGAGCGGCCGGCCGGTGTAACCTCGCACACAGGCGTGCAGGCGCCTCACTGGGCCCGGGCCTTCCTCTGTAAGACGGGGGTGCGGATGCAGGTACCCCTGCAGACCCGGGGGGGGGGGGGGGGGGGAGAATGCACCCCAGACTGACTTAGACAGACCACAGCTGCCCACCGCACCCAGCAGGGAGGCCTCCCAGCCCCGGGCCCTGTTCTGCCGGGATCCTCGGGGCACTTCGGGCACCGTGTCCTTGAGCCAAGACCTGTCCCGGCCCGTGTGGCTCAGTGGACAGAGCGTCGGCCTGCGGACTGAAGGGTCCCGGGTTCAGTTCCGGTCAAGGGCACATGCCTGGGCTGGATCCCCAAGGGGGGGCCTGCAGGAGGCAGCCAATCAATGATGCTCTCTCATCATGGATGTCTCTCCCTCTCCCTTCCTCTCTGAAATCAATCATGATTTTTTTTTTTTAACTTTAAAAAACACGCACACCTATCCCATCAGAGTTGCTTCACTGTGTCCGGCCCACGCCTGCCTTACGCACTCACGCAGCCGCTTCATCGCTCCCCGTGGGCCCGGAGGCCGGGCTCCGGCGTCCTGCACCCGAGGGGGTCAGCCTGCAGGTCACGTGGCCAGTGTGACCTCGGGACCCTGCCTCCTCCAGACTCCCCCGGCGGCGGCGGGACAGCTGTTCTGCTTTTCCTGATTGCACCATCGTTATCTCTGCTATGCACATCCTGTAGCACCCGCGGCAGCGGCCAAGGCCAAGGACGCCCACGGGACGCCCGCTCCCCTCCCTCCGGCTGGGCCCTGGAGACGCATCAAGTTCACCAAGCAGCAGGACCGGCCTGCCAGAGAGAGCAGCGATCTGCCGGTGGGAGCTGAACGCTGAAACTTGTAAATTCACGGAGACTCGGCGACCTCAGGAGGTAGAAGAACACATCCACCGCCCTTTCTCCTTCAGATTTTCAGGCAGCTTAATTTCTTTCAAAGTATCCATTTCATTATTCACACTTTTAAATCCTTATTCTTTTTTTAAAAAAAATATATTTTATCGATTTTTTACAGAGAGGAAGGGAGAGGGACAGAAAGCTAGAAACATCGATGAGAGAGAAACTTGGACCAGCTGCCTCTTGCACACCCCCTACCCGGGATGTGCCCACAACCAAGGTACATGCCCTTGACCGGAATCGAACCCGGGACCTTTCAGTCCGCGGGCCGACGCTCTATCCACTGAGCCAAACCGGTTTTGGCAAAAATCTTCATTCTTAACTTCCTTCTTCCCAGCGCTCCCTTCCCGATTTAAATGGGAGGCATCCAAGAGAACTGCACTATTTCTATTTCTTTGTTTTTAAAACCAGTTCTAAGAAACAGGTCACAGAAAATGAAATGACTCATCCACACTTAAAAAGAGGGGGAAGAAATACAAAAATTCTTTTGAGGCAAGTTCTTCTGATAAGTGTGTGTTTCCTCAAATTCCTGAACTTCTCAGCGGAGCCAGTCGTCCGGAACAGGAGACCCAGGGCCGCTTCTCCCACTGCAAGGGGACAACGAACTCGGACGCGCTCGCTCCGGGAAGCGGCCTCGGTTCTCCTCTGAGTGACTGTGGCCTCAGAACGGCCTGGCGTGTGGGTGAGAAAGGGCGACTTAGTGAAAAATGTGAGACCAAGCAGTCCTGTCAGTGTGGCAGGAGGTTCTGGTGAGGTTGAGTATTTAAAAGCACTGTCATTTGCCCTGACCATGGATGTTTCCAACTCTCCCTCTCCCTTCCTCTCTGTAAAAAAATCAATAAAATATATATATTTTTTAAAAGTAAAAGCACTATCATTTGTTTTTCAATAAGAAACTATTTCAGTATATTAACAGTGGTTTCTCTCTGGGTGGGTAAGAGCCTATGTCTTTTGGGTTCTTTTTGCTTATCTTATTTTATGTGATTTTCTTTCCTATCGTATATTATAAATTATTTTAAAACTAGAGGTCTGGTGCACAAAATTCGTGCGCGGGTGTGTGTGTGTGTGTGTGTGTGTGTCCCTCAGCCCAGCCTGTACCCGCTCCAATCTGGGACCCCTCAAGGGATGTCCGACTGCCCATTTAGGCCTGATCCTACAGCATGTCTGCCCCCTGTGGTCAGTGCACGTTATAACAATCAGCCCTGGCTCAACTGCTCACCTGCCTGCCTTCCTGATTGCCCCTAACTGCTTCTGCCTGTCAGCCTGCTCACCCCCTAACCACTTTCCTGCCAGCCTGATTGAGGCCTAGCTGCTCCCCTGCCAGCTTGATTGCCCCTAACTGCCCTCCCCTGCAGACCTGATCACCCCTACCTGCACTCCCCTACAGGCCTGGTCTCCCCGAACTGCTCTCCCCTACAGACCTGGTCCCTCCCAACTGCCCTTCCCTGCAGGCCCAGTTGCCCCCAACTTCCCTCCTCTGCAGGCCTGGTCGCCCCTAACTGCCCTCCCCTACAGGCTTGATCACCCGCAACTGCCCTCCCCTGCTGGCCATCTTGTGGCAGCTATCTTATGTCCACATGGGGGCAGCCATCTTTGACCACATGGGGGCAGCCATCTTGTGTGTTGGAGTGATGGTCAATTTGCATATTACTCTTTTATTAGATAGGAATCCGGTTATTCTAAATCATTATAAAGTAAAGTAAATTATAAAAATATAAATTATTTTTATTTTTACACTAGAAGCCCGGTGAATGAAATTCATGCTCTTGTGGTGGGATCCCTCAGCCCGACCTGTGCCCTCTCCCAGTCCCGGAGCCTGCGGGAAGTGGGCCTAAGCCATCAGTTGGACATCCTTAGCACTGTCCTGGAGACGGGAGAGGCTCCCACCACCGCTGCTACACTTGCCAGTCCTGAGCCCAGCTTCTGGCTGAGCAGTGCTCCCCCTGTGGGAGCACACTGACCACCAGGGGGCAGCTCCTGCATTGTGTGTCTGCCCCCTGGTGGTCAGTGTGAGTCATAGCAACCAGTTGCTCTGCCATTAGGTCAATTTATATATTAGCCTTTTATTATATAGGATTTGACCTTAGCCAAAAGACTGAGAAGCAATAAATTTTCAGTCTTAATTAAAGGAATACATACAAGTGAAAAATTCAAATGGGCATATGAACTATCCTAAAAATAGCTAAAAAGAAAAAAATAGATGGCATTCTTTTTTTTTTTTTTAAGTATAAACATCTTACCTCCCATCTATGGTTCAATGGAATTGGGCTCCGGATGCCATTGGACTGAGGTCGAGTTACTGTCCTCGCCTGCCCCACTACCCCTGGTCCCCGCACTCTGTGGGAAGTGAGCCGCGTCAAGAATGACACCTTTCTGTATAGGAGATGCGCATGCCGCCTTCATACCTCCCCCATAAGGCCCGGGTTCTTTGCACTTTAGTAAAAAAAAAATAAAACATTTTTGTCCCCGGCCGGTTTGGCTCAGTACATCGAGCGTCAGCCTGCAGATTGAAGGGTCCCGGGTTGATTCCGGTCAAGGGCATGCACCTCGCTCCTGGCCCCGGTCTGGTTATTTGGGGGGCTAGCGATTGATCATCCATGTTTCTCTCCCTTCCACTCTCTCTAAAGATCAGTGGGAAAAAACAGCCTTTATTGCTGCCTGCCGTGTCGCTGTTACAGCTGTCCCATCTTAGTGCTGTTGTTGTTGCCCTCTCACTGTGCCTGATTGAGAAGTCAGACTTTATCACAGGCTCTAGCACGGGCAAACACACCGTATGCGTAGGGCTCGGTGCTGTCTGTGGTTTCAGGTGTCTGCTGGGGGTTTTAACGTCCCCCGCCCCCGGATGAAGGGGGGCTGCCATAGAACCCTAAGTAATTTGGGTTCCGTAGGCCTGCCCCTCTTTGGCGTGTAATGGCTTTGCCTTGGGAAGCAATATATAAACATGGCGCTAACCGACATCCTGGATTGGCCAGCGAGCGCCCTGCGCCCAGAGCTCACCTCTCCTCTCCTTCCCACGGGGTGACTGTCTCCCATATTCCTCGTTTCCCCAGCTTCGCCCCAGGTGGAAGGGTTCTGAGGAGCTGCCTGGCTCCCGCTCTGCGCTCCCCCTCCCCCTCCACGGGGTGAGTGGGAGTGAGTGAACGTCTCTGCTGCTTCCACTCCTCGAAGTGCCACCTTTGACCTGTTTTTTTTAAGGAAACCCCCGTTTCCAGGACAAGCTGGAGGCGTCGTCCGCCCGCCCTGCGCTCCAGTTTCTCAGCGACACCACCTCCGCCTGCCTCCGAGCCGGGGATCACTGGCACCTGAGCCCTCGGGCGTCTCCGCTGTGACTCCAACCTCTGCCCTCTGCCCTCTGTTCCTCCCACTGCAGCTGGCAGCCTCCCACAGGGCCCAGACTGAAGCTGCCCTCGGATCACGGCACCCCACGGAGGCGCAGCTGAGGGCAACGCCACTTTCACCAACACTCCCTCCGGGGTCCACACCGTAACCGACGCCCTCGTGTGCCCCAGGTTCCTGAGACGCAGTCAGACCTGCCCACTGCCTCCCCCTGTCTCCGCTCTCTCCGGCCGGGGCCACCCAGCCCCCGACCCAGAAGCCTCCACCGGCACGCCTCCAGGGGGCGGGATTCTGTCCTCCTGCTCCCGGAGGCCTTTCCCTCCGGCCCTGCTCTCCCGCCCCGTCCGCTCCCCAGGTTCCGGCCCACGGACTCCTTCAGCCTCCGACCTCTCTCCAGGAAATCGCAGTCTGACACGCAGCCTGCCGGGATGATACCCACTCCCCCCCACGTCTCCCGTCTCCGCACAGCCGTCCGCCCGGCACCCAGTGACTCGAGGAGGGACTTGCAGGCCTGGGGATCAGTTTCTCCCTGGGCACCCACTGACCGCCTCTCCACTCACGTGCGGAGGCCTCCCGTCGCAGGCACGCACGCCTTCCCGCGCCGACCGCCTCCCCGCCGCCCACTCGCCCTCCCTCCCTCCCGTTTCTGCTCCAGCTGCTCCCCAGCCCGGGTGTCCCTCCCACACACATTCCCCCCAAAGGGGCCCCTCGTTGTAAGGCCGTGTCCTCCCGGCGAGTGGCAGGTGTCTCTCCTCCTTGTCTCTCCTCTGAAACCGAGTGTGCCACATGCTTTGTGCAAGTCTTTCCTTCCTCCTGCTGAACAACCTGCACCAGCCTGACCGGTGTGGCTCAGTGGATAGAGCATCGCCCGAGGCCTGTAGGGTCCCGGGTTTGATTCCGGTCAAGGGCACAGGCCCAGGTTGGGGGCTCGATCCCCAGTGGGGGACATGCAGGAGGCAGCCGATCCATGATTCTCTCTCATCACGGATGTTTCCATCTTTCTCTCCCTCGCCCTTCCTCTCTGAATTCATTGAAAATATATTTGAAAAATAAATAAGGAAATAAGTAACCACCATTATCTGATCTGACGGGGAGGAGAGTCCCTGAGGCTTAGCGAATCTACCACCCCACACGACACCCAGCCCGTGCACAGCCACGGCGAGCCTTCCCAGGGACAGGGAGCGTCACCCACTTCGCCACAGGAACCGGGAGCGTGTGGGAGCGTGGGGGAGTGTGGCGGAGCGTGAGGGAGCGTGGGGGAGCGTGGGGAGCATGGGGAAGTGTGGGAGAGTGTGGGGAAGTGTGGAGGAGCGTAGGGGAGCGTGAGAGAGTGTGGCAGAGCGTGGGGAGCGTGGGGGAGCATGGGGGAGTATGGGAGAGCATGGGGGAGCATGGGGGAGCGTGTGAGAGCATGAGGGAGTGTGACAGAGTGTGAGGGAGTGTGGCAGAGCGTGGTAGAGCGTGGGGGAGCGTGGGAGAGCGTGGGGGAGCGTGGTAGAGCGTGGGGGAGCGTGGAGGAGTATGGGGGAGCGTGGGGGAGCGTGGCAAAGCATGGGGGAGCGTGGGGGAGCGTGGCAGAGCATGGGGGAGCGTGGGAGAGCATGGGGGAGCGTGGGGGAGCGTGGGGGAGCATGTGAGGGCATGAGAAAGTATGACAGAGTGTGGCAGAGCATGGGGGAGCGTGGGAGAGTGTGAGGGAGCGTGGGGGACCGTGGGGGAGTGTGGCAGAGCGTGGGGGAGAGTGGGGGAGCATGGGGGAGCGTGGCAGAGCGTGGCAGAGCGTGGCGGAGCATGGGGGAGCGTGGCAGAGCGTGGCAGAACATGGGGGTGCGTGGGGGAGTGTGGCCAGTCCCCAGGATCCGAACTCGACATGCATTTGTGGGGACAGAAAGAGCAGACGAGGCTGCGGAAGCAGGCAGGGCGTGAAAACGCAGGTGCCAAGCCAAACAGTGGTGCCGGCGAGGACAATGACGGGTTTAGCAAGAGAACGAGATCAAAGGGAGGAAGGCTGGCGGGCTGGCCTTGCTGAGATCAGGAGGCGGAGTGAGGCAACCTGCCCCTGATGCAGCGGCCTGACCCCCTCGGCGGAACACAGGGATGGTGAGGGCCGAGAGGCTGCAGGAAGGGGAGGCCGCCCCGCAAACACACGGGCCCCGGCTGAGTCCTCCTGACGGGATAGAGCATCGGCCTGCAGACCAAAGGGTCCCGGGTTCAATCCTGGTCAAGGGCACGTACCTTGGTTACAGGCTCCTCCTCGGCCCGGGGCCTTCACTAGAGCATGTGCAGGAGGCAACCAGCCGATGTGTGTCTCTCACATCCATGTCTCTGTCTCACCCTCTCCCTTCCACTCTCCCTAAGAATCACTGGGAAAACGTCCTCTGAGGAGGATTAACGACAAGGAAAACAGCCAGTCCCCGGGCCAGAGAACAGGTCCCGGGAACAGTGGACCAAACGTTTCTGTGGCCCCACTGTGCATGTACACACGTGGAGGTGGCCCCACTGCGCGCCCAACACCGCAGTGCGTGCCCGCACGTGGAGGTGGCTGAGACACGCTCTCCTTTCCCTATTGAGACGCGGCCTCCTCTCTCTGCAGCCGCACCCGGAGGGCTGACGCTTGCCCGGCCCTGAGGACCTGACCATGATTTCCCGCCCTCGCCCTTCCCGCCCCCCTCCCTTACCTCCGCCCTTGGACCACCTTCTCGTCTGATCCAAACCCACCCCAGTTCCAGCCCGCCCTCACAGCCGGCTGGAGAACTCTCCTCGGAGGAAGGACTGGGGGGTTATGCGCAGCCGGTGTGCTGAGAGCAGGGTCAGGCGAGGAGAAGCGGGGAGAGGCGGTCACAGGAGCAGCTCCCCTGTGGGCGTGGCGGGGGCGGGGAGCAGAGAGGAGAGAGGAGGGACAGGAGGCAGAGCACCTGGACCGCACACCTCCATACTGTCACTTTCTTTTCTTTCTTCTTCTTTTTTTTTTTTAATATATTTAATTGATTTTTTACAGAGAGGAAGAGAGAGGGATAGAGTTAGAAACGTCAATGAGAGAGAAACATCGATCAGCTGCCTGCTGCACACCCCCCACGGGGAATGTGCCTGCAACCAAGGTACATGCCCTTGACCGGAATCGAACCTGGGACCCTTCAGTCCGCAGGCTCACGCTCTATCCAATGAGCCAAAACCGGTTTTGGCCATACTGTTACTGTCTTAAAGATATATTTTATTGATTTCAGAGAGAAAGAAAGGGTGGGGGGGAGAGAGAGAGAGAGAAACACCAATGATGAGAGAAAATCACAGATCGGCTGCCTCCTGCACGCACCCTATGGGGGTTGAGCCTGCAAGCTGGGCAGGTGCCCTGACCAGGAGTGAACCGTGACCTCCTGGTTCATTGGTCAACACTCAACCACTGAGCCACACTGGCCAGGCCCTCCATACGCTTTAAATGGTACAACTCCCCTCGTGTCGTCCAAATCTTCAGCAAGTCTCCTGCTCCCTGACCTCCCTCAGGGCACCCCGAGGGGAGAGTGAGGCTGTGGACGAGAGGAGGCCGGGGATCTGGAGTCGGGAAGATCAACCGGAATTGCGGGGGGGGGGTTGGGGGGGTCAGGCAGCAGAGTGGAGACAGCACTACCAGGACCAAGCCCACGGCGCAGCGCCCGGCAATGCCCGCCCCGGCAATGCCCGCCCCAGCAATGCCCGCCCCGGCAATGTCCAGCCTGGCAATGCCCGCCCCGGCGATGCCCACCCGGCAATGCCCAGCCAGTAGTGCCCAGCCCCGGCAATGCCCGCCCCGGCAATGCCCAGCCAGCAGTGCCCAGCCCCGGCAATGCCCGCTCCGGCGATGCCCACCCGGCAATGCCCGCCCCGGCAATGCCCGCCCCGGCAATGCCCAGCCAGCAGTGCCCAGCCCCGGCAATGCCCGCTCCGGCGATGCCCACCCGGCAATGCCCGCCCCGGCAATGCCCAGCCAGCAGTGCCCAGCCCCGGCAATGCCCGCCCCGGCAATACCCAGCCCGGCGGCATGGGCGGCACCACGGAGGCGGCGGGCTGCGTTGTGTAATGGGCTGAGAAAGTCTCCTCTGGATAAACACAGGCTCGTGATCCCCGCCCACACCTGCGTCCCGGGCCCCGGCCCTCCTCCACGTGGCACCGGCTGGGCTCGAACTCGCTGGTCTCGCCCCAGGCCGCCCCCTGGCCCGCACCCCTCCGCCCCCAAACGCCTCAGGCCCTGCGGGCAGGCGCTCCGGGAGAGGAGGGCCTGCTGGGCTCCAGGAAACCTCAGGTACAAAATCAGCGCCGGCTGGCGGGCGTCCTTCCGGCCGCTGTTCCCGCCGCCGCCCCATCTGAGCGCCTCTCCCGGTGTGAGCACAGAGCGGCTCCCCACTGCCCGGGGAGCCCCCACTGCCCGGGGGAGCCCCCGCTGCCCGGGGAGCCCCCACTCCACGTGCCTGGCATCACCTCACCCCTTATGTTCCCGTCCTCTGCCTCCCCTGGGCCTGCGGGGGGCAGCCCTCCCGGCTCCTGGAGCTGCGAGCCTCAGGGCAGGTTCTGCTGGCGTTGGGAGGAACTCAGGCACCCAGACACCCTTCGGGGGCATAGTGCGGGGACCCAGTGTCCGCCGGACGGGGTCGTCCTACCCACGGCCTGTGTCCCTCACCCCTGGCCCCGCAGGGCTGGGGCCACGCCTCCGCCCACACTGAGGGTCGCCCTGCGCCCGGCCGCAGGGTCAGGTGGCCAGCGGCCACGTCTGAGAGGGGCGTCCTCTGTGCCCTGAAGCCTCGGTGGCGTGAGAGAGGCCGCGAGCGGAAAGGGCAGGGAGAGGTGGGGGAGGTAAGAGAGCGACCGAAGGACTTGTGTGCATGCGTGTGAGCACGACCAATGGATGCAAAACTCGGGGGGGGGGGCACGTATGGGAGTGGGAAGGGGGCAGTGGTAAGATATGTACACATGTAATACCTTAATTAAAAATGAAAAAAAAAATAAAGTGTCCAATTCAAAAAAAAAGAGAGAAAAAACCCTGGCGGAGGGGAAAGCGAGGCCCAGCGCCATGCTGAGCCGCCGGCGGGCGGTCTCACCGCGCCCGTTGTTAGCGGGGAGCCTGGAGCTTCCCGGGCTCAGGACGGAGGCACGGGGAGGCCACGCCGGAGGGAGCAGCGGGCCACAGAGGCGTGCGGGGTTCCCCGCCCTCCCGTACACCCCCGAGGTGAGTGCCCGCCTCCGTCCCCGGGGCATGTGGACCCGGTGTGTCAAAGAGCCGACTTCGCAGGCTGGCGTCTCCCTCCCCCTCACGCTGACAGCCAGCACGGCCCATGGGCTGAGCCGGAGCCGGAGCGGGGCCGGGGCTGCTAAGGACAGCCAGCGGCTTCTGGCAGAAACGCCCGTCCAGCGGGGAGTGGACAAACGGAGGAAGGACGCCCGGCCGGCGTGGCCGAGTGGCTGAATGGCGACCTCTGTCTGAACCAGGAGGTCAGGGTTCGAGTCTGGTCAGGGCACAGGCCCGGGTTGCGAGCTCCATCCCCAGTAGGGGGCGTGCAGGAGGCAGCTGACGGATGACTCTCTCAGCGATGTTTCTAACTATTTCTCTCCCTTCCTCTCTGTTAAAAAAAAAAAAAATCAATAAAATATGTTTTTTAAAAATATAGAGAGAAACAAACGAATCGAGGAGGACTGCCGACGAGCGGAGGGCACCCCGTGGTGGCCAGAGTCCAGCAGGACGTTACCCCGGGGACGGGACGCGGAGAGAAGCGCCCGCCGCCGCAGGGCGACCCCCCGGGCGCGACACTGACCTTGAGGGGCCGGTCCGTGCGCCCGGTGGGCTCAGCGCCGGTCCTCGCCGTGCTCTCCGCCCGCGGTGCCTTCTTCCCTGAGCGACATCCTGGGGCCCGGGCCACGGCGAGTCCGGTCACGGCGCCAGCGAGGCGGTCGGCGGGCAGAGCCTCGGGCTCCTCACCTGCAGGCGGGCGAGGAGAGGCCGAGGTCACCGGGGTCAGGGAGGCGGCGGAGGCGGAGGCAGTGCCTCCTGGGGCGGGCGGGGGGTGGGGGGCGGGGGCCGGGGGCGGCGGGCACCGGAGGGCCGCGGGTTTGCCGGGGTTTGCGTGCATAACACAGAGTCGAGAGTGCTGTCTAGTCAGCGAGGAGTGAAAACGCAATGTGCGTGCTTCTTTCCTTTTTTAATTACATTTTTATTGACCTCCTGGTTCTCAAGTCGGTGCTCATCCCCGAGCACGCCGGCCAGGCCGGGCAGTGTGTGTGTGTGTGTGTGTGTGTGTGGACACTGAGCGGTGGCGGCGGGAAAGGGCTGCGACTCGGAGTGAGACGGGGCGGCCGTGATGGGGGAGGTGTGGCCCGACCGCTGCGGGAGGCTGGGGACACAGTCTCTCCGGGTCGGAGAGGGGCCCTGCCGGGCAGGAGCCGGGCGGTGCCCACCGAGGTCTCGGTCTGCGGGGAAATGCAGACACCGCCGGGCAGGGGCGGCAGCGGCTGGGCCGGGTCGGGAACGAGGGTGACGGGGGTGGCACGGCCCGCTGGGATGGCGTCTTAAAAGGAGACTGAACGTCTGGTCTGAGGCAGGTGTGGTTCACAGGCCTGCGGCCAGGGCTCTGGGAACAGTCTGGAAGGACGGGTCTGAGACACGGTCACAGGGAGAGAATGCGTGTCTGACACTGTCACTGTCACTGTCGCCGTCAATGTCACTGTCGATGTCACTGTCACCGTCATTGACGCTGTCGGTGTCACTGTCGCCGTCACTGTCACTGACGATGTCACTGTTGCCATCACTGTCACTGTCACTGTCGATGTCACTGTCACCGTCACTGTCGATGTCACCGTCACTGTCGGTGTCACTGACGATGTCACTGTCACCGTCACTGTCGATGTCGCTGTCTCTGTCGTCAGGGGTTGTAAGCGCGGCGTGAGTCAGGAGCGGCAGGCCCTGGCCAGGCGGCTCAGTGGGTGGGAGCATCATCCTGCCCACCCAAAGGCTGCAGGCTCAAGTCCCGGTCAGGGCACACTCCTGGGTTGCGGGTTCGATCCCAGGTACAGGAGGCAACCGGTGGATGATGCGTCTCTCTCACATCAATGTTTTCCCCTCTATTTCCTTCTCTCTTTCCCTCTCTCTCCAGTCGGTGCAACATACCCTCGGGTGAGGATAAAAAGGAGCAGCACGCATGCACACAGACACACAGACATACGTCTGTCTGTGCCTCTAATCTGGCGCCCTTGTACTTGGAGAAAAAGCTAGAAAACAGAAAAGCTGTTCTTGACTGGCCTGTGAAGAGCCACTGTTTCAAAACCCTTTTCCTCCCGCTCGGTTTGCGCCTCACGAGTCAGCAGAGAGCACCGCGCGGCTCACACCGCCTCATTCCGCGCACGGGCGGCCTGGCCGCCGCGGGCACGTCTGTGACCGCCGCCGATGGCGCCGGGAGACGGACCGGAGCCTGGCTGAGGGCGCCTCCCACCCCCGGCTTGTGACCCCGAGCAAAGGCCACGATTCCCGGCCCCTGATGTCCCCGCTCACAAGACGCGGCACCAGCCCGCCTCGCCGGCTGCGGTCAGAACCGGCCACGCCCGGCCGCCCGGAGGGCCTGCGGGGGGGAGCGAGCCCGTAGAGCGTGGAGCAGCCGCCTAGCCTGCAGGGGAGCGTCCCAGAGCGGGAAGGGGCCGGCCCGGGGAAAGGCTGAGACTTAAACACCCACGAGCACGTCTGCCCAGGAGAGAAGTCTCAGCAGCCACTAGGGTGACCGTCTGTCCCCGCCTCCCCGACCTGCAGACCCCCAGCGGGCGGCGGGCGGCCAGCGGACCCAGGGCCACGTCCCTCCCAGACCGCCCCTACCGTGTCCGGGGCCGGCTCAGCGCCGAGCACGGAGGCCTCCCGGCTGCCTTCACCGAGGTCACCGCCCCGGCTGCCCTCGTGAGGATGGGAGGCGGCCGCGGTCCGGCGGGAAGGGTCCCCAGCGGCCCAGCCTCCGGGGCAGCCCATGCGGGCGGTGGTGCTTCCTCCAGGGGCCCTGCAGGGGCGTGCGGCTCCCACAGGCAGCCTCATTGTTAAGTCACGGCCGGGTGGCAGCTGTGGCTGCCTCACCCTGCACCCAGGGCTGGGCCAGTGGGCGCCCGAGGTGCCGCTGGGACTGGGCGGAAACGGGGCGCCCCTATCGCTTCAGTCCCCACGGGCCTCCGGGTCGCCATCACCCTCCTGGCCCTTAGCTCTGCGGGTCCCTGTAAACCCCCACCTGACCCACGCCGAGCCCACCACCCTCCAAACCCCGCTCTGTCCGTGGCCTCCAGCCCACCCCCCTCCTCCCTGCAGCCTCCACCTTCTTGTCGGGAACAGGGAACACTCCGACTCTCGCCTTAATCCAAATAAGCCCGGACGGCCCTCAGGCCTGCACTCCACCCCCCTGACCCTCTGCTTCGACCGCACCTCCTAATCCTGCTCCCCCTCCTCCAGCTGCAAGCCGCCGGCCGCTCGGATTCCCCTGGGCACAGGCAGTGGCGGTGGCCAGGGGGCGGGGCCGCGGGGAACGCCAGGCCTAGAGCCCGGTGATGGGTGGCATGCCCGGCACTGCCTGGGGGATTACCAAGCCACCTCACACACGTGCTCTCCACACTCTGACTTTCCTACCCACCCATCCCCTCCCCTCAAGGCCAGGGTCGACAGGTGAGTTGCTGGTCATGTCATCCTCCCCGCTACCCCAGCCGGCCCGAGGTCACATCCCTTCACGAACAGGTGACACCGGTAACGCCAGGACAGACAGGGAGTGTGCGCCAGGGCTTCCGGAAAAGGCCGCCTCGCCCTTCGGAAAAAAAACGGTGACAAGATAACCTCCCAGCCAAAACCGGTTTGGCTCAGTGGATAGGGCGTCAGCCTGTGGACTGAAGGGTCCCGGGTTCGATTCCAGTCAAGGGCATGTATATTGGTTGCGGGCACATCTCCGGTGGGGAGTGTGCAGGAGGCAGCAGGTCGATGTTTCTCTCTCATCTGATGTTTCTAACTCTCTATCCCTCTCCCTTCCTCTCTGTAAAAAAATCAATAAAATATATTTTTAAAATAATAAAAGAACTCCCTTTCACTCCCATTTAAAAAAAAAAAAAAATGACCTCCCTTTTGGCTCTGGAGACCGCCTCGTCTGGATGCAGGTTCTGAGACCGCTCCCATCTCCCCGGAAGGAAGAGGGTGAGCGTTTCCGGTGAAGCCAGTGCTGGGAACGGCAGAGTGGGCAGACGGAGGGAAAACTGCGTCCCCAGTTCTACCGTTAGGTTGGTTTTCACACCGTGTCGGGGCCCTGCCTCTGCGCTCCCGGCAATGTGCTTGGAAGCCCGGGGGTGCCGAATGCACCAAATCTCAGGGGCACTAGATTCAAAGCCCACGGCGATCAGTTTTCTCCACCTCCCACTCATCTTAGGGAAACCCTCCCCATGTCACAGAGTCCATCCCCTGGTCTGTAGAGGGGGGCTATCTGCCTGATGGCCCGGGGTGAGGAGGTAGGGTTGAGGGTTAATGAGGGAAGACTGAATGTGGGCGTGCTGGAAAGCGGTGCTCCTTATCTCACCCCCGGGTTGATCGGAGACCAAGGACAAATGACACTTGGGGTGAGGGGGCCCCTGCAATCTTAGCGCGGCTCTATTGCTGCAATGTGGGTTAACCAGACGTGAAGATAAGCCGAGGGGGGTGGGGCGGTGCGGCTGGCTATGTGTTAAGACTAACTGGATATTATTAAGGGCAGGTTGATGCCTTCTCTATCCGGCCCCCGGGAGCCACTGAGCTCCCACTCCTCTCGGGACCGTGGCATTACTTGACTTGACCACCTTCGTGTGATTACCGTGGTCACCTGGTTTGAGATCTGTGGAAACGCCCAGGAAAGTTAAAGGCTATCACGCTGAGAAAGAGGAGATTTAGACTGCTGACCCGGAGAAGGCATACAGCCGGCCAAGGACACCTTGGGGTTCGTTGGGCTCAAATTCGACATCAGAGTCCAGCGGCCACTGTTTGCAAAGGCCTCCCACGCAGGATGCACACAGGAGGAAAAGGCGTGGACTGAGCGGCCAGCCTCCGGCGCTGTCCTGCCAGCTGAGCGCACCTTATCTAGGAGTGCCTGGAATCGTACTTCCACCAACGGGCTGAGACCTGCCCCAGACAATCAGAGTTTTGCATGAAATTTGTGCACTGGGGGGTGGGGGTGGGGGAGAGTCACCTCAGCACATCCTGCACCCTCTTGCAGTCCTGGAGCCCCCGGATTAATCGCCCCACAGAGGGGGCCCCTCCCACCTGCTGCAGTGCCCTGGCTGGTGGCCTGAGCCTCCCTGTTTGGGGCAATCACGGAGCCCAACCCCCACCCCACCATGGATTGCCCTGCTGGCCGGTGGCCTGGGCTTCCCTCCGCAGGGTGATTGTGGGGCGAAGGCAAGACACCCCAACCAATTGCACCCGCCTTGGCTGGCCTGGTACCAGTGCCTGTCAGAGCGTGGTCCTCAGGATGGTTGTTCTGCTGTTTGGCCAATCGGTCTATTTCCATATACACTATTGTTATTATAGATAGATTTGCATCTTTACTGAGCAGACCAATCAAAGCAGCTCCATCACAAGCAATCAGAACCCATGATCCCAACCAATAGGGATAGTACTAACCTGACCAATCACGCTGTGCAAATTTTAGTTTCTCATTTGCATAAAAGTGGACCAATCAGGAACCATACTCTCTCTATGAAATGCAGCCTCCCCTGTGCCTCCAGTAGCACGCTTATGGTTGCCATCGGAGGCCGTTCCCCCGGTTTGCAAGCTGTTTACCTGAATAAAGTCTCTCCTTGTACTGCACCCAATCTGGGGACTCCTGTTAGCATTGGGGTGCTGTCAGGATGAGGGCCCTGAATCCTTGGTACCAAAGTACCTCTCACTGGCGAACACTTCCCGTAAATGCCTGCGTGTGCAACAGAGACACCTCCCCTGGCATTTAAAAACGAAAATCAAAAGCGTTGTGTGCCGCTGGGGCTCACGTGGGATTCGCTAAGTTGGTGGAGCGGGGAGCCCTGGCTAACTCAGGGCACGCAGGTGGCCTGACCTCACCGAGAGCGGAAACGCATCTTCTCCGGGCGCTTAACTTCCGGATAAGAGCTTCCGCGTTCTCCCGGTGGCCACGCCGCATCCACAGTCCTCAGAGGTCGGACTTCCGTTTCCGGTCCGGAGCCCCGCCCAGCATGACGTGGCACAGGCCGGTTTGAGTCTCCTCAGGGCCCGTAGCTCCTGAACTTTGACCGCTCCCCTGGGCTGGCCGGAGGGCCGCGCGCATGCGCAGTTCCGTTGGATGGGGTGCGTCCTTATCCTCGCGGCGGCCGCAGCAGCGGCGGCAGTGGCCCTGGCCCTGCGGCTGTGGCTCGTGCTTCACTCCCGGGTCGTTGTACCCCGGGAATCTGTCAGTCTCATGGCGGTGGCCGGGTCCGGTAAGTACAGGGCGGGACCACAAACCCCGGAGTGCACTGCGACGCCGTCCCCGGGTCTCCAACGCGCTTTGTGCGCACTGCATCCTGGGAGCTGTAGTCTCTCTGCGTCCCCGGAACCAGCCCCCAGCCCGGCTCTCGGCAGTTGGGCCGACGCTTCCGGGCCGCGACTTTAATGGCAAATGAGTACCTTGCACGGGTCAGTAATTGAGCCTCTCCGCAGCGTGCAGCTTTCTAATAAATTATTAGCGAGCAGAGAGGACGCCGACCCCCTTTGATGCTAACCTACAATTTCCCTGAGTAATAAACTGCTGGTTTGCGTGATTAATCTAGGCATTTGGTGTCTGGCTAAGGACGCATGACAGATGAGATGCGGTGAACTGTCATATTTATACACACACCCAGCCCACGAGGAGGAAACCATTACCCAGCTCCCGTGGCAGGCACAGCCGCACTGAGGACATTCCGTCGCAGGCACAGCAACAGGCCGTCCTGCCCGGCGCCCCGTGTGGATGGGTCCCCGGCCCTGCAGGGCGCCCCGATCTTGAGGGACAGCTCCGCAGAGACACGCCGCACACCCTGTGTCCGTTGAGGAATAAGATCTGCGAGTGCTGAGTTTATTTTCACACGTTTGTTCTCCTCCTCCCCGCATGGCAGTCCTTTCACACCACAAAGACGCCCATCACTGTTCCCAGCCCTTCCTTCCGCCGATGGGAAACGCACGGGCTGGTGCATTCGTGTAGCCGTCAAACAGACGTGCCCCTTGCCGTCTCTCCCCCCCAGGTGGGCACACCACCGAGCTGCTGAGGCTGCTGGGGCACCTGTCCGCCGCCTACACTCCCAGACACTACGTCCTCGCCGACACAGACGAGATCAGCGCCCGGAAGATACATGCCTTTGAGCTCAGTCGAGCTGATAGAGACCCCAGCGGGGTGGTAAGTGACCACGTCTATTCCTAAGAAAGTTTCGAATCGTACATTTGAGTTTAACTTGTTAACAATCAGGGCAGGTCAGTGATGGTGCAGGTGGGGGAGAAGGAGGAGGAGCAAAGGGTGACAATGCAGACTTTCGCCTGAGCTGCCAGCATAATGGGAGTTGCCCCCCATGTCCGTGAGGAGGGGCGGGAGGGGTGTGAGGAAGAGGGAGAGCTCACCCAAGGACACGAGTGTTAGAAAGCAGAAGAGCGAGCGGCCGGAGCCCCACGCACTGCCTCTCCGGGACGGGGCGTGCCGTCAGCCATCGCCTCCCGAACCTGCAGGGCGGTGAGACCCAGCCCGGTCCCGGCACCTCCTGTCCTGGCTCCCAGTTCAGACAAATGCATGCACACACATACACATGTCCTCCTTCCAGCCTTTCGGCTGTGTCCGGCAGGAGGGTTTCCAGATCTGTATCTGTCACCAACCAGCACCAAAGTGGGAGAGTGGGACCCCGTCCCCCCCGAGGCCCGCCCCCTGGCACCCTTGGCCGTGGAACCCAATGCTGAGAATTCCGTGCGCACACACGTCACTGCCCGGCCCGGAGGGCAGGGCTCGTGCCCGGTCAGCGTTGCTGGAGGGCCGCTCCCGGGTGGGACGGCCCGCCCGCCTTTCAGACAGACCGGGGCTGCTGTGTCCCACAGAGGCTGGGGACACGGGGAGACCCGGGGAGGCGGCACCGTGGGGCCGGGCACGGGGCAGCGGTTGGCTGTGAAAGGAGAGGAAATAGAATTCCCAGACAGGCGGTGTGGGACGCGAAGGAGAGAGGAGGCAAGCGGAGCCCCGGGCCCGTGGTCGGAGCGGTGGTAACGGGGCGCCCTCCCGGACCCGGGCGCTCCGCACCTCTCTCCCCTGTTCCTCGCCGAACAGGCCCCTCCGCCCGGAGATGCCCGCCAGGCCCGCCGGTGAGGGCCTCCCAGGGCTCCGCTCCGCTCCCTGCCAGCCCTCGCCCGCAGCCCCGCCCGCCGCCACCGGGGGGCGCGCGCAGCGAGCGGGAGGCGGGAGGGCAGCCCGGACGCGGTGGCGTGGGGTGTGCACACAGTAGGCCGGGTGGCGTGGAGCCGTGCACACAGTAGGTGGACAGCGGCTCCGATGGGAATGACATGCTAACAGACATGCGGGGACACGCCGTGTTCGTGTGCTCACCACCGGGGAGGTGGGCCGGCTCCGCGCCTTTGGAAGCAGCCTGGGTCCCTCGGGGCTTGCTGTCCGGCCGCAAAGGCCCCGTGGCTTCGGCCGGCCCTGCGGCGTCAGCGGGGAGGGGCGGGGAGACGGGCCCTCAGCCAGGGGCTCCGGAAGGGACGGGACCCGCCTCCACCGGCAGCACCCGCTGTCGCCACCAGGGGGCGCGCGCACCCCGCGTTGCGAATCAGGCTGGCGCTCAATGCTGACCTAGTGCAGGCACCCCTCATCCAGGCACCCCCCACCCAGGCACCCCTCACCCAGGCACCCTCTCACCCAGGCACCCCTCATCCAGGCACCTCCTCATCTAGGAATCCCTCACCCAGGCACCTCCCCACCCAGGCACCCCCCACCCAGGCACCCCTCACCCAGGCACCCCTCACCCAGGCACCCTCTCACCCAGGCACCCCCTCACCCAGGCACCCCTCACCCAGGCAACCCCTCATCCAGGCACCCCCACCCAGGTACCCTCATCCAGGCACCTCCCCACCCAGGCACCCTCTCATTCAGGCACCCCCTCATCTAGGAATCCCTCACCCAGGCACCCCCACTCAGGCACCCCTCACCCAGGCACCCTCTCACCCAGGCACCCTCTCACCCAGGCACCCCCTCACCCAGGCACCCCCTCACCCAGGCACCCCCTCACCCAGGCACCCCCTCACCCAGGCACCCCCTCATCCAGGCACCCCCCACCCAGGCACCTCCCCACCCAGGCACCCCTCACCCAGGCACCCCCCACCCAGGCACCCGCACCCAGGCCTCAGCTCCGCGGCGGGAGGGCCTGGCGGAGAGGTCGCTGAGCGGGGTCTGTGCTCCCCAGGCGCCCCGGTACTTCCTGCACCGCATCCCCCGGAGCCGCGAGGTCCGGCAGTCCTGGCTGTCCACGGTGCTCACCACGCTGCACGCCGCCTGCCTCTCCCTGCCGCTCACCTTCCGCGTGCGGCCGGACCTGGTAGGTACGCCGCCCTCACCGGCCTCCCCGCCCCGGGGCTGGCCGTGTGCACACGGACCGGGGCCCCGCGTGTCCGGCCGCCCGTGAGCCCCTCCCGGGTCCGTGTGTCTGACAAGCCCAGGCCCTGCCCCCGTGGCTCCGGCCGCCGGGGAGAGCCGGGCTCTGTGCCTCCTCCTCGGCCTCGTGTTTGCGAGACGGTGAGCGAGCGTGGGGTGCGGGCACGGTCACCCACGGGCGTTCACGGACACGGAGCGGACACGGGCGGGAAGGGAGGGCCCCTGCGGGTCCCCGCCGGCGGGCAGGCCGGGCTGAGGCCTTCAGGGGAAGCGCCCAGCAGCGGGCAGCGCCGACGGGGCGGCGCGGGGCAGGGCCAGCCATCCCGGGAGAGGCCACCCCACGCCCGCCCAGGCAGAGCCGCGCTGCGTGCGGCAGGAGCCCGCGTGGCCCAGGTGGAGCTCTGAGCAGGCGCCGGGTTTCCGTGCTCCCCGGCCCCCGCCGCTGCCCGGGCGGGGGTCCGGGAGCCGCGTGTAGGTGTAAGCTTGGTCTCCAGGCGTGAGGCACGCGGGCCCCGCTGGGGCATCCGGCCCGTCGGGGAAGGAACACGCTCCCCGCGGAGCCCGCGGCAGCCGCTCCTGTTCTCGTCACCTCGGCGAGCAGCGCCAGCATCTTGGTTTCCCACGGCTTTCCTAGAAAAGCGCCCCCGCAGGCTTGTGGGGTGACTTGAAAGGGAGTGAATGAACAGCGGTGAGTCACCACCGAAACAAAGACGCCCTCGCCCACGGCCGGGCCCGGGGCAGGGGCAGGGGCAGGGGCGGGCGGAAGAGCCTGAAGAGCCAGCCGGCCGGCTCCCCGTGCTGATGAAGCACTCAGCAGAGCTCTGCACGGGGATGAGAAGACGGATCTCCCCGGAGTGCGGGGTCAGTGAGAAGCTGCGGGCATGGGGGACGGGGGCCCCCTGTGTGCGGGCCTCACCAGGCACGCTCACTCAGCCTCGTGAAAGACGCCCATTATGCCACTTGCCCGATTCCCACGCTCCTCTCAGGGTGAGCTGGGAAAGGTCCACGTTCACGCAGCCGCCGGTCCACGTGGAGCGTAGGCTCCTGTCCGCAGCCGGGAGGCTGACTTTCTAAAATACGTTTTCATGGATGTCCGAGAGGAAAGGAGAGGGAGAGAGACATCAGCCGTGAGAGAGAATCATGGACCGGCTGCTCCTGCACGCCCCCCACGGGGGATCGAGCCCACAGCCCAGGCCTGTGCCCGGACCCGGAATGGAACCGTGACCTTGTGGTTCAGAGGTCGGCGCTCAGCCCTTGAGCCACGCCGAAAGGGTGTTTTCTGCGGTGAGCCGCCGGCGGCTCCGGGCCCTGCTTGCGTAGTTTGCCGAGTTTTATCGGCCTGTGGATTGGCCGGGCGCCGATCACCTGCTGGTGATAAGCCGGAGCCTGGCGCACGCCCTCCGCCCGAGCGGGCGTGATGCTCGGGAGAGGGGCCTGCATCGGGGTCACCTCTGCCACGCGCAGAGGACGCTCGGCGACGAAGGAGCGGCCGCCGACAGGTGCCCCCAGCCGGGGCGCCGGGGGCATGAGGCCCAGCGAGTCAGCGGGAGCAATCAGACCGCGCCCTGGGTCCCTCCGCACTCACAGGCTCGGCGTCCAGCAGCCTGCGTGAGCAAGCGTGCCACGTGTCCCACGGAGGCCGGGCCACGGAGACGCGGCTCTGAGCCAGTCCCGGCCCCCGGGCGATGCCCGCAGCTGCCTGTCCGGGCACACCGCGCTCCGTCCACACTGGCCCCGCTGCCCGCTCTCCGTGGCCCTGGCCCAGCCGAGCGGAGGGCAGGCTGCTTGTCCGGGAGAGCGCCCTCCAGTGGCCTGGTTTCTTTACACCGGGGGCCCTCCAGAGCCTGAACCCGGGGCTCTCTCCTCACCCCCTCGGCGGCGCTCTGTCCCTGGGCCTGTCCCTTCGCTTCCCCTCGAGCTGCAGCCACAGGCGGCAGGGCCTCTTCCTCCCGGGGAGGGAGGTGGTGAGCGGGAGGGAGGGGAGCGGGAGGGAGGGGAGCGGGAGGGAGGGGAGCGGGAGGGAGGGGAGCAGGAGGGAGGGGAGCGGGAGGGAGGGGAGCGGGAGGCCACCGGGAACAAGGCTGCTTTCAGGGCTGGGGCAGCGCTGCGGGGAGCTGGGGAGCTGCCCTGGGCGGCCGGCAGGGCCGGGGCGGAGCGGAGAGAAGGGAGGCTTTGAGGCGCTGAAGTTCAAAGGCCCAGCCGGCCGCAGCCCTGCCTGAGGCCCCGAACCCCGGGCTCTGGTGCTGTGGGGTCTGGCTCTGCTCTCACAGCCTCTGAATCAACCAGGGCGTCGGCTTGGCTTCTCCACTCCCGTTCGGCCTGGGGGCGGACAGAGAGGAAGGGGCTCCCGAGGCTGGCCGCCGGAGGGATCGGAGGGATCGATCGGGTGGCAGTGGTAGGGAGCTGGGAGCCTGGGTGCCCCGGGGCCTCACCCTGCAGTCCCGGCCCGATGAGCGCTGGGAGTGTGCGGAGTGAGTGCGTGAGGAGGACAGAGGTCTGGGAGGAGAAAGTGGGGAGGAAGGCACGTTGCGTAACCGCCCGGTCACCACCCGGCGGTCCCTGGGGTCCAGCCAGGCGCTGCTGGAGGCAGGTTCTGAGCGAGCACGTCGGCAGCCCTCGGGGGTGACCCGGGCCGTGTTGTCATGGAGACGAATGTGGCCATGGGCCAGCCCGAGGGAGCCCGGGCCCAGCCCGGAGGCCCATTTCCGACTTCGTTCTAACCGACTGCAGCGCCTCTGGGGCCACGCCGTCTTCATGTCCGTCCGTCCTTCCCGTCCCCCCAGCCGTGGGGGCCGGTCCTGTGTAGGCGGGGGTCCTCTGGGGTCTGCCCGCCTCCTGCTGGGACTGACGCTCGGTCACGGTCACGGTCACGGCTCCTCCGTCAGCTGCAGGGCGGCCCTTCTCCGCGGGGAGCCCGGGGTGGGGTCCCGGTGCCTCCGGGACCCACAGGCCGGCTGCAGACTCCATGTTCCCCGACACGCGGCACACACTGCAGATCGGCCACGGCCACCGCGTGGCAGGCGAGGGCGCCTCTGCAGAGCAGAGCCCGCGTGGCTCTCGGGACCGGGCGGCGGGAGCCGTCAGAGCCCGGCCTGGCGCTGCCCGCGGGGAGGCAGCCTCACGCCTCGGGCGGAGAGTCCTGGGCCGGCCGCAGCCAGATTTGCCCGGAGGAAGGAAATTTGGGGGGGGGGGGGGTCACGAGTCCCATTCCTTAGCAAACAGCATCCCTCCTGGCCGCCCTGATGGCGCCCGCTGACCCGGCCGGGCTCTGACGCGGCAGTTTGAAGTGTTTACAGCCGCAGCCTGTGGAACAGGTTTGCTCTGTGGCCTCAGGAGGCCTGCTCCCGGCAGCCAGCTGGCCACGCGGGTCAGGGCGGCCACGGCCCGGCGGCAGGTCCAGGTGCTGCTTTCCTGAGGGTTTGCTGGCCCCACGGGCCTGCGGACGAGTTGTGTGTGGAGATGAGGGGGCAGGGAGAATGCCAGCTCGGGGCTCGGCCTGCTGCTGCTCCTCTCTCAGGCTCTCGCTCAGCTGCTCCTCTCTCAGGCCATGCTCTCGCTCGGCTGCTCCTGGCTCGGCTGCTCCTCTCTCAGCTGCTCCTCGCTCGGCTGCTCCTCGCTCGGCTGCTCCTCTCTCAGCTGCTCCTCTCTCAGCTGCTCCTCTCTCAGCTGCTCCTCGCTCGGCTGCTCCTCTCTCAGCTGCTCCTCTCTCAGCTGCTCCTCGCTCGGCTGCTCTCGCTCAGCTCTCGGGGAGCGGGAAGTCGGAGACCGGGGCAGTGAGGGTGCAGGAGCCGGCGGCGAGGCTGTGCACACCGTCCAGGCCTCCAGTTACGTGGTTTCACCAGACCCCCCTCCCCCCCAGGGAGGGACCGTGTGCTTGTGCCTGGCCTCGGAGCTGCTGCCCTTCGCCGCACACTCCGCACTCCCACCTGCCAGAGCCTCACTCCGCACCCCCCCTGCCAGAGCCTCACTCCGCACCCCCCCTGCCACAGCCACACTCCGCACCCCCCCTGCCTGCCACAGCCTCACTCCGCACCTCCCCTGCCTGCCAGAGCCTCACTCCGCACCCCCCCTGCCTGCCACAGCCTCACTCCGCACCCCCCCTGCCTGCCACAGCCTCACTCCGCACCCCCCCTGCCACAGCCTCACTCCGCACCCCCCCTGCCACAGCCTCACTCCGCACCCCCCCTGCCACAGCCTCACTCCGCACCCCCCCTGCCACAGCCTCACTCCGCACCCCCCCTGCCACAGCCTCACTCCGCACCCCCCTGCCTGCCAGAGCCTCACTCCGCACCCCCCCTGCCTGCCACAGCCTCACTCCGCACCCCCCCTGCCTGCCACAGCCTCACTCCGCACCCCCCCTGCCTGCCAGCCTCACTCCGCACCCCCCCTGCCTGCCAGAGCCTCACTCCGCACCCCCCCTGCCTGCCACAGCCTCACTCCGCACCCCCCCTGCCAGAGCCTCACTCCGCACCGCCCCTGCCTGCCAGAGCCACACTCCCCACCCCCCCTGCCTGCCAGAGCCACACTCCGCACCCCCCCTGCCACAGCCTCACTCCGCACCCCCCCTGCCAGAGCCTCACTCCGCACCCCTGCCAGAGCCTCACTCCGCATCCCCCCTGCCACAGCCTCACTCCGCACCCCCCCTGCCAGAGCCACACTCCGCACCCCCCCTGCCACAGCCTCACTCCGCACCCCCCCTGCCAGAGCCTCACTCCGCACCCCCCCTGCCACAGCCACACTCCGCACCCCCCCTGCCTGCCACAGCCTCACTCCGCACCTCCCCTGCCTGCCAGAGCCTCACTCCGCACCCCCCTGCCTGCCACAGCCTCACTCCGCACCCCCCCTGCCAGAGCCTCACTCCGCACGCCCCCCTGCCACAGCCACACTCCGCACCCCCCCTGCCACAGCCTCACTCCGCACTCCCCCCTGCCAGAGCCTCACTCCGCACTCCCCCTGCAACAGCCTCACTCCGCACCCCCCCTGCCTGCCACAGCCTCACTCCGCACCTCCCCTGCCTGCCAGAGCCTCACTCCGCACCCCCCCTGCCTGCCACAGCCTCACTCCGCACCCCCCCTGCCTGCCACAGCCTCACTCCGCACCCCCCCTGCCAGAGCCTCACTCCGCACCCCCCCTGCCAGAGCCTCACTCCGCACTCCCACCTGCCAGAGCCTCACTCCGCACCCCCCCTGCCACAGCCTCACTCCGCACCCCCCCTGCCACAGCCTCACTCCGCACCCCCCCTGCCTGCCACAGCCTCACTCCGCACCCCCCCTGCCTGCCACAGCCTCACTCCGCACCCCCCCTGCCTGCCACAGCCTCACTCCGCACCCCCCCTGCCTGCCAGAGCCTCACTCCGCACCCCCCCTGCCTGCCAGAGCCTCACTCCGCACCCCCCTGCCACAGCCTCACTCCGCACCCCCCCTGCCAGAGCCTCACTCCGCACGCCCCCCTGCCACAGCCACACTCCGCACCCCCCCTGCCACAGCCTCACTCCGCACTCCCCCCTGCCAGAGCCTCACTCCGCACTCCCCCTGCAACAGCCTCACTCCGCACCCCCCCCTGCCAGAGCCTCACTCCGCACCCCCCCTGCCTGCCACAGCCTCACTCCGCACCCCCCCTGCCAGAGCCTCACTCCGCACCCCCCCCTGCCTGCCAGAGCCACACTCCGCACCCCCCCTGCCACAGCCTCACTCCGCACCCCCCCCTGCCTGCCAGAGCCTCACTCCGCACCCCCCCTGCCTGCCAGAGCCTCACTCCGCACCCCCCCTGCCAGAGCCTCACTCCGCACCCCCCCTGCCTGCCAGAGCCTCACTCCGCACCCCCCCCTGCCTGCCAGAGCCTCACTCCGCACCCCCCCTGCCAGAGCCACACTCCGCACCCCCCCCTGCCACAGCCTCACTCCACACCCCCCCTGCCAGAGCCTCACTCCGCACCCCCCCTGCCTGCCAGAGCCTCACTCCGCACCCCCCCCTGCCAGAGCCACACGCCGTCTCATTAGTCAACAGAGCCGCAGTGTGCCGACCACTGGGCTAGGCCCTCACTGCCTTCAGCCTCCCGGGCTGTAGGATGCGCGGCCGCACTGACAGCTCCCTCCTTTCCGGGAAAAGCAGGAGCCGGTTCTGACCGGGGAGAGCCTGGTGGGGGGCCGTGGGGAGGAAGCCCGGCCGCCCGGCCTTGTGCGCTGGTGCGGGGCCCCTCCGTGCGCTGGGGGGCCGCTCCCTCCGTCCCAGCCGAGCTCCTGGGCAGCGGGCAGCGTCCTCGGGGAGCCCCGGGCCCCTGGCCTCTGCCTCGGCATCTACGGGAGGGGGCATGGCCGGCGAGCGGACAGCACCCGGGAGGGAGGCGGTCATACAAACGCCACCGTAGTCTGTGCCAGGCACGTGGCTGTGACCTGCCAGGTCAGGTGCTTCCCTTCCCGGGCCCAGGGCCGGCGGGGAGGGGCTCAGGGGGGCTCAGGGGGCGGGCACCGGGCACAGGCCTCGGGCTCAGGGGGGCTCAGGGGGCGGGCACCGGGCACAGGCCTCGGGCTCAGCGTGGGCTCAGGGGGCAGGCACCGGGCACAGGCCTCGGGCCTCTCAGAGACACAATGGGAACCATGGGGGCCGGAGGAAGGAAAGGTCGCCGAGGACAGGAAGCCAGGGTTCCGTTTCCTCCGCACAGCGGCAGCGGCAGCGGCAGCGGCAGCGGCAGCGGCAGCGGCGGGTCGGGACGGGAAGCAGAGGTCGCTGCGGTGACCTCCGGGCGCTGGGCTCCGCCAGGATCACTGCCTGCCGGGCAGACCCGGGCCCGGGGCGGGCCCACCGGGCCCTCATGGGCTCGGCTGCCGCAGCTCGCACCAGTTCCGGACCAGTTCCAGGCGGGGGCGGCCCGGGCGGGACCGAGTCTTAGTCCCCCTGCAGCGTCCTCGTCAGACAGAAACGCACCAGCCTCTCCGGGTCCCGTCTCACCGCCGGCGCGCGGGGAAGAGCCGCGGGGCCTGGCGGGCGGTGCGCTCCTCTGCCTGCCCCCGCGGTGTGGGTGCCACGGGCACCTGCCCGGTTGTGGGTCCCCGCCCTGTCGGGTGCGTGTCTCTCTCACGCCGTGTCTCTCCCCCCCGCGGTGGCAGGTGCTGTGTAACGGGCCCGGGACCTGCGTGCCCGTGTGCGCGGCGGCCGTGCTGCTGGGCGTGCTGGGCATGAAGCGCGTGACCCTGGTCTACGTGGAGAGCCTGTGCCGCGTGGAGCACCTGTCCCTGAGCGGCCGCCTGCTGCGCCCCTTCGCCGACTACTTCCTGGTGCAGTGGCCGGCGCTGAAGGCGAAGTACCCCTCGTCCGTGTACCTGGGCCGCATCGTGTGAGCCGGGGCGCCCTGCTCCGGTCACGCGCAGCCACTCTGCACACACGCGGGGACGAGCCCGCGCCTTGGTGGGAGAGCAAGCATGTCAGACTCGCGGCCCGGCGGATGCAGGTTATGTAAGAAACGTTTTAATAACAACCTTAACGGGCCTCAGCTGGTTTGGCTCAGCGGATACAGCATCGGCCCGCAGACTGAAAGATCCCGGGTTCGATTCCGGTCAGGGCACAGGCCCGGTTGTGGGTTCCATCCCCAGTGGGGGAGCGCAGGAGGCAGCCAATCCATGATTCTCTCTCATCATGGATGTTTCTATCCCTCTCTCTCCCTTCCTCTCTGAAATCAATAAAAATGTATATCTTTTAAAATTAGTAACTTAATTTTTATAATACCTTGTTCCACATGATTATTAATAACGAGCTACAACGCTCGCTAACGACCGATTACTGTAATCGTGCTGCGTTCCTTTCCCTTAAGCCTTTCGCACAGGCGCACCGTTTCTCTGCTGCCACCCCCGCGGCGAAGGTTCTAGCAGCCGCTGGCCCGTCAGAGTCTCGGACTGACTCGGTTGGTCTGCGCAACAGGGAACATTTCGCTTTCAGGGAACAAGGAAAACAGGTTTATTTGTGTGACGCTTATTAATTTGTGCCGTCATTCCGCGTCTGTCTGGTAAGTGAATGTTCAAGAAAGAATATTAATTTCTATTAAAGTGTTCTGTTTATGTTAATGATGACTTATTTACTCCAGCCCTTTGTATTCAGCACGTCTCTATCGGAATAAACCTACGTTTCTATGACAACCGAAGCTTTTTTCTTTTTTTTTTGCGGCCACATCCACGTGAACCTTGTTAATGTGGCCCGTGTGAGCCTTTGAGTTTGACACGCTTGCTTTAGAGGCAAGACAAAGGTGGGTGCCGCTCTGCCCACGCCGCTCTGCCCACCCCGCTCAGGGGCCTCGTCCTGTGGGGAGCACCTGACGGGGAGGACGGGCGCTGGGTGCCAGGCACTGGCAGGAGACGGGTGCCTTCTGTCTCACTTACCCAACCCCCCCCCCCCCGGCTATTCGGGGGGCTGATCGGGATTCCCTGGCCACAACAAGAACCGGGTAAGCTTTTGGCAGAGCGGCTGGAGGCCATTCTCCCACCGGGGCGCTGGAGCCGCAGCCGCAGAGGATGACAGCGAAAGGGAAAGACGCTTCCTTCCTCAGAGAGGAGGAGGGGGAGGAGCAGGGCTTTGTGGGGGCGCTGTCTCCACAGGCGGCAGCGGGACGGGTCAGAGCCCCCCCAGCCCCCAGCCGCTGGCCCTGGGCCTGTGGTCAGGTCAGCACACCAGGCCTCCAGCCATCCACCCGTGCGCCTGGACACCCCAAGCCAACAAGCCGGGTCCAAACAGCCACATGCAGGCGGAGCCTAAACTGTCCATCGAAATCGTATAGAAGCTGCCCGGCCGGACGGCTCAGTGGTGAGCGACCCCATGTACCAGGAGTTGGGTTCAGTTCCTAACCAGGGTACGTGTCCAGGTTGCAGGCTCCATCCCCATTAGGGGGCATGCAGGAAGTAACTGATCGATGTCTCTCTCTCTCTTTCTCTAATCAATAAAAACGTATTTTAAAAATAAAACATATAGCCAAAACCGGTTTGGCTCAGTGGATAGAGCGTCAGCCTGTAGACTGAAAGGTCTCAGGTTCAATTCCGGTCCAGGGCATGTACTTTGGTTGCGGGCACATCCCCAGTAGGGGGTGTGCAAGAGGCAACTGATGGATGATTCTCTCTCATCGATGTTTCTAACTATCCCTCCCTCTTCCTCTCTGTAAAAAAAAATCAATAAAATACATTTTATAAATAAATAAAACGTATAGAAACAAAGTATTGGCGGCTGGAGTGCTATGGGAGGTGAGGTCTGGTCCTGCTTGTACCGCGGGGTTGGGGGGGTGAGGTGAGTCAGGACCCCCGTGGGGACCCCCGTGGGCACTGCCCTGGGGCTGCGTGGGCACAGGGTCAGCGGGTGCACAGAGTGCCTCACCCCAGCCCTGTCTCCCGCCCCCCACCCCCACCGCGCACACGTGTCAGGCCCCCCAGCGAGGAGCTGTAAGCTGCCGGCGTGTGCGGACCCCTCGGCGCTCGCCAGCCGGAGGAGAGGGTCCTTCCCACGGAGCAAGGACGGCCGTGTCACTCCTCTCCACGCCGACCGTGGGGCGGGGCGCGGAGGGGTCTGAGCCCTCGCCCCTCCCCCCCAGGCCCCGCCGGCAGGTCCGAGTGCCGCCTCCACGCAGGCCGGCCCGGCCGCTCGGTCAATATTGGAGGGTCCCGCCTCCCCCGGACCGGAGCGTCCGGCTCCAGGCACGGCCTCCCCGGCGCCGCCCTCGCCAAGGACACGCCGCCCTCAGGGCCCGACACACAGGCCAGGTCACGGCGGAACGGGAGGGCAGTGCCGCCGCCGCGCCCAGGCTGACTGCGCCCACGGCTGAGGCCCTGCAGCGGCCAGCCGAGGCCTGTCCCCCACCCCCACCCCGCACTGCCCTGCCCCCAGCACGGCAGCAGCAGCAGGAGCGGAAACGGCAGAAACTGAGCAAAATACAGAATTCCTCCGCAGCCGCTGTGCTTCCTCTGCCCGCAGACGCAGGCCCGGGACCGGCGCGGCCGCTCGGGGTGGCGGTCCGTGCCCTGAGCACCAGCCGCGTGCGCGGGCCGAGCCGGCGCGGCATCTGGTGACCATCCGCCCCGTGTCCTCGGAGAAGCCCCCGTGCCAGTGCCTGTGGCGTCTTTTCACGGAAAGAAACGGGCAGCCGGGGAGAGGGCGTGCCAGGCCTCTGGCGGAGTCCCTGCCACTCCCTTCCCGCAGCCTCAGCTGCAGGCTCCGCAGGGAGGGCCCCGGGGCCCGGGCCCAGCCCCTGGGGGCGTCCCTGCGGGAGAGACCCCGAGCCAGGCTTCACCCGATGGGCTGTGGACACTTTTCAGAGAGGGTGGCGGGTCCCAGCCCCAGCCCCAGTCTGGCGGGTGCGGGAGGCAGCCAATCGATGTGCCTCTCTCACATTGATACCCACCCCCCTTTCATTCTCTCTAAAGAAAATCCTTGGATGAGAATTGACACAAGAAAACAGAGGGAAACCCCGGATGCTGAAGCCAGGAGTGAGCCCAGGAATGTTATAATGGGATGCCTTACGCTGAACTCTAAGCACGCGTTTGCATGCGCACGTCCCAATCAGCTCTTATCCTCCGGAGCGATCTCCGTCCCGCCCAGCGCTCCCAGCCCCAGGCCCAGCGGCCACGGAGTGAGTGACCGAGCGAGCGTAAAGGTCGGCAAAGGGCAGCCCTCCAGCCTGCATTCTTAGCATTCTGTTCTCAGCCTGGGGTTTCCCCTCCCTTCCTCGGGGAACGGCTACTGTGCCACGTGCGCGCGTGCGTGCGGGGATCCAGTGTTGCTCAGAGCATGTGGGATACAGTGTCACACAGAGCATGTGGGATCCAGGGTTGCTCAGAGACGCCCTACCCTCCTGGGGTTTACAGCCCAACTAGAAATGCGGGGAACACCCCGCTGGCTGGCTCCGCTCGCTCTGCTCTCCGCTCGCCGTGCTGACGCTGTTCTCCTCCCGCACGGAACGCCTGGCGGCCAGATGTGTCTCCAGTGCCAAAGGCGGCGCGTTTAGTTCAAGAAACAGGCGGGGATGCCGTGTCTCAGCAGCATCCAGTCCGTCCTTCGTGGGGACAGGGCCGCGTGCTGAGGAAATGACTCCTCGGAGGAGGAGGTGCCGCGGGTCCGTGGGGAGCTGGCCTGGCGTTCCCCGGGAACCGGCCGCAGAGGCGCTGAGCTGCCCCTGTGACACCGCGTACGTGTGCGCGGTCCGGGTGCGCAGCCAGGCTGGAATGCGGGGCTGGAGTGTGTCCTGGAGTCACACACACACACACACACACACACACACCCCAGCAGCAGCCTTCACACCCGTCCCTCCGCAGATCAGGGACCCCCTCGACTTGTGAGGCCACAACTAGGCAGCCGGTGGCCGAGGGGACAGGCGGGGAGGCGCCCACACCCGCACCGGGAGCGCAGCCCGAGCTCACGCTGCGGGAGGAAGGACTGAGGACGGAGCTCCGGCCGAGCGAATCCCACAGACACCTCCTCCGGGCGCCCGCTCCTCCCGCCGCTCCTCCCGCCGGGCTCACGGTTCCCGGTGGAGCTGCCTCGCGCCGCGCTGTCCCGCGTGGCTCCTCCGGCCTCGCCTGGCTCCGTGGGCGCGTCCGGCCCGGAGCTGCTGCCCCGCCCGCAGGACTCACACCGGGACCCCCGACCCCGGGCTGCGGGCCCCGGTGTGCGCGGGGCGGGCGCGGGAGGCGCACTTTGGCGACGGCGCCCGGATTTTAGGGACACGAGTGGCCCGGGGACCGAAGCCATGGGTGTTGGGTGCCCTGCAGTGCCGGCGCCCCGGGAAAAGCGGGGTGCTGGTCCCTTCCAGCTCGGAGGGCGGACGGGCGGGGAACCAGGCCGCGGGAGGGGCTGGCCCGGCTAACGGGCCCGTCTCCTGGCGCGGCTGGGGCCTCCGGGCTTCGAGCAAGGGCCGCCCCCACCTTCTCCCCCTCCCTGGTCTCCTCCATCCGGACCGGGATGCCACCGGGAAAGGGCGCCCGCCCCGGCTGTGCCCGGCCCGGCCTTCCCGGCGCCGGCGGCCGGAGCGGAGGCCTCTGGGGGCGCCCAGCCGCGGGAGGGGTCCTCGCTCCGCGGCCCGGGGCGGCCTGCCGGCGCGGGGACAGGAGCCCGGGCTCCGCAGCCCCGGTCTTCCCCGGCTCCCCCGCTCCCGCCCCGCTCTCCTCGCCCGGAGCGGGGCCGCGGGCCGCGGTGGCGTGAGGCCGCGGGGCCGGGCCGGGCCGGGGGCGGGGCGGGCGGGGCCGGGGCCGGGGGCCGGGGGCCGGGGTGGGGCCGGGGAGCAGCACCGCCTCGCGGCGGGCGGAGCGGCGGCCCATTGGCCGGCGGGCGGGGACGGGGCGGGGCTGGCGGGGCGGGGCGGGGGCCCATTGGCCGGCGGGCGGGCCCTGGGGCGGGGCCGGCGGGAGGGGCGGGGCAGGGCGGGGCGGGGGCCGGCGCGGACGGCTCCGGGGACAGTCGCATCGCCGCCCAGGGAGCGAGCTCGGAGCGTGAGCGGCGGCCACTCCCGGGCCCGGAGCGCGAGGCACAGCAGACCGAGCTGCCGCCATGACCCACTTCAACAAGGGCCCGTCCTACGGGCTCTCGGCCGAGGTCAAGAACAAGGTGCGGGCCGGCCGGGGGTCCGGGACGGGGCGGGGGTGCGGGGCCGGGCCGGGGGCCGGGGGTCCGGGCGGGGGCGGGGGTGCGGGACGGGGCGGGGAGCCGGGGGTCCGGGCGGGGGCGGGGGGCCGGGGCGGGGGTGCGGGCCGGGCGGTGCCCGCGCTCGGGCTTCGCGGAGCGGGACGTCGAGCGGCGGGAGTGACCGCCCGGCGCCTCCGGCTTTGTTCCCGCCGCGGCCGGACGGTCGGCGGGCGGGGGCCGGGCCGCGGCTGCAGGACCCTCCCCCCGGGCCGGGTGCCCCCGCGCGGCCCTCCGCCCCGAGCGGGGCCGGTCCGGGCGCCCAGGCCTCTCCCCTCCGCTCCGCTCCGGGCCGAGCGCCGGCGGCGGAGTCGGGCGGGTGGCGGCCGCGGGGCCTTTGTTCCCGGGGCCCCAGCGCCACCCCCCGCCCCCCCGGACGGCGGCGGAGGAGCGCCCGGGCCGGCGCCTCGGGCGAAGCCGCGGGACCGGACAAAGCGCGCCGCTCGGGCCGCCTCGGCCGGGACGTGAGGGCTTTTGTGCCTTTTTTCTTTTTTTCTTTTTTTAATGAAAACTGAGAAGTTTGGGTCCCGGGGCTGTAACGGTATCGGGCGCTCCTGGCCCTTTGTTCGGGGCGGGGGGTGCGGAGCGGGCCGGGCTGCGGGCCCGGCGGGAGGACGCGGGCTGCGGGCGGGGAGCGGAGGGGGGCCGGGCCCCCTCCCCAAACCTCCCTCCCGCTCCCGCCGCATTCCTGGCCCGTGACATCAGCCCGCGGCCAATCGGCGGCGCCGGCACAGACGGCGCATTGTCTGCGCCCGGGGGCCGAGCCGGACCGGGAGCCCGGACCCGGACCCGCAGCCCGGACCCCGACCCGGACCCGGACCCGCAGCCCGGAGCCCGGGCCGGGGCGGGGCGGCTCCCCTGGCCGACCCCGAGGCGCTGGTTCGGTTCGCCCCGCCGGTCCGGCCTCCGGTCCGGTTCGCCGGGTCCTGCCGCCCCTCCCCCGGGACCTGCGGGGCCGGGCCCGGGGCCGGTGCGGCGCCTCCGGAAAGTTTCCGGGACTTTCTGTAAAGAGAAAAGTGCGCGCTCGGCCTGGCGGGTCCCCATCCCGCCTCTGGGACCGCGCACGGCCGCCGGGTTTGGGTGGGGGCGCCGGGCGGGGGCGGGGGCTCCGGCTCCTGGCGGCGGGCCCAGCCCGAGCCCCTGCGTGGTGAACGGGGCTGACCCGGCTGTCCTTGCAGGGGCCGCCCTTCTTGGGGTCCACGTCCAGCGCCTTTCTCTTGGCGACTAAGGAGCAGCTTCTTCCCGCTGCCGGGGGCGGGGGCGGGGGTGCCGGACAGATGGCTGAGGCTGTGACAGCCAAACCCGGGCTCAGAAACCGGACACGGGACTCCAGGCCTGGCCCCCGAGCTCCCAGCCTCCCCGTCAGCCCCGGCCCTCATCCCGCCCCGCCGCCCCCAGCTGGGTGCCGCCATCTAAAGTCCGAAGACCAGGAGGGTGATGCTCACCCTGAGAGAAGGGCCACCCGGCGCCCTGCTGAGCACCAACGTCTGAGCCGGGGTTGGGGTTGGTCCCCAGGGGGGGGTGCGGGAGGCAGCGGATCCATGATTCCTTCTCAGCACTGACGTTTCTCTCCCCCTCCCTCTCCCTTCCTCTCGGAAATCAGTAAAAACATTACTTAAAGGCTGAAGAAGGAAGTTGGAACACTCACTCTAAGGAGGGTGTCTGGGGTGGGCTCTGGGTATTCTACATCTCCCCTCTCCCCCCATTCTCACTGCCCACCTGTCATTCATCCCTTGACCTCGCGATTTCGCATGTGGTTCCGTGTGAACCTGTCCTGGTCAGGGTGCCGTGTTCTGTCTGCAGGGCCTCTGGGAGCCTTGCTGTCCACTGCGGGCGGGACCGGCCTGGACGCGCTGGGTGCCCGCACCTGAGCCCTCGCTGTCTCTTCACGGGCTGCACAAGCACGGGGCACTCCGAGCCAGGGTTCTGCTTTTCCTGGAAACCTCGTTTAACAGAGTGGAAAAGGCAGGAGCCTGGGGGGGAGGAGGGGAGATGGGCCTTGGGGTCCATCGCCCGGGTCCTGGTCCCCTCCCTGCATCTTCGCCTGGTGTGACCGGCCGGTTATGCGCTCTGGGCTTCGGCTGCTGACCGAGGGCTGAGATGCGGGTGGCAGGAAGGACCTGTATGGACGTTGCCGCCATGGTGCTTCGCGCGTTTCCCGGACGCGCCCGCCGCCTCTTGAATTCCCCAGTGAGAGCCTTTGGTCTTTCACAGCGGCCGCGACAGCGTCCAGAGGCTTTGATCTCAGACGCTTTTCTCGTTAGTAAACCTCAGGGCGGGGTAATCTGTAAAGCAAGATACCTGCTGGCCAAGCTGGTACTCCTTGGTGGGAATACACAGTGGCTCTTTTTTAAATAAATGGGCAAGAAGGTGTTTGAAAGCGGCCTAAAAGGTAGAATCTTCCAGCCCGGCTCCGGGTCTAACAGCATCGAAAGGGCCAGTAACTGGCCATCCACAGAGACCTGTTTGAGCCCAGGACGGGCAGGCAGCAGCTGGGCAGGCAGTTCCCGGGGGAGCACCAGCCCTCGCAGGAAGCAGGAGCACCGGGTGTCTGAAGAGGGGGCAGGAAGCAGGAGCACCGAGTGCCTGAGGAGGGGGCAGGGAGCGGGAGCACCGGAGGTCTGAGGAGGGAGCGGGGAGCACCAGGTGCCTGAGGAGGGGGCAGGAAGCGGGGAGCACCGGGTGTCTGAAGAGGGGGCAGGAAGCAGGAGCACCGAGTGCCGGAGGAGGGGGCAGGGAGCGGGAGCACCGGGTGTCTGAGGAGGGGGCAGGGAGCGGGAGCACCGGGGGTCTGAGGAGGGAGCGGGGAGCACCAGGTGCCTGAGGAGGGGGCAGGAAGCGGGGAGCACCGGGTGCCTGAGGAGGGGGCAGGAAGCAGGGGCACCGGGTGTCTGAAGAGGGGGCAGGAAGCAGGAGCACCGAGTGCCTGAGGAGGGGGCAGGGAGCGGGAGCATCGAGTGCCTGAGGAGGGGACAGGAAGCGGGAGCACCGGGTGTCTGAGGAGGGGGCAGGGAGCGGGAGCACCGGGTCTGAGGAGGGGGCAGGGAGCGGGAGCACCGGGTGCCTGAGGAGGGGGCAGGAAGCAGGAGCACCGGGTGTCTGAAGAGGGGGCAGGAAGCAGGAGCACCGAGTGCCTGAGGAGGGGGCAGGGAGCGGGAGCACCGGGTGCCTGAGGAGGGGGCAGGAAGCGGGAGCACCGGGTGCCTGAGGAGGGGGCAGGAAACGGGGAGCACCGGGTGCCTGAGGAGGGGGCAGGAAACGGGGAGCACCGGGTGCCTGAGGAGGGGGCAGGGAGCGGGAGCATCGAGTGCCTGAGGAGGGGACAGGAAGCGGGAGCACCGTGTGCCTGAGGAGGGGACAGGAAGCGGGAGCACCGGGTGCCTGAGGAGGGGACAGGGAGCGGGAGCACCGGGTGTCTGAAGAGGGGGCAGGAAACGGGGAGCACCGGGTGTCTGAGGAGGGGCAGGGAGCGGGGAGCACCAGGTGCCTGAGGAGGGGGCAGGGAGCGGGAGCACCGGGTCTGAGGAGGGGGCAGGGAGCGGGAGCACCGGGTCTGAGGAGGGGGCAGGGAGCGGGAGCACCGGGTGCCTGGGGACCGGGAAAACCTGGAGGAAGCCCTTTCCTGACACGTGCGGATGGGGCGCCGGGGGGTTCGGTGTGTGGCCTGCGTGACAGCCCTAGCAGGTGACAGGGGCACTTTACGGGGGGGGGGGGGTCGGCGCTCCGGGAGGAGCTAACGGGTGCTGAGACGCCAGCCTGATGCTCCCTGCCCCGGGGAGGGGAGCTGGGCTCCGGTCTCCGTGGTTACCCGGGAGGCCTCGCCCCAGGGGAAGGCGCAGGGAGCTCAGCCCGAGTCGCGGAGGGAACCGCCGGTGCTGATGCCTCCGCCGCCCCGTGTCCGGGAGGCGCCCCAGCGGGGACAGCGCCCTCTGCCCGGCCCCTCGGCGGCGGCAGCCCCCCTGGAGGCCTCGCTGGGACTGGGGGGGAGGGTGACTTCCCAGGGTGCCCTGAGCCCCCATTACAGCGATCTGCGACGTCAAAACAAGTCACCACTGGATGCTTTCGGGGTCTCAGCCAGTCCTTCCCCCTCCGCCCAGGGAGCGGCAGCTGCTCCTCATGGCGGGGCCTGCGGGGTGGGGGTGGGGTGCCATGTGCCTGCTGCTCTGGGTCCCCTCAGCCCGGAGAAGCCCGGGGTGCTGACCTCCCTGCAGCCAGCCTGGGCGCGGGTCAGAACCCCAGGGCTGGTCAAGGCTGATGCAGGCCGGGTGGGGGGGGGGCGGGGGGTCCTAACAGAAATAGAAGCTCATCCCGCGCTTTACAGACCCGCCGGGGACGGAGGCTGCGGGTGAGGGGGCACCTGGGGCTCAGGATGGCTGGGCAGGCTGTCCGGTGGGACCCTCAGTTCTAGCGCTGACTGGCCGCGTATCCTGTGTGTCACCTGTAACATGGGGGGGGGGCTGCCTTCCCAGCTTGGGGAGACGTGTGTGTCTGGGCAGGTGCGGCCCTGCCCTGCGCTGGCCTTGCCCGCGGAGGGATGCGCCCCCGGCCCTCCGCCCGGAGCCGAGGCCCCCGGCCCGCCCAGCCGGGAAGCCGCCCAGAGCCCAGGCCCCCGGCCCGCCCAGCCCGGAAGCCGCCCGGAGCCGGAGCCGAGGCTCACCCCGAGCTTCCCTCGCGCGTTGGGGGAGTCCGGATCATTGGGGGCTCGATGTGGGGGAGGGCGCGCGAGCAGGAGGCCGGCAATCCATGATTCTCTCTCATCACTGACGTTCCTCTCTCTCCCTCTCCCCTCCTCTCTGAAACCAATACGAATATATTTTTTTATTTTTTATTTTTTTTAAATATATTTTTATTGATTTTTTACAGAGAGGAAGGGAGAGAGATAGAGAGCTAGAAACATCGATGAGAGAGAAACATCAACCAGCTGCCTCTTGCACACCCCCAACCGGGGATGTGCCCGCAACCAAGGTACATGCCCTTGACCGGAATCGAACCCGGGACCTTTCAGTCCGCAGATCGACGCTCTACCACTGAGCCAAACCGGCTTCGGCAACGAATATATTTTTTTTAAAAAAGCAGTGTTTTATAGAGGCTTCTCTGGCTCGCTGAGGGCGCGTGGCCTTCAGTTGCCCGGAGCTCTGGGGCAGGGTGTGCCTGCGCCTCGAATGATTTGTGGATTAAGCCGGGATCTTTCGGAATCCCGATTTTCTTCTTTCTGCCCCACTTTACTTTCCCTGAGGCCTCCAAGGGCAGCGGCCAGCGAGATCTGGATCTGAGTCGCCAGGCGCTCCCGCTGACGTCCGGCCCGCGGGGGTGGGCCCCTCCCGCCGGCTAGGGTTTCTGCGGGACTCGGAGCGCCGCGGACAGAGGCCCTTTATCGGAGCAAACCAAACCCGCCCGCTCCATCTGAGATGGCTGATGGCGACGGAGGAGGTGCCCGCCCGGCGCAGGCACCCGTGCCGCTGCCCAGGCGTGGGCTCTGGGGGCGGAGGACGGGTGAAGCCTCCCCCGCCCTCAGGAGGACACGGGCAGGTCCCGGTGCGCTCTGCGGGCTCCGGGGTGCAGGCCCGGCCCCCGGGGGTCCACTCCTGGCCGGGGCTCTGAGCCTGCAGCCGGCCCTGGCGGGCGGGGGCGAGGACTGAGCGGGTTCCCCGGTCCCCGCGTTTGCCAAGGCCCCGCACGCCCACACGTGCAGTACGCGAACCCCTCAGTCGTTACCCTCTGGTTCTTGGGGATCACTGCCCGCTCCCTCCCTGTGTCCGCGTGAGCTTCCGCCCACCGTCAGCTCTTAACACTTCTGAGGCCACCATGACCGGAGGGCAGCCCGGAGGGCAGCCCGGAGGGCGCGGGGCCCTGTCCCGTCAGTGACGCTGTGTGCGAGGCCTGGGTCCCGACCTCGAGCTGTTTGACGGCGTCTTTCTTTCACGGTGGCGGTGCGCTGGCCACAGTGTCCATCGGCACCTGTTTGGAGGCAGGAAGCGGTGCCTGGCGGGGCCGAGGGCGGGCGGGCGGGCGGGCCGGCCGAGTCCCCGCTCCAGGGAGAGGTCACTCGCGCGCGCCCCCCCCACACCCCCCCCCCCCCCCGTCCTGGCGGAGCGGGTAACCAGGTGAGCCTGGGCCTGGGCAGCGCCTGGAGGCCCAGGCGCCCTGAGCTGAGGACACGGGGTGGGGTGGGCCTCGGAGGGGGGCAGGCAGGTCAGGTGGTAAAGGAGCGTCGGCCGGCCGGGCGGCGTGGACTTTGCTCACACAGGCCTCCGCCCCGGGGCCCTCTGGTAACCGGCGGCCTTCTGGGGCGGGGGAGGCCGGAGGCTGAGGTTTTTGTGGGGGTTTCGGGTGGTTTTTTTTAGTCTTTTGTTTCTTAAAAATAACCGGCTTAAAGCGGTCAAACCCCCGGCAGCCGGCCCGCGGCCCCGGGAGGAGGGCCCCGGGGAGCAGGGGCGGGTTCGGTTACCGCCTGAGGTCACACTTAGAGCCTTTGACGTCTGACTTCTAGGCATGTGACCTGGCCGTGCACCCAAGGAGCGTGTGGTCCGCAGGGGCTCCCGGCAGGTCCCGGGCGGGCGTGACGCTGAGCCTGACCTCATCCTGTTCCCCGTCTCCAGGCAGCGAGGGGGGGTGGCCGCGGCGGGTGAGGCTGGTCTCCCCGGCCTCCCGCTGTTGTCCACACCTGGCTTCACTCTCTGGGCACAGACCCTCCCACAGCCCCTGCAGGGGTTTCCACAGGCTCCGTACAGGGGGGTCTGCCTGGGGGCGGCAGGTGGGAGGCCCCCCGGGCGGGGCCTCTGAAGGTCGCCAGGGAATCACGTGAAATGAACCCCGAGCAGAGTAAAGAAATGAGGCTGATAAAGAGCCGGGAGAGAGGATACTGAGACGGACTGGACCGCAGCCCCAGGCCTGCACGCGGTGGGCTCACCCCGCCTAGTGCTGCCCGGAAGGACACGTCAGCATTTCCCGCCGGTGCCCGGATTTCAGCTTTTTGGTGGAAATGGGGGCGAGCTCCCCCACGGAGCTGCCTTTTCCGGGCTTGCTCTAGGGCTGCGTTCGAGCCTCGGAGGCCACCAGTGGGTGCTGGGCGGTGGGCAGTGGGTGCTGGGCGCTGGGTGGTGGGCGCGTGTCCCCGTCTGCCTGGCCGACTCCGACCCGCTGCGTCCGGGAGGGGAGGCCTCGTGAAAGAGATTGCTTTCCCAGATGGTCTCATAAGAATTTTCTTTTCATCTGAAACTTGTTTGTAAGAAAAGAGCACACATTCCGAAGTCATGAATTCCACTCAGCTGGCCTGGCTGCTGGAAGCTCGCTTCTTTTCAAAGGACTAGCAGTATTTGGGCGGAAAAGCCAAAACCCACAGTCATGTGACGTGGGCAACACCTCCTCGTGGTTAGCCCTCCGTCTCTCCCCGCAGGCCCGTCTCTCCCCGCCGTCTCTCCCCGCCCAGCCGTCTCTCCCCGCCGGGCAGTCTCTCCCGTCTCTCCCCACGGGGCTGTCTCTCCCGTCTCTCCCCGCCGGGCAGTCTCTCCCCGTGTCACATGCGGGCGCCGTGGGTCAGGCGTGGTTCCCCTCCGCGGCCCCGGCGTCTCCCACTCGCTGCCCACCCCGCTCCCGGGCGGGTGTTTGTGCTGAAGCGCCGGCGGTGCGCTGGGTGGCGGTGCGAGCGAGTGGCCGGGGCCGCAGGCGGGGTGAGGCTGGCGGGGCTCACGCGCCCTGTGTTCCAGATCGCGTCCAAGTACGACCCGCAGGCGGAGGAGGACCTGCGAGGCTGGATCGAGGAGGTGACGGGCATGAGCATCGGCACCAGCTTCCAGCTGGGCCTCAAGGACGGCATCATCCTCTGCGAGTAAGTCTCTGGCCGAGCCCACGAGGGCCCAGCCCCCCTCACCTCCCCCCACCTCCCTGCCCCCCACCTCCCCCCTCCCTCCCGGCCAGGACACCACCTGACCTCGCCGGTGCCAGGGCCCACGCTGCCTGCATGGGATGGGGGGGGGGGGGGCAGCCGGCCGCCTCCCGGACCGCCGTGAGCTGTGCCCTCCTCCCCAGGCTCATCAACAAGCTCCAGCCGGGCTCCGTGAAGAAGGTCAACGAGTCCTCGCTGAACTGGCCGCAGGTAAGCCTAGCCCACCCCTCAGGGCAGGCCACACCCCTGAGGGCAGGTAATACACTTTTTTCTTTAAGATAAATCAAGTGGGGAACTTGTAGAGGTTTCCTTCTTCACCACAGTTTCCTTTTTCTTACACATATTATTTTTACTCACCTCCGAGAGGAAGGGAGAGGGAGAGGGGTAGAAACATCAGTGATGAGAATCACGGACCCGCTGCCTCCTGCACGCCCACACCGGGGGTCGAGCCCACAAGCTGGCCCTGGGCCCCACCTAGAAATCGAACCCTGAGCCCGGCGGCCGGCCCGGCGGCCGCTCTTCAGGCAGCGGGACTCGATGACGCTTTCCAAACGGACGTTCCAGCAGGAGGCTGTGCTCGCGGCGTGCTTGGCTTTTGTTCACGCTTCCGTAATTCCTTAGAACCAGCCTGGTTATAGGTGCTTCCTCTGGGCGTTTTCTTATCTTCAGTCTGTCTCTTCTCAGAGAAGACTTGGCAAGTTTTCGGAGAGAAAGCCTCGGAGGGCAGAGGAGAAACGGGGGGAGCAGCGAGGAATTTGACGGCTCTCGGTGTGACGGGCAGGAATGTGTGGATTCAGAACACTGCACCGTGCGTTCTGATACAGAAGAGCCTAAGTTTTTAGCAACCACAAAACCACAAATTTACACACAAGTTAAAACCAAAACATGACAGAGTACGTGCCTTTTGACTAAGGGAACGTCAGCCTGGACAACACGGAAATCTCATAAGCACGTGAGGAAGATCGTGTTTTTGAGAAACTAAAAAAAATCATCCTTTAAAAATCCTGAAAAGCCCCGGCCGGCGTGCTCAGAGGCTGAGCGCCGCGCGGGAACCGGAGGCCACGGTCGGTCCGCTCCCGGTCGGAGCACAGGCCCGGGTGCGGCTGGTCCCCGGGGAGACCCGCACGGCTCCCCGGCACCACGGGCCTCTTGCCTTCCAGCTGGAGAACATCGGCAACTTCATCAAGGCCATCCAGGCGTACGGCATGAAGCCGCACGACATCTTCGAGGCCAACGACCTGTTTGAGAACGGGAACATGACGCAGGTGCAGACCACGCTGGTGGCGCTGGCCGGCCTGGTACGTGCGCCCTGTCGGCGGGGCGGGTTCCGCCGCGGGAGTTCCGACGGGCAGGGAGGGCCGGCCCCGTAGTCGTTGGCTCGGGGGGGCTGCTGGGCCTGCCCCTGGGCCGGGCTCGGCTGAGGGTGCGCCTCCGTCCAGGCCAAGACCAAAGGCTTCCACACCACCATCGACATCGGCGTGAAGTACGCCGAGAAGCAGACCCGGCGCTTCGACGAGGGCAAGCTGAAGGCCGGCCAGAGCGTCATCGGGCTGCAGGTGAGGGCGCGCGGCCGCCCGCTCGCGCTCCGGCCCGGGGGGCGCCATCGCCGGGACGGGCAGACCGGGCAGGTGGGGGGGTTACGTCCGCGTCCGCGCTGTGACAGCCAAGGGGAGACCCGCGCGTCGTCCGGCCACTGACGTGGCCGCGGGCAGGGGCTTCCCGCCCGCACTGCTTCTCCGCGGGGACGCCCGGCCTAAATCGAGGCCCGGGGCCCGTGGGGCAGCATCACGGACCCCAAGGCCGAGCCACGGGGCCAGCGCTCGGGTGTCGGCTCCGCTCCCGGGGGCCCCAGCCGGGTCTCCCCTCCCTCCCTCGGGGCCGGGGGGCCTCTGGGGCACCGGCTCGGAGGGTGGGGGGGGGATGGAGGGGGGCGTGCTCACGCTGCTGTGTCTCCTGAGGCTCCCAGGAGCAGCTTCACTCTGTTAAACCTTTCCTGTGATCAGGTTTTCTTTAGGAGAAAGACCCAGCTGGCTCGTCCCGAGGCCCGGCCCTCGGTGGGAGGGGAGGGAGGGGACGCCCGTTCCTGCTGCTCTGACCGCCGTGTGCGCCCGCGGTGCCCCCGGGCTCAGCCCGTGGACGTGGGTGCGGGACTGCCCTGCGGCTCCGGCTCCGCGAACGGGCCATTGGGCGGGGGTGGAAGCTGCGCTTGTTCGCCGCAGACGGACCCCTGGGTCTGCTGCCGATTTTACATGGAACACCCGGCGGGAGCCACACGGGGCAGGAGGCGCCTGGCTCTGCCCTCCCTTCCCCTCCCCTCGGAGGCAGCCCAGCCGATGGGGAGGGAGGAGGCGGGGAGCTAATTTCTCATCATCCAGCCTCAGTGGCATCTCAGTGTCCGTCTGTCCCGTCCAGTCCGCCCTTCCTGTTGCGGTTTCCGTGGGGTTAACGATGAGGCCTTCGTAGCCAGTGGGCTGTTTGAGCCCTTCCTTCCAACGCGCCCTGCCGAGGCCGGGGGAGACGCGGCGCCCGGGAACTGATGCCGTTCTCACTTTGTGACTTAAAGATGGGGACCAACAAGTGCGCCAGCCAGGCGGGCATGACCGCCTACGGGACCAGGAGGCACCTGTACGACCCCAAAATGCAAACGGACAAGCCCTTCGACCAGACCACCATCAGCCTGCAGATGGGCACCAACAAGGGGGCCAGCCAGGTAAGGAGCCGTGTGTGTGTGTGTGTGTGTGTGTGTGTGTTTTAATTGATTTCAGGGAGAGGAAAGGACAGGGAGAGGCAGGCAGAAGCATCAGAGATGAGAGAGAACCTTCCTGTGGATGGAGCCCGCGCCCGGGCCTCCTCAGCCCGTCCCTTGTCACGCTCCGCGGTCACTAACCTCCGTCCTCGGTCGCAGGCGGGCATGCTGGCGCCGGGCACCCGGAGGGACATCTACGACCAGAAGCTCACGCTGCAGCCCGTGGACAGCTCCACCATCTCGCTGCAGATGGGCACCAACAAGGTGGCCTCGCAGAAGGGCATGAGCGTGTACGGGCTCGGGCGGCAGGTCTACGACCCCAAGTACTGCGCCGCGCCCACCGAGCCCGTGCTCCGCAACGGCAGCCAGGGCACCGGCACCAACGGCTCCGAGGTCAGCGACAGCGACTCGCAGGCCGAGTACCCCGACGGCTACCCCGAGGACGACCCCCACGAGTACCCGTACGGGGACCCCGGCCTGGATTACTAGGCGCCGCCTGCGGCCGCCAGCGGGCCGGCCATCCATCCTGTGCGCCGCTCCGCCCGCCCGCGCCCTGGCGCTTCCGCTCCCGCCCGCAGGAGAGCCGTCCGCCTCCCGCCTGACGTCCGCCTCCCCCCCCCCCCCCCCCCCCCCCCCCCCCCTCCCCGGCCCGCGCCTTCCACCCCAGCGGAGGGCGGGCGGTCCCTCGGCAGACCCGCGTCCTCACATCCTCCGGAACTGTCCGCAAGCGATAGGAGCTTCCCCCAGCTAGTGCCGGCTGCTCCGAAGACTAAGCCGTGCCCAGCGCCCCGCCGCCCGCGGCCGCCGTCCCCCGCGCCGGTCCAGATGGGCGTTCGGCGGCCTCGCTCGGCGACGGCACAGCCGCCCCCGCGGGCGTCTCCGAGGCGGCTGCGGGCGCGGGGCCCGGCCGGCGTGCGCCCGTCCCGTCGTGCCAACGTAGCGGTGTAGACGCGCTCTGTCTCACTGTATTTATTGCTGCGTTTCTCAGCATAAACTTATCCCAGTGTATTTTTTATAAATAAATATTTTTTGAACATTCACACGCGCCAGCAGCTGGTGGTTCAGGACGCCTCTTCCCCCGGGGTCTGTGGTCAGTTGCTGCCTTGACATCTCTCTCCTCAACCCTCCCACAGTGACTCTGCTTAAGAGGGGGCCTGCAGGACGGGGTGGGGCTGGCAGGATGGGGTGGGGGGGCCGGCAGGACGGGGTGGGGCCGGCAGGACGGGGTGGGGCCGGCAGGACGGGGTGGGGGGGCCGGCAGGACGGGGTGGGGCCGGCAGGACGGGCCCTGCCGTTGCACGCGGGGACCCACAGCCAGGACAAACTGCTCTGTGAACCCAGCTGCCCGATGTGCCTCCCATCAGCTCTGCTCTCCTCGGGCCTCAGGAGCGTGGGAGGTGGGGTGGGTTGATTCCTGCTCTCGGAGTCAGTGTTAAGGGGTGTTCTCGGGGTGCAGTTAGATGACCGAGCAGATACACAGCTCCCCTCCTCCCACGACCACCTCCAACTTACACCCATGACAGAGCTGCCACCACTGAGCCACTGGGAGGCCAGCTGACAGAGCGCCTGGAGCTCGGGTACAAAGCCCCCAGGAGGCCCCGGAGGGGAGGGGAGGGGAGGGGCGGGGCGGGGCGGGGCGGGCCCACCCCCGGTGACAGCCTTGTCTGGGCTGCAGGGCCCTCCCCTTCCCGGGAAGCAGGGGGTCCCAGCCAGGCAGGGCCCCCAGAGGGACTACAGTGCCGGGAGGAGGAGGCCCCCCGGCTGGGAGCTCCGGTGGGGAGGAGTGGCCAACCCCAGGGCGAGGGCTGGGCCGCTCTCCTCCCCGCCGGCCCTGCAGGTGCTCAAACCCGTGCTCTCCCTTAGCCTGGCGGCCGCCCTTCACCAACCCTGATTCCCTGAGCCACCCCTTCCCTCTCGCACCCCGAACCCCTGGCAGAAGCTCCCGTGGCAGGCTCCCTTGGAGGGAGGGCGGCGAGCACCACACAGTAGCAGCAGTCTTGGGGAGCACTGAGGCTCCCACCAGGCAGCCCCGCCCACACCGGGGCCCTCCTGGGACTCCAGACTCCACACACTTGGAGGCTGGCTTCAGGCCTCTCAGATCCCCACCCAACCAGCTCCTCAACCCACACCCTGGCCTTTCCGAAGGAGCTGCTCTGGGCCGGTCCGTCCTGTCCCCCCCGCTCCGCCCCTGCCCCAGCGGCAGCCGGCACAGCCAGTCCGCCCGGCGAGCCGGCCACCACTGCGCCTGCAGCAGCAAAGCCCAGCTCCAGCAGGAGGGCACGTGCCACCACACAGGACACCCCGGAGAACCGGCCCAGGTGGCTAAGGGGCTGCTCTGCTGGGCACACAGCTCCCCTCCTCCCATGACCACCTCCAACTCAACACTTTTAAGGCTGAGACATAGCACATCCACCTGACACATGGAGAGTCCATCCACATGAGAGTAGACCATGTCCCAAAGGAAAGAACAGGACAAAACCTCAAGAAAGGAACTAAACAAAATGGAGACCAGCAACCAACCCGCTAAGATTCAAAACGCTAGTAATAAGGCTCTTCAGTGAACGTGGGAGAGGATTGAATGAATGCTGAGAATTTCAACAAAGAGACAGGAGCTATTAAAAGGAACCAACCAGCCGAAGCCGGTTTGGCTCAGTGGTAGAGCGTCGGTCTGCGGACTGAAAGGTCCCAGGTTCGATTCCGGTCAAGGGCATGTACCTTGGTTGCGGGCACATCCCCTGTAGGGGGTGTGCAAGAGGCAGCTGGTCGATGTTTCTCTCTCATCGACGTTTCTAGCTCTCTATCTCTCTCCCTTTCTCTCTGTTAAAAATCAATAAAATATATTTAAAAATAAAAAATAAAAGGAACCAACCAGAACTAAAGAATTGCAGTAGCTGAGATGAAGAATACACTAGAGGGAATCAACAGCAGATCAGCTGAAGCAGAGGATGGAATTAGTGACCCAGAAGATGGGTAGCAGCTGACATCCATTCAGAGCAGCAAAGGAAAAGAGAAATTTTTTTAAGAGAATAGTTTGCCCTGGCCGTGTTGGCTAAGAGGATAGAGCATCAGCCTTGCAGACCAAAGGGTCCCGGGTTTAAGTCTATGGCACTTGCTCAGGTTGTCAGCTCAACCCTCAGTTGGGGATTTGCAGGAGGCAGCCGATCCATGATTCTCATCATTGATGTTTCTCTCTCCCTCTCCCTCCCTCTCCGAAATCAATAAAACATATATTTTAAAAAGAGGATAGTTAAGGGATCTGTGGGACATCCAGCGTAACAACTTTCACAACATAGGGGTCCCAGAGGAGAAGAGAGAGAGAGAAAAGGATTGAAACCTATTTAAAGAAATAACGACTGAAAACTTCCCTGACCTGGCAAAGGAAATAGACTCACAAGTCCAGGGAGCACAGTCTCCAACGAGATGGAACCAGAGGCCACACCAAGACACAGCGTGTTCAAAACGCCGAAGGCTGAAGCAAAAGCGAGCCGTCACTTACCTGGCAGCTGTTTCTTGGCGGGAACTTCGCAGCCGGAAGGGACTGGCGTGTGGCCTTCCCAGGGATGAGCAGCCAGAGCCTGCAGCCGGGGTTACCCGGCGAGGTCAGAATTCAAAACCGAAAGGGAGAGCGTTTCTGAGATGAGAAAAGGCTAGCGGCGTTTGTCACCACCAACAAGCGTTACAAAACGTGTTAAAGGAGCTGGTTTAGGTAGAAGGGGAAAAAGGTCAAATACATGAGTAAGAAAATATAAAAACGGGAAGAAACCTCACTGGCAAGGGCAGACACCTGGTAAGAGCAGGGAATAAAGCAATTAAAGTGCAAAGACTGAAGTAGAAACATCCTGCGTAAATACAATAAATGATAAGAAATTAAGAAGGTAAATAAAACCAAGAGCTGGTTCTATGAAAAGACAAAATTGGTAAACCTTCAGCCAGTCACATCAAGAAAAAAGAGAGCCCCCCCCAAAAAAAAAAATCAGAAAAGACAGAGAAGTGATAGAAATACCAAGGATTATAAGAAAATATTACAAACAGCTATACGCCCACACACTGGACCACCTAGAACAAAGGGACCAATTCCTAGAAACATACACACCATCTCCCAAGGCTGCCTCAAGGAGAAACAGAAAACTGAACAGACCAAATTGGGAATTTAAAAAAAAAAAAAAAAATGAAAACAGCTGAAACCAGTTTGGCTCAGTGGATAGAGCGTCGGCCTGCAGACTAAAAGGTCCCGGGTTCGATTCTGGTCAAGGGCGTGTACCTTGGTTGCGGGCACATCCCCAAAGGGGGTGTGTGCAGGAGGCAGCTGATCGATGATTCTCTCTCATCGATGTTTCTAGCTCTCTATCCCTCTCTCTTCCTCTCTGTAAAACATAAAATATATTTTTTTAAAAAAATGAAAACAGCAAAGCAGATGTCTTCGCCGGTGAATTCTACCAAACGTTCCAGGAACACCGTCCTCAAACTCTTCCCAAAACACTGGAGAGGAGGGGACACCCCAAATTCATTTCACAAGGTCTCTATCCGGCTGGGGACTCAGGGTGAGGGACTCAGCAGAGACCACAACACAATACAGCTGCGTGCCGGCGTCCCTGATATGAACACAGATGCAAACCCTCCAAGAAATACCAGCCAACCAAACCCAGCAACGCATTCAAAGAACACGCCGGATCGAGTGGGGCTTATGCTCGAGATACAAGGCTGGCTCCATATTCAGAAACCCGTGAGCGGGATACACCACGTGAATAAAGTGACCGGTACGCATTCTATGGTCCTATCGCTGGAGGCGGAGACAGCAGGTGGCGAAATCATCACCCGTTAGGATCAACGCTCTCAGCAAAGTGGGGGCAGAGGGGTCACCCTTCAACATCATAAGGGCCACATACGACAAACCACATTTTAAAAATATATGTATTTTATTGATTGATTGATTTTTTTTACAGAGAGGAAGGGAGAGAGATAGAGAGCTAGAAATATCGATGAGAGAGGAACATCGACCAGCTGCCTCCTGCACACCCCATACTGGAGATGTGCCCGCAACCAAGGTACATGCCCTTGACCGGAATCGAACCCGGGACCTTTCAGTTCGCAGGCCGACGCTCTATCCACTGAGCCACACCGGTTTCGGCACAAACCACATTTTATATGGGCAACGAAACATGGAAAACACACAACTGAGACCATCGAATTAAAAGGCTTCCGCATGACGAAGAAAACCATTAACGGAACAAAGGCCACGGACTGAGTGGAAGGAGACATTGGCAAACGGTATGTATGCCCGATGGTGGCTCAGTATCCAGACGCATCCCGAGCTCGCAGAGCTCAACATAAAACAAACGCACCCAGTGCAATTCGAAAGGGGCAAGGACCCGGCAGACAGGCCTCCCCAGAGGACACCCCGAGGGCCAGCAGACGCGGAAAGATGCTCCCCGTCTCCGCCGTCAGGGAGGCTCCGATCAGAACCGCACGCAGCAGGCCTCCCGCCTGCCCGGAGCCGGCGTGAGCCTCACACAGCGGGGCGAGGGCGTGGGGGCGGCCCGTGGCGGCTGGGGGTGCAGACCGTGCGGCCGCCGTGGGAAGCGGAACGGAGATTCCTCAGAAAATTAAAAATAGAGCTGCCGTGTGACCTAGCAGTCCCACTTCTGGGAACATGACCGAAGGAAACCAAACCCTCCCCACTTTCACGGCCTCGGACGCCAGCAGCAGCGACAGGGAAGCCTGGGTGTCCGGGGCAGACAGACGCGGATAACACAGCCAGAGCACGAACACAGCGGACCTCAGTCCCGGGAAAAGCAGGAGTCTCCCGCCGGTGACCGCAGGGAGGGCCTGGGGGGCATTGTGGGACGTGGACTCCGTCAGACGGGGAAAGACCAGCACCGCACGCATCGCTTACACGTGGGGTATAAAAAGTGACATACGGCCGGGACCGGTTTGGCTCAGTGGATAGAGCGTCGGCTTGGGGACTGAAGGGTCCCGGGTTCGATTCCGGTCAAGGGCATGTACCTTGATTGTGGGCATATCCCCAGTAGGGGGTGTGCAAGAGGCAGCTGATCGATGACTCTCTCATCGATGTTTCTAACTCTCTATCTCTCTCCCTTCCTCTCTGTACAAAATCAATAAAATATATATATATATTTTTAAAAAGTGACATAAACGAGCAAAACAGACACAAACTCATGGGTACAGAGAACAAACTCATAGGTACAGAGAACCCAGTCACTCATGGTGAGTCGGGGGTGGGGGCTGGGGCTGGACTTACGGGGCGATCCCTTCTCGATTACATGAGAGTCTAACCATGCAGGACCCCTGAAACTATGGAATACTGTACGTCAACTGTAACCGAAAAACAAATTTAAAAAATACTCGGCATAGGAATAAAGCCACAAAATGTTCAGGTGAATAGTTTTATTTTATATTTTTTATATAGGTTTCTTTATTTCAGAGAGGAAGGAAGAGTGAGAGAAAGATAGGAGCATCAATGATGAGGGAGAATCACTGGTCGGCTACCTTGTGCACACCCCCTACTGGGGATTGTGCCCGCAACCTGGGCCTGTGCCTTTGACTGGAATCGAACCCCGCACCCTTCCGTCCATAGGCCGACACGCTATCCACTGAGCCACATCAGCCAGGCCCGATGAATAATTGTAAAATCACTTTCATAATGCCGTTACTTTGCGACAATCTACTGGTTTCTCATCTCTAAGGAACACAGGCGTTTTAGGAAGGAAACACCTTCGATAACTAACGGGTTTACAATATGAGGTGTCAGCACACCCCAGCCTTCCCTGGAGACCGGAGAAGGCCGGGGGCTGAGTGGGTTATGCGCGGACAGACACGGGGACACGCGCTGCCTCCCGGGGGCCGGCTCCGGGCAGGGCGCTGCTGGCGTTCCTGCGGCCGGCGGGGAGGATGTGCCACACCGCCTGTGCATTGCCCGCCGGCACAGTGACTGCTCCCAGACCCGCTCGGTGAGCCCCCGGAATCCCACGGTGCGCTTAGAGAACAGGGGCGTCCGCGCTGGCCCACGGGACCCAGCAGGCCCTCAGGACCGGAGGTGCCCCCCCACACCCGGGGCGCGCGGCGCGTTCCCGCCCGTTGGAAGCTTCAGAGGGAGAGGCGGCCCACCCTCTGCCCCGGCGCTGCCCCGGCTCCCGGCTCCGTGACTGAGCGGAGGCCGGGGCACCAGCCCGCCGGCGGAGCGGCTCCGGGGAGACCTGGCTCTCGGTCGCGTGTGAGAACGGCACTCGCAGCTGCGGCAGCAGAGCCGCTCCGGGACGGCCGGGACGGAGGTGGGCTGCTCTGGGCGGGCAGGCGGCCTCCACCGGTGCCCTGGCTGCTGCCAAGAGTGCGTGTGACCGTGTGAGGCCGTGTGAGACCGTGTGTGACAGTGTGAGACCGTGTGTAACTGTGTGTGACTGTGTGAGACCGTGTGAGACTGTATGTGACTGTGTGTGACAGTGTGAGACCGTGTGTAACTGTGTGTGACTGTGTGAGACCATATGTGACCGTGTGTAACTGTGTGTGACTGTGTGAGACCGTGTGTAACTGTGTGTGACTGTGTGAGACCGTGTGTAACTGTGTGTGACTGTGTGTGACTGTGTGAGACTGTGTGTGACTATGTGTGGCCGTGTGAGACCATGTATGACCGTGTGTGACCGTGTGTGACTGTGTGAGACTGTGTGTGACTATGTGTGACCGTGTGTGACCGTGTGTGACTGTGTGAGGCTGTTGTGACCATGTGTGACTGTGTGTGACCGTGTGTAACTGTGTGTGACTGTGTGAGACCGTGTGAGACTGTGTGTGACTGTGTGTAACTGTGTGTGACCGTGTGAGACCATGTGTGACTGTGTGAGACCGTGTGTGACTGTGTGAGACTGTGTGTGACTATGTGTGGCCGTGTGAGACCATGTATGACCGTGTGTGACCGTGTGAGACTGTGTGTGACTATGTGTGACCGTGTGTGACCGTGTGTGACCGTGTGTGACTGTGTGAGGCTGTGTGTGACCATGTGTGACTGTGTGTGACCGTGTGTAACTGTGTGTGACTGTGTGAGACCGTGTGAGACTGTGTGTGACTGTGTGTAACTGTGTGTGACCGTGTGAGACCATGTGTGACTGTGTGAGACCGTGTGTGACTGTGTGAGACTGTGTGTGACTATGTGTGGCCGTGTGAGACCATGTGTGACCGTATGTGACCGTGTGTGACTGTGTGAGGCTGTGTGTGATTATGTGTGGCCGTGTGAGACCGTGTGTGACTGTGTGAGACCGTGTGGGACCGTGTGTGACAGTGTGTGACCGTGTGAGACTGTGTGTGACTATGTGTAACTGTGTGTGACCGTGTGAGGCCGTGTGAGACCGTGTGTGACTATGTGTGGCTGTGTGTGACCGTGTGTGACTGTGTGAGATCATGTGTGACCATGTGTGACTGTGTGAGACCGTGTGAGGCCGTGTGTGACCTGTGAGACTGTGTGATACTGTGTGGGACCGTGTGTGAGCGTGTGTGACTGTGTGTGACCATGTGAGACCGTGTGTGAGCGTGTGTGACCATGCGCCCCTGAGCGGAGGCCGTGATCCCGGTCCTAGAGGGGCTCGGCCCAGCGAGTGGAGGGGCTGGTGTCCCGGCGACAAGGACCCCACGGGAAGGGGCCGGGCCTGCGCTCACCGGGCGGCGGCCCCTCCCGGCGCCTCCCGGGCCGAGCGGGCCACGGGCCGGAGTTCCGTCCCCTCCTGGTTCCCGGCGGCCTCCCGCGGTGCGGCCTGTCCATCCTCTCACAGAGCCCTGCAGGAGGCAGGCGGGCCCCTGAGGGCCGCGCTGGGCACCCTCGCCCGGCCCCATCGCTCTGGTCCCGCCGGGCCCTGCGGCTCAGGGGCTGGGCATCGTCCGGGCACTGAAGGACCACAGGTTCCACCTCCTGTCGGGGCAGGTGCCTGGGACTGTGGGCTCCATCCCCGAGGGAGGGGGGCAGGGGCAGCCGATCCATGTCTTCCTCCCTCCCTCTCCCTCCCTCTCCCGAAAAGTCTTTTTAAAAGTTTCCCCTATGAACTAAAATACTGGGGGAGAGAGAGATTTCCAGGAGGCTTTACATCTGAAAAGTGGGACTCAGAGCAAGAAGACCTGCCCCGTCCTCAGAGGCATCTCCCGAGCCTGAGAACACGTGGTTGAGAACATGTGACTGAGACCACGCGACAGAGGCTGGTGTTTGTGTGCAGGAGGCAGGACACGCTGCTGGGGGCCAGAGGCGCCCGGCCAGGGGGGCTCCGCCTGCTCCCAAGAGCGAAGGGCTCTGCCACCGCGTCTCAGGCAGCAGACGGAAGAGGACTGTGCGGACGCCACTCGCCCCACGGCGGGCGAGCTGAGACGCCCAGCTGCTCCGAGGCCCGGGGCCGGGCTGCGGGTGGAGGGCGGGGCAGCTGCTGCGGACCGGCAGCTGCCGGCTATTTCAGACAGCGGCAGCGGCCGCGCCGGGTCAGCAAAGGGCCCGCGACGGCAGACCTGCCCCCACCCGGCCAGGTGTGGCCTTCACTGCAATGATGGCCCCTAACTGACGGAGGCAGGGGGGCGGGGGGCAGGGCTCAGGGTGCAAAATGCTTTGGGAAAAGATCAACTGCTGAACCCCGGAACGTGGGAGAGCCATTAGCACCCACGGGGCTCCCCCTCGCAGCCAGGACCATGGTCAGTGTCCATGTGCGGCCTCGCTCCTCTCGGTGGGGGGGGTCTCCACAGGCACCCCCTCGCAAACCGCCCCCACGGGGTGGGGGCAGAGGAGACATAGGCCGCTGGCCCCCGGCCCCTGAGCCGCCGATGGAGCGGCCGCGGCGTGCGCTCACCAGCAGCTCGCGGTCCATGAAGTAGGGCCTGACGGGCGAGCCGTTGTCTGTGTGCAGGTCAGCGGCCAGGCACAGGAGCAGGGCGCCCTGCACGGCCTCGAGCGCGGACAGGACGCTGTGCGACCCCAGGGAGGCGAGGGCGGCGGCCAGGAGCAGCGGCACGGCCCACGCCTGCAGCGCGCGGTGGTGGTTGAAGGCCATGAGCCCCGCGAACACGGTCAGACACGCCACCAGCACCTGCCTGGGCGGGAGCGGCTCACGGCCTAGAACCGCGGAGCGCGTCCGTCCCCGCAGCTCCACACGTGTGTGCGTGCGCGTGCGTGTGTGTGTGTGTGACCAAGTGCGCGAGTGCGTGTGGGACTGTGTGCGTGTGTGTGTGTGACCAAGTGCGCGCGTGCGTGTGGGATTGTGGGGGGTGCGCATGTGTGTGCCTGCGTGTGCGGATGGGGCTGCGTGGAGGGAGGACTGCACGTCGGCACGCGGGGACAGGGGGGGACGAGGACATGGAACTGTGACAGGGAAGCAGCGCCGGAGGAGGGAGAGGGCTGTGCGTGCCCCTCATCGGTGCCCCGTCCACCTGTATCTGGGGCCCTGAGACCATCGGTGCCCCGTCCGCCTGTATCTGGGGCCCTGAGACCCCACGCTCGCCCCGCACCGCGCCCTGGAGATAAACCTCTACAAGCGCCCCTTGCGAGTGGTGGCAACATCCCCTGAGCCGGCACACTGCCCTTAGCACACACGGGGTCACAGGTCACAGGTCACAGCTATGCTTCCGCAGCGACCCCCAGGCGTGTCGTGGCATGTTGTGGCGTGTCACTGACCACAACTCACCGGGACAGCAGTGCAGAGAGAGATCAGTGCTAAACCCCTGAACGTCAGAGAGGCCGGACCCAGCCCTCGGCACCCACAGCTCTCACAGGGACGCACACCCCCCATCCTCACCCCCCGCAGCCAGGGCCGTGGGTCCGGGCTTAGGTGCAGCCCACCCGGAGGCAGGGCCCACCCGGAGGCAGGGCCCGCCCGGAGGCAGGACCTGCTCCGGGAGGAGCCACGGGTCCCCACAGGGAGCCCAGGCCTGGTTCAGGGAGGCCCGGGGCTGGGGATCCAACACAGAGGCACAGCGTCCACCCCGAGGGAGCAGCAGGAGACGCACTCCTGTGCCCAGCCGCCGTGGGGCTGGCTCCGGGCCACCCCCGCTCCGGGTGTACTGTTTGGGCGACGCCTCGCCGGGTGTACTGTTTGGGTGACGCCTCACCGGGTGTACTGTTTGGGGTGACGCCTCACCGGGTGTACTGTTTGGGTGACGCCACACTGGGTGTAGTGTTTGGGTGACGCCTCGCCGGGTGTACTGTTTGGGGTGACGCCTCACCGGGTGTACTGTTTGGGTGACGCCTCGCCGGGTGTACTGTTTGGGGTGACGCCTCACCGGGTGTACTGTTTGGGTGACGCCTCGCCGGGTGTACTGTTTGGGTGACGCCACACTGGGTGTAGTGTTTGGGTGACGCCTCGCCTTGCCCAGGAAGACGACAAAGTCCCGAAGCGTCCGGCTGAGGTGAACGGACTGGAGTCCCGGGACAGGAGCCGGCGTGCGTCCTCCGCGGACGCGCAGAGCGCGGTCCCGTTGATGGCGGTGGCGAGCACGCTCTGGAAGGACAGGGGCGGTCAGACGGAGGGCGCGCCCAGGCCTGGTCTCAGGACGCAGGCATCGGCGGCAGCGTCTGCAGAGGCCGGCCCGGCGCTCCCTGCCCTGTGCGGTCCAGGTGTGAAGGCCTCCCAGAGGTGCGGGGAGCGGAGAGGGGGAACCAGCACTCGGGGTCAGTGGGGCGGCTGGAGCATTGCACTCCGGACACGTCTCCCGGCCGGCGTGGCTCAGGGGCCGAGCATCCGCCTAGGAACCAGGAGGTCAGGGTTCGATTCCCGGTCAGGGCACAGGCCCGGGTTGCGGGCTCCATCCCCAGGGAGCGCGTGCAGGAGGCAGCTGGTCCATGATCCTTTCTCATCACTGATGCTTCTCTCTCTCCTCTCCGTTCCTCTCTGAAATCAGTGAAAGTACGTCTTTAAAACGCACACGGGACGGGGGTGAGGAGGTGCCGGGAAGCACTGCAGTCTGAGGGCGGGACACGGAGCAGACCCTGGAGGGAGCTGAGCGCCTACACACGTCCAGGACCCACACCCACGGCCATTAACCTGCAGCCAATGCCACTCCTGTGCGGCTGGCACGATACTTCAGTGCCTTCCTTTCACACAGCGCACACAGCGCACACAGCGCACACCTCCACTTCCTGCCTTTGGGCCCTTTCTTCAAGATCAGCTCCCAGAAGTGGGATCACTGAGTCAAAGAGAGCATGTGTGTGCGCGTGTGCGTGTGTGTGCGTGTGTGTGCGTGTGTGTGCGTGTGTGTGCGTGTGTGTGCGTGCGTGTGCGTTCACATGAGGGGGTTTCTTGGGCCCCGTTTCCGAAGCACCTTCCCCTGTGACCGCAGCACCTTTCCCGGGAGGGAGCACGGCGGCCGAGTCCCCGTAAAACAGCCAGCGAGGCGCCGGGCGTGGGAAGTGTGTCTCTCGGCGTCGGTCACGGCCTCGCCCCACGGCCTCTGACCCCCGGGAGAGGGGCGGCTCTGCCCGCACCCGGACGGAGGGCAGGAGGGCAGGGCCGGCTCCCAGGCCACCCCCAGGGGTCCCCACCTCTAACACCCTCCCCCAGAGCCACGGCACATTGTCAGTGACGGGGAAGTGGGGGTTCCCACCGGCGAAGGGGGCAGAGCTGGGCATGGATTGGGGCGCACAGCCGTGCCCGCCTCCTGCAGATCCAGGAAACGCCACACCAGGCAGCGCGGGGCCCGCCGCCCTCCCAGGGGTCCTGGCACTCCCGCCCTGACCCCCATGGAGGAGGGGTGGGGCGGGCGGAGGAGGGGGCCCTGCCGCGGGCGGAGAGGTGCTGAGGACACTTGGGGAGAGGCCGAGGGGCCCCTCCTGAGCCCGGACCCGGGGGCGGCCCAGCAGGCGGGAGCGGCGCCTGGGGCTGCTGAGTGGCGGCAAGAGACACCCCCCCCGGCCCCCGCCCCCGCCTCCTGTGGGGCCGGACGAGCAGGTGTCCCCATTCCTTTCCCTCTAAAGAGCAGCAGCAGCACATGGACAGCTGCTGGGGATTACTGCCCGGGAACACGCCTCGCCGCATGCCACCCAGCACATGTGTGTGCTCCTCGGGCGCCGCACACGGGTGCCGCTCTCAGCGTGAGCACCAGCTGCGCCCGGAAGGGCGCCCACGCCGAGGGGGGCCGTGTCCCCGGAGCCACTGGGGCCCCCAGAGCGGCCCCCGGAGGCCCTGGGACCAGGCCGCCTCCCGGGCACGTCCGTTACCCAAAGAGCGGAATCCCCTAAGCGCGGCCACCCCCTCCCAGGACCAGCCGGGCACAGGCACGGCTCCCGCTTCCCTGGGAGGCCCTGTTGCCTGGGCGCCGAGGGGAGAGGAGCCGCCGGGCCGGCCGGGGGCGTGGGATGGGCCACGTCCCGGCACAGAGAACACCGGGAGCCTGGCCACTGATGTGGGGGACCCCGTGGGGGCAGGCGAGGCTCTGGGCTATTCCCTGGGCTCCCACGGAGGCTGGAGGACAGACCCACGTGAGGCGCAGCGAACAGCACGGCCCTGGTGGGTCAGAGAAGCAGGTCCCTCCCCACGCCGCCCCTCGGGCCGCCCTGAGGCTCCGGAGAACGGAGGGCCGGAGCGCGGCTCCCGTGGTCAGAGGCAGAGCGCTCAGGGCGTCCGGGGAGGGCAGCACCGCCGCTGGCGGCCGCAGCCTGGGCCTCCCCCTGGCGCCGCGTCCTGGCAGCCGGCGGTCTCCACGGAAACGGGGCGGCATCCTGAGGGCTCAGAGCGCACTCTGGGCGCCCAGGCCCCTCGGGGCCCCTGGGAATGTCCTGTGCCCCTCCCCATGGGTTTCCCAGCCAGCATTGCCGCGGGCAGCAGCCCGTGTCCCCGAGCGAGAGGGGTGCGCCCGGGGAGAGAGCCCAGAGGCCGGCCCCGCGCCGGAGTCTCTGCTGCTCGGCGGCCCCTCCCCGTCCTGCCCGAGCGCAAAGGTCGGACAGAGCACGCTGAGTGGCGGCCGGGCAGGCAGAGGTGCGAGGCGCGCCTGTCGCCTCTCCAGGGAGACCGTCCGGGATTGACCCTGCCCCCCTCCCCCTGCGAGGGGCCGAGTGCGGGCCTCGGCCTGGGTGTCCCCGCACACAGCCGCGGCCACGGCTCCTCCCCGGACCGGGGGGCAGGGAGGCTGTGAGCCGCGGCAGCTCCTGAGCGTTCCCTCAGGAAGACGGTCTGGGCTCGGCTGCGTGGCTCAGGGGGGGGGAGGGGGGGGCGTGGACCCGAGCCAGGAGGTCCCCGTCAGGGCGCAGGCCGGTTTCAGGCTCGATCCCGTCCGGGATGTGCAGGAGGCAGCCAGCCAATGTTGGTGCACTGGTGTTGTCTCTCTCTCTCTCTCCTCTCCCTCTTCCTCTCTCTCTCTCTCTCTCCCCATCTTCCTCTCTCTCTCCCCCCCCCCCACTTCCTCTCTCTCCCTCTCTCTCCTTCTTCCTCTCTCTCTCTCTCTCTCTCTCTCTCTCTCTCTCTCTCTCTCTCTCTCTCTCTCATCAATTAAAAAGCAGAGGAGGAGTGCCTGGCTCTGGTGGTGAGAAATGGCTCCCTCAGCACCGCCCAGCGCCTGCCGCACAAAACAAGAACACAACGCGGCCCCTGCTCTTTTCACTCTGGTTTCCAGGGCGACCTTCCCCAGCAGCTCGCTCCGGTGCCAGGAAACTTTCCAAAAGGCCAAATTCCTGGCCTCCGGCTCAGCTCACTTTCCTTCCCCCTGCCAAGCCAGGCGGACGCAGCGCTGACCACCATTTCCCAGCATCCCCCGGACCCGAGGTCTTCCGCTCTGCTTTCCAGCCGCTCATCCCGACGGCAGGTGCCCTCACCCCGTCCAAATTCCCGTCAGTTCTCTTTTTCTTCCTCCTCCTCTTCTGCTTTCTCCATCCCTTACCCTCAGGCCGCCGAGCTGTGCCCAACCAGGAGGCACAAATCTGGCCCTTCAGACCATGCAAATTTGGATCCCTCATTTGCATAGAAACGGACCAATCAGGGACCAGGCCAGGACCATACTCTACAAGAGCCCACCTCTCTTTGGTCTCCAGGGAGAGCACTTCCGGTTTCTGATGGGCCACGTACCCCCGTTTGCATTGGTCGCTGGCAGTGACCCTTTTTGTTGATAACACGAGGCCTCCTGCACCAGCACCACTATCAGACTCCACGGGACCGGACTCCACGGGATCGGACTCCACGGGATCGGGCTCCACGGGATCGGACTCCACGGACCGGACTCCACGGGATCGGACTCCACGGACCGGACTCCACGGACCGGACTCCACGGGATCGGACTCCACGGACCGGACTCCACGGACCGGACTCCACGGGATCGGACTCCACGGACCGGACTCCACGGACCGGACTCCACGGGATCGGACTCCACGGACCGGACTCCACGGACCGGACTCCACGGGATCGGACTCCACGGGATCGGACTCCACGGGATCGGGCTCCACGGGATCGGGCTCCACGGGATCGGGCTCCACGGGACCGGGCTCCACGGGATCGGGCTCCACGGGACCGGGCTCCACGGGATCGGGCTCCACGGGACCGGGCTCCACGGACCGGACTCCACGGGACCGGACTCCACGGACCGGACTCCACGGGATCGGACTCCACGGGACCGGACTCCACGGACCGGACTCCACGGGATCGGACTCCACGGACCGGACTCCACGGGACCGGACTCCACGGGATCGGACTCCACGGGACCGGACTCCACGGACCGGACTCCACGGACCGGACTCCACGGACCGGACTCCACGGGACCGGACTCCACGGACCGGACTCCACGGGATCGGGCTCCACGGACCGGACTCCACGGACCGGACTCCACGGGATCGGGCTCCACGGGATCGGACTCCACGGGATCGGACTCCACGGACTGGACTCCATGGACCGGACTCCACGGGATCGGGCTCCACGGACCGGACTCCACGGGATCGGACTCCACGGACCGGACTCCACGGGACCGGGCTCCACGGACCGGACTCCACGGGACCGGACTCCACGGGACCGAGCTCCACGGGATCGGGCTCCACGGGACCGGACTCCACGGGACCGAGCTCCACGGGATCGGGCTCCACGGGACCGGACTCCACGGGATCGGACTCCACGGGACCGGACTCCACAGGATCGGGCTCCACGGGACCGGACTCCACGGACCGGACTCCACGGGATCGGGCTCCACGGACCGGACTCCACGGGACCGGACTCCACGGGACCGGACTCCACGGACCGGACTCCACGGGATCGGACTCCACGGGACCGGACTCCACGGGATGGGAGCCTGTTTACAGGCTGATGCTCTGCAGCTGCATCTGGCCAGCTGAGCCTGCCTCACCTTCACCAGGGTGATAACGGTGTGGCTGATGCTGAGCTCCTGAGGATGGTGGACACCTTTGAACTCCCAGGAGGTGCAAGACCAGGGCCCACCTCTCTTCGCCCATCTCTCGCCCCACCGTCCACAGGGAGCCCTCGGCTTCCACAGGAGGGTCATGGAAGGACCCTCCGTTCACAACCACAGCCAGGGGCGGGCAACTCAACTCAGGCCCACGGAGCCGTATGTGTTTTTTGTTTAAAAAATATTGTCATTGGCTTCGGAGAGGAAGGAAGAGGCGGGGAGAGAGAGAGAGAGACACACACACATCAGTGATGAGAGAGAACCATGGACCGGCTGCCTCCTGCAGGCCCCACACTGGGGATCGAACCCACAACCCAGGCATGTGCGCTGCCAGGCCCTGACCTGCGGGACGAGCCCTGACCTGCCCGACGGAGCCCACCCGCAGCCCCGTGCGTGTCCGGGGCGTGTGGAGACCTACCCGGTGGAGGAGGCACAGGTGTCCGTCCAGGCAGCAGAGGCAGCGGGAGCAGCACCTGAGCAGGCACCTGGACCAGGCGCTCCGCTGCGGGTCAGGAGCAGAAGCAGAGAACAGAGTCAGGACACCCCGAGGGAAGGCGAGGGGCAGGCTCTGCCACGGCCTCTCCCGGAGCTCACACACCGGCGGATGCCCCGCAGCGTCGCTCAGAGTGCGAGACACCCCCTGCTGCCCACGCCACGGCCGCTGATCATTGTTATTATTATTCCTGCTGGGGGCACCGCTGGGGATGAGGCCTGCGGAGACTGCCTGCTGTGGGAGTGCCGCTCATCCTGGTCAGCCAAGCAGCTCCTGTGTTGATTGTCTGCCTCCTGGTGGTCAGTGCATGTCATAGCGACTGGCCGACCAGTCGTTCTGTTTAATTGCTGGGCTTTTATATATAGAGAGAGAGAGATTCCTGATGACCCAAGTGTCTCCCTCCTGGGCTCGCCTGTTATACCACTGTCATTCTCAACAGAAAGGGAAGAGGTTCGCTCATATGTACCATCAGAGGGAAACTCTAGCCGCTCCTTGGCGTAAAAGCCGCTCTCCCAGTGTCTCCAGCGAGAGACTTTGCTTTCTCAAACCAGCTCAGCGTCGTGACAAATTCACGCCCCAAAGTCAGTAAAACAAAGTATGCATTGCAGGCGCCAGTCATGTGGTCGCATGAAAACAAGGTCCCACGTCTAACTCTTTGGGGAAATGGACCCGACAGTGAGACGTGCAGGGCTGCGTGTTAAGAGAAGTTCGTCCACGAGATGCCGCCGGCCTGGTGCGTCAGGCCGTGAACGATCAGAGCCTCGGAGGGGGTGACGGGGCAGCGTCCAGGCCCCAGGTTTCCGGAGAAGCTGACACAGCCCGGCTCGGCCTCTGGGAGGCCCAGAGCACCAGCCTTCGCCGGACGCTCTCCTCCCCTCGCAACTCACTGGCGGGAGCGGGGCCTGGAGCCGCTCAGCCTGGCTGCTGTGGGTGTGCCATTTACCCCGAAGGCCACCAGGGCAGCCCGCAAGGCCGAGGAGCACGTCCTCCTGAGCCCGGGAGGGATGTTTCCCAGCAGGCACCTCGGTCCACGGGGCCTGGGCTGGTACGTGATCTTTCCGACCTCTGCCCCAGGGACCGGCTGACTTCTTTACACCGAGGGCCGCGCTGCCCCGGAGCGTAAGGTGCCGGCAGCACCAGGAGGGGGCGAGGTGCCGACTGCTCACTCACTCACTCATGATCACACACACACACACACACACATACACATACACATCGATATGTCTCTGTCTACATCTCTATCTCTGTCTCTACACACACACACACATGCACACATACAAATACACATCAATATGTCTCTGTCTACATCTCTATGTCTATCTCTATACACACACACACACATATACACATACAGATACACATCGATATGTCTGTCTACATCTCTATCTCTGTCTCTACACACACACACACACACACACACACACACACACACGGCACAGGCTCCCGGCTCCGCCCTTCGGCACGTGAACTATTCAGAGCTGACAGCAGGGAGACCCTGCGGGCTCACAGAAGCTTCCTCTCCCGGGAAGAGTTTGGAGGAGGGCCTTGTCCGGCCTGTTTATACGCTGGAGAGACGGCTAATCACAGCATCTGCTCCCGGCGCTGGCCGGCCGCGGCCTCCGCCCCAGCTCAGAAGGCCCTCGCCCCTCACCTCCTTCCTGTCTGACGTCGCGTGTGCGTGGCGCTCCCATACGCACACGTGTAATTAAATGGGGCCCTTTTCTCCTGTGAGCCCGTCTCATGTCTATTTTTTTTCATTTTTTAAATTTTTTTTAGTATTTTTTTAATTGATATCAGAGAGAAAGAGAGAGGGAAAGAGAGAAACATCAATGGTGAGAATATGAATCAGCTGCCTCCTGCACCCCCCACACTGGGGATGGAGCCTACAACCCAGGCCTGTGACCTGATGGGGAATCGAACCCTGACCTCCTGGTTCCGGGGTTGATGCTCAGCTCTGAGCCACGCCGGCCGGGCTCATGTCTGTTCTCTTTAGATCAGCCAGCAGGATGGAAGGAGGTTCCTCCCACCATAAACACACACAGGGCTGTCTATTCTGTCCTAGACACCCTTCTCCGAGGCCCCTAACATCGAAGGGTACGTTTCAAACGCAGGAGCCAGAGCAGCTGGATCCCACCTGGGGGTGGAAATGCCCCTTTAATTCCCAAACTGTGGGCATCTTTTTATCCCTTGAAGTTCGGCCCTGAAAGTCTCACTGTAGACCCCATTTCCCCTAAAACAGCTCCTTTTTAAAGCGGGCACACACTGCTCACGGAGCAGCACCTTCCAGCCAGACACAGGGTCACGGTGACTGGGTGGCTACGCCGCCTGCATCCCGATAGGAGCCTGGGCAGCCTGACGGGAATCCACCCGGCCCCCCGCTGGCGCCAGCGCACACCCGAGCGTGGACTTTAACACTCGGACACGGGCGGCCGCCTGAGAGCCGGGCCGGCACCCAGGCCCAGGGCTGGAGTCAAGGGGTGAACTCTGACCCTGGCTGGGGGTGCAGGGGGGGGGGCGGTGTGGGCGGGGGGCGGGAGGATAGTGCTGGGAAAGTCCCACCTGCCTGCCCTTGGCCAGGAACAGCCTGCGCCCAGCTGTCCTCTGGGGCTCCGGTTCCACCGCCATTCATAACCAAATGGCAGGGGAACGCTGCCAGGGAGCCGCCAGCACAAAGGCCCACAGTGCTCGGCTCTGGAGCTGAGATTGGGGTCATCTCACCCATTTCTCACTCTCAAGCGCGCTCACTTTCTCTCTCCCTCTCCCTCCCTTTCCCTCTCCCTCTCTCCCTCTCCCTGCCTCCCACTCTCTCCCTTTCCCTCTCCCTCTCTCCCTCTCCCTGCCTCCCACTCTTTCCCTTTCCCTCTCCCTCTCTCCCTCTCCCTCCCTCCCACTCTCTCCCTTTCCCTCTCCTTCTCTCCCTCTCTCTCTCACACACACACACACACACACACACACCAGTGACTCCCCACAGCTACCTTTAGGAAACGCAAAAGGCAAGAAATACTTTAGCCTTAAAACACAAACAAATACTGTTCTAACCTTGTATCATATTTTCCTCCCTTTAAAAAAAAAAAAAAAAAGCATCTAAATGTCCCCAAAAAAATAAAAAAATGGTTTAAATTTTCCTCGAATTCCTCCAGTTTGCTCAGTGTGTAAACAAGAAGGCAGGCGCCCACTGGGAACTCCCCCCCGCCGCCTCCCCGTGTGCAGTGGGAAAGCACGAACAGCCGCTGGACGGAGTTTGCAGGGGGCGGCGGGGGGGCTGATGGCAGTGACCTCCGGGCCCCCCGCGGCCGGGGCCGCACCTTGCCCTGCAGGGTGCCGGACATGAAGGTGAGGGCGGCGTGTGGAGCCCGCGCCGCGGTGGCCAAGGTGAGCAACAGAGACCCTTTGGCCACCGTGCCCGGGTGGTAGCGGAGGAGGGTGGAGAGAGGCGACAGGAGGGGGCGGTCGGGAGGGTCCCGTGCGCTCCTGGGGCAGGAGGACAGGACAGCGTTTACCCCGGGCCCGAGGGGAGCCACCACCTGTGGAGATGGGATGGCACCAACGGTGCCGGCCCGGAGGGGGGCCCAGCCCGGAGGGGGGCCTGGCCCGGAGTGGGGGCCCGGCCCGGAGGGGGGCCTGGCCCGGAGGGGGGCCCGGCCCGGAGTGGGGGCCCGGCCTGGATATGCGGGTGCCCAGCAGTGAGGTCCCCACACCTCAGCCACTAGGGGAAGAGCATTTCCTGGGCTAAGATTTCTCCTGTTGGTGGTATTTAATGCCCTAAACATAGAACAGAAAACTTTAAAACACTGCTGGGGCCCTGGCTGGTCTGGCTCAGTGGATCGAGTGTCAGCCTGCGGACCAAAGGGTCCCAGGTTCGATTCCGGTCAAGGGCATAAGTCTGGGTTGCAGGCTCGATCCCCAATGGGGGGGGGGGGGCATGCAGGAGACAGCTGATCAATGATTCTCATCATTGATGTTTCTCTCCTTCTCCCTTCCTCTCTGAAATCAATACAAATATATTAAATAAATAAAAGGCGGGTGAGGTAGAAGAAACCAGGCGCTGGTTCCCTCTTTGCAGCAGCCACCCCTGCGCCCGCTCCTGTGAGCCGCCTGGTGGCCTCGTTTTCATGCTCGGAGCGTTCCCTGTGACAGTGCGCAAGCTACCATCGCACGGGAACTCTGCCCGCCTGGCTGGGAGGCCAGAATCCGGGGACTGGGCCGGCGGCCAGGGAGGGACGGCGCTCCCCGCCGGCGGCTGGCGGGAAGTCTGGCTTCCGCAGCGCCCGCCCGGGCTCCTGACACCCAGCGGGCCCCTCCCGCCCTGCGGGGCTCCCCCCGGAGTCACTTTCGGGACAGGATGTGTGCTGACACGGCTCCGAGCACGCGCACGCAGAGCCAGCTCCACCGGCAGGAGGAGAGGGGCCGGGCCTGCTCCCGGCCCAGCCCCAGGGGAACCACGGCCAGCCTGGCGCCCTCCCTCCTCATTCTGCGGATTCTGTGAGGCCAGGCCCTTCCCAGAAGCCACTGCTCCGCCCCGGAGGGAGCCGGGCCGCCTCCAGGGTCTCCCTGCCAGGCCAGGTTCGGAGGGGGCCTGCCTGCCAGAGGAAGGGGCGCGGCCGCGGTTTCCGGAGTTGGCCGGGCGTTCTGCGGTCAGCCATCCAGGCGGGAGCAGAATGTTTAACTCGGCGTCCTTCCCGTCCTTCCTTCCTGTCCTTCCCGGGGGAGGAGCGAGCTGATGGGAGCCGGGGATCTGGCCACAGGGAGGCCCGGCCAGGAACATCTGACACATTCCTCCCGGTCCTCGTTTTATTTTCCTTTCTTTTAAAGAAGAATGCTGACGTTCCCCTTTAGGTCTGCGTGCCTCCGGACTCCTCAGGACAGAGGGCACCCCTGCTTCCCCCAGCTGGGCCTGTGCTTCCTGCCGCTCCCTGGTCCTCAGCCACGGGCGCCCCGCCCGCCGGGAGGATGCAGACTCCGCTCACACGGCCTCCTCCTCCCTCCCTCCTCTCTCCCTCCTCCCTCCCGCTCAGCAGTCACACCGAGGCTCCCGAGAGTCCTCTCCGGGCGGCAGTGAGGCTTAACCGACGGGCAACACTGGCTGAACGTCCACCTGGGAGCCAGGTCCCGGTCTGATCCCCGTCAGGACACAGGCCCGGGTGGCAGGCTCCTTCTCCAGGGCGGGGCGTGCAGGAGGCAGCCGGTCCATGATTCTCTCTCAGCATGGATGTTTCTCTCTCTCCCCCCCCTCCCTTCCTTTTGGAAATCAATAAAAAATATATGTAAAAAAACAACAAAAAACCCAGCTGCTTCGGGGGAGGAGGTGCCTGCTCAGGACACAAGCCCCCCCCCCCTCCACTTTCTTCCCCAGAAGCAGCCTGTTATCTGCTCACAGGGATCAGAGGGGGGGCCCAGCCCAGCGGGGGCTGAACTTCCTGTTGGCGTCCTACCTGTTCCTGTCCCCGTCCTGCCTCGTTAGCCCCAGGTGTCGCCATTGCCCCACGTGGAGAGTTGCCAGGCAGGCGAGGTGAGGTGCGGGGGTGTGTGCAGCCTCAGGCACCGGGAGGTCATGGGTGTGAACACTGAAGCACCGTGTGGAACGAGGAGGCAGGAAGTCATCCCCTCGCACGCATGTGAACAGGAACTTTAGATCATAGCTACACGCAGTTCCCCGAGGATGGAACGGGTTCTCCGAGCACAGGCCCCTCCTTTTATACAGGACGCCGAGGTGCGTCCCGCAGGGCCCCGGCGCCCCACACGGCCCAGCGGGCCACGGCCCAGGGCGGAGCTGGCGAGAACGACACTCCCGGGGGGCCCTGCCTCTCCGCTCTCCCCCCTCCATGCAGCCCGTTTCCCCGTCGGGCTTCCTGCTGAATTTTCTATCTTAAACAGCTTGGACCTATGGCAGAGGGAAGGGACATCATTTCTTTTTGCCACCAAATAAGCGCCCAGAGTTTTGGCTTCGTTTAGCTCTTGCCAGTCCCTTCGAAGGGATTGTGTCCGAACTGCAAAATTCCTGGGAGTCGCACAATGTGACACAAGCAAGCTGGCAGCGGCAGGAGGAGGAGCTGGAGGAGCAGGAGAAGCAGGGGCAGCAGGGGCAGTAGGGACAGCAGGAGCAGCTGGAGTAACGAACAGCTGGAGCAGCAGAAGCAGTTGAGCAGCAGCTGGAGCAGCAGAAGCAGTTGAGCAGCAGCTAGAGCAGCAGCTGGAGCAGCAGCAGGGGCTGGAGCGGCTGGAGCGGCTGGAGCAGCAGGAGTGGCTGGAGCGGCTGGACCTACCTGTGGAAGTAGCAGGTGGCCACGGCGCCCGCCACTGCCATGTGCTGGCAGGCGAGGATGAAGTCACTGGTCCAGATGAGGCCCAGGAGGTGGTACCCCCCCACACACACACAACATGTAGCGAAGGCCCCAGAGAGGCTGGTACTCCACCCGCCCGCCTTCGGTGACCCGGGCCGCTCCTAAGGTGAGAACGCAGACACGCTTACACCAGCAAGCCCGAGCACCGACCCACAGGCCCACCCCCTCCCCCGCCTCTGGCATCCGCGGAACACAAACGCCCAGTGCCCTGTCAAGTGCCCCCCTCACCGTCCCCTCCCCCCCCAATCTAAGATCTCCGAGCAAAAGCTAAACATCCTAAACACGTTCACCTTGCGAGCACAACAAACCACAATTACCCTCCACAGCACTTTGTGAGACAGGCAAGCCTCAAGGCCGAGCCCGCCCCGAGCTGTGGGACCGCGGGACGGAGGCCCACGTCACGAAAAGCGTAGCCTTTATAAAAGCGGCGAGGTGCAGGGACGGGGACGGTCAGCAGGGGGCAGCGGCTAACGTGACAGGCCAAGGCCCGCGCGGGCCTCAGACCCTGGGATCCTGGCAGTGGACGTCCTGGGCAGCGTCTCCTGCTTGCTCTTTGCGTGGTCACCGGCGGTTTGCCGCCTTCCCTCCCGGCCGGCGCTCTCCGCTCTCGTACAAACCGGCACTTTGGACCACCGACTCCGGTGTTGGGGGCTGGGGGGGGGCAGGCCTGTGCACTGCAGGGTGTTCGGCAGGGTCCGAGGCGTCTCCCCATTCCATGCCAGGAGCATCCTCCTGCCCCTCCCCCAGCCCTGCCAGCCCCCATGTCTCCAGTCTGCCAAACGCCAGCCACCAGTGGGACAGACCGGTGCCTGGGACCAGGGCTGGGAGCAGACCTCTGTCGGGCTCCTGCCAGTGGGAGCCTAGGGAAGACCCAGGCGGGCTGCCTCCGGCCCGTGGCTGCCCTCTCCTGGGCGGCCGAGGCCCTGCAGTCAGGAACCCCGCCAGCACCAGCTTTGTTCTCAGCGGGGTCGCAGTGCAGCCATAGGAAGTGGAGGGAGTCTGGGGACCAGGCCCGGGAGGGAGGCCACGGTCTGTGATCTAAGGAAGGACTTGGCTTCAGGCTCAGCTTCCTCAGAAGCCCCAGGGGCAGTGGCCACGGGCCTGGGCGGGACGGTCACCCCTCCGCCCTAACCCTGAGCCACCCCCACACCCTCTCTCTCGCCGACTTAGAAAGCATCTCTTCAGAGACACCTTCTTGCTTCACAGGAATCTCTCCCATCTTTTAAAAGCTCTCCCGGGACCCCCCCGTCCTCCTCCGGCTGCCCCGCCCTTTCTCCCCGCGAAACCCAGAACCAGCTGCTCCTCAGCTCCAGGCCCGGGCCTGGCACTCCGGCTGCGGGAGGCTCGGGGCCCGCACACCGTCCCCCCAACAGGGCGGCGGCCCCACCTCACCTGCGGTGCCCAGGCTCAGCAGCACGGCCACCCAGAGCGCCCAGAGGAGGAGGAGGAGGCGCACGTCCACAGCGGCTGGAGCAGCAGGGCGGGGCCGCGGCCGACGGCCTTGTTCGTGACCCGCAGGGCCTCCACCGCCAGCGTCACCCTCCTCCCCAGGGTGAAGATCGGCACCAGCAGGACGGCCTGGCGAGGAAGGGGTTAAATGCTCCACGTGCCCCACCCTTGTCCCTGCACCACAGGCAGCCCTGCCCCTGCCGCACACCCTCCAGAGCCCCCTGCGCACCCCGCACTGCCCCCGGGCGAGGCCCTCCGCGGGACACAGGGTGCCCGCAGTGCCCACCCTACGGCCGCCCCACACTTGAATCGGGGGCCTGGTGCCACTGAAGCACAGCAGGGGCAGCCTGGGAGGGTGGGCGGGACAGGGGGGGAGGAGGACACTTTCCCGGTGCGGGGAGGTCCGGCCGTGGCCCTGCGTGGACCTCAGGTCAACTCACCACCGGTGTCCTCGCCCACGAGGTGAAGACACGAGCTCTCCCCGGTTCCGGCCGAAGCAGCCATCACTAGGATCCAGGGCTCCGGCCGGCTGACCCGCCCCCACACCCCCCATGGGTCTTCCCGTGAGGACCGTGGCCACCACAGCAAAGCCCAGCAGGCAGGTCACGTTGTCTCTTTCCGTGTCCAGTGCCACGCCAAGGTCAGTGCTGTAGTCGTAATACACCCACCACAGGACGCCACTGACAACTGGGGGGCCAGGCACGGGCTCAGCACCCGCCCCGGGGGCCCCCCACCCCACCGGCACCCAGCGCCTGGGGCCACACCTCCCTGGGCGCCCCACAGGGCTGACAGGCCAGGGCCTCCCAGACACGGAGCAGACGCGTGTCTGTGGGTAATGGGTGTGTGTGTGTGTGTGTGTGTGTACGGGCAGCAGGCCGGGCTGGGGGTGAGCAGGGGAGAGACTGAGCCATCAGGGCGGTGAGAGGAACAGCATTAGACCCAACGCCCTGTGTGTACTAAGTGTGGACGTGGTGTTTTGAAATGGATGCTTAAATGCTACACACACACACACACACACACACACACACAGAACCTCGGGAATTCTGTGGGACAAGAACATCTTGCAGCTGATGGTCGCTTTTACCCAACTTCACAGTGAGCGTGGGATACCGAAATTCCACCCCCAAAGGTCCGTCCCGGTAACGAGCATGCCGGCGCCCGGCAGGCTGTCAGATCGTCCCCCGGCGCGGACGCGGGTGTGCGTCTCCCAGCCGCGCGCCGCGCAGAGCGCCACCCAGGGCTCCGGACCCAGCGTGGGCGCGACACGGGGCCGCAGCGCGCCTCCGGGGACATCCGATTGGCACCATCGTTCCCCGGCGCACTGTCCACGCCAGCGCCGCAGGGTCTGCCCCGCACTCACCCCCCTAGAAATCGAACAGTGCGCAGGGCCCCGCTGGGCCAGGACCGTGCCGCCGGGCGGGACAGAAAGACGCCGCCCGGCAGAGGCCGGAAGAACACCTCGTTCTGCTGTCCGGTCTGTGCTTTAACAACGGGGCCCACGCTGCTGAAAGCCAGTCAGCTCGGGGAGCGCTCTCCTCGCTCCTTTTTCATGGAGGCAGGACCCGGGCACAGAGACGCCTCCGGTTTAGTGGGCAAACGGCCAGCTCTGCCGCCTCTCAGAGGGCCGGTCGCCTGCAGGCCGGGAGCCGGGCAGTGAAGTCCAGGTTTGAAACGAGCAGGGGCTGGGGAAGACCGCTTTTAGCCAAGAACTGACACCCTAAGCTCTTTGTTGTTTCAACACAGGAGCCCAAGGTCAAAGCCGCCAGGTGCAGGCAGGGCCGAGGCTCCCAGCACCAACACCAGCCACCTGTGGGCGGCCCCAAGGCCGGGACGTGGGCCGAACAGACATCGGCTACGCCTGTACGCCGGCCCGTCCGTGTGGAACCAGCTGGGAAAGTCAGCAATGACCACTTTTCTAAAGAGAGAGGAATGGGGAGGAGAAGCATGCATTCGAGAATCTCTTCCACTTTAACTCTTCTCAGCCCAGGCACTCCCCGCTGGTGCCGACAGTGGGCTGTGTGGGTTAATCGCCCGCCAGGCAGCAAATGCGGCCCCCATTGCCACAAACAGATGGACGGATGGACGGACGGACGGACGAGGATTTCACCCGTGAGGCCTGCGAGGGCGGAGGGAGGCTCTCCCTGCTGCTGCCCACAACCCTAAGGCCAGCGCCAAGCCTCCAGATCCCGCTTCCACGGGCACGCCCAGGACGGAGCCGGCACCGCCTGGGGAGGTCTGCCAGCAAGCACATACCTGGAAACCGGAAAGAAACTGGGGAGGGGGGTGGGGGTCAGCTACCTCACTAGCGGGTTCGTGCCACAGGCCGGCTTCCCTTCGCTAAGAGTCATTTATGTCCAGGCTCCCCTTGGGTGGTCCTGTGTTAAAGGAACAGCGAACGCCAAAGGGACATTTCACCGGGGGCCTGAGATGGTGTGAGCACCTCCAGGAAGTGAGTTTGGAAGACGCGGGCTAAGAAACAATCCCGTTTCCCCGGCTCCTACCCCACAGCCTCCGCTCCTACCCCGTTCCTCAGCTCCTGATGGGCCTTCTGTCAGGACGCCCTGCAGGCACCAGGCAGCTGTCCAGGGGAGCCACCAGCTGAGCAGCATTCGGGACAGCGTGTGTCCCGCCCACAGGCAGGTGCCTCGATGCTTTCACCTGGTACCCCCTGCCTCCCCCGCACACCTAGGCTTCCCCAGGGAAGGCCTAGGCACGCGGTTCACAGTTGGGGCACGGCTCTGTGGGGACCATACACCGGTCGCCCTCCCCACACACACCTCTTCACCCCCACCCCCAGGCGGCCGCTCACCAAACCGGCCCAGAAGAGGAAGAACAGGAGCAGCCAGGCCGGGTCGGTGCATTTCCTGTAAATCTGAGGCCGCCACGCTCTCTGCCGGAGAGGGGTGGGGGGGGCTCTGTCTGCAGACGAGGGCGAGGTCACCCTGAGGGTCCTACTGGGGGGACCGAAGTGCTGGAAGGCTGCAGGGGAGGAACTCCCTTTGTGTGGGTGCCCCTGGCTGCGTTTCTGCGAGTTTGGAAACACCTGCTGCTTGCAGGGTGGGTGAGAGGCCCCCAGGCGCTGGGCCCCCACCTGGCGGTGCACGGGGGGAGGGGGTGCCCCTAGGCCAGCCTCGCCCCAGCCAGCGCCCCCGCAGAGTGGGGTCCGAGGTGCCCGCCATGGGTCCCGGGGCGGGGCCCTCTCCGCGGAGAGGGGCAGCTGCGCGCAGGTGGGGCCCTCCGGCCCCCGGCGGCACTCACCGGGCTCTGGGCGCTGAGGCACCGCATCCTGCGCTCCGGGCGGGACTGGGGGCCACGCAGCGCCCGCAGCGGACAGAGGCAGCGCCCCCCGGTGGCGGCCTCCGAGCGCAGGTGGCTCCTTCGGGGAGGAGAGGCGCTGCCCAGCCGCCCACCTGCAGCGCGGCCCGCAGGCCGGAGCGGGAACAGGAAGCCTGGCGGCGCGGCGGGAGGGGCCGGCAGGTGCAGCGGGGCATCCTGGGACAGGTGGGCAGCCCTCCGCTGCCAGGCGCTCCCGTGGGCAGCGAGGGAAGCCGAGGCACAGACAGCAGCGCCGTCAATAGCCCAGAAGACGGAGCCGGCAAACTGGGGGCGAGGGGCTGAACCCCGACACTCCAGGGGATGCCCTCAGGCGGGTGTCTGCGAACTCCACCAGGACCCCTCACCCCCCCCCCACAGTCTGCCCCTCCACCTGGGCCCTCCCCCCCCCCCCGCTCCAGGTGTGGGTGCGGGAGGTGGGGCGAGATGCTGGGGGGTAGGTGTGCCGAAAGAATTGGACTGAGATGTTAGCCGAATCCAAACAGCAGACCCTGCTATGGTCAGAGCACATGCTGGGTGCTGGCGGGCGGGCTCATCCCCAAGGGGGGGCTTGCAGGAGGCAGATGGACGATTCTCTCTCATCACTGATGTTTCTCTCTCTCCCCCTCTCTGAAATCAACAAAAAATATTTTTAAAAAGAAAATTTGTGTTGTTCCTCCTCACCTGAGGATACTTTTCCATTGACTTGTAGAGAGTGAGGGGGAGAGACAGAACATCGATGTGAGAGAGACACCTCAACTGGTTGCCTCCCAGAAGCACCAAGGTCAGGGCCCGGGAGCACCCTGCAGCCCGCAGGCCAGCGCTCTGTCCATGGAGCCACATCACTAGGCTCTAAAATAAATAAGGCATCGGCTAGTCCCAAATGGCTGTTTTATTTAATTTTTTTAAAAAAGAAATACCTGTCTTATGTCAGACCCCCCAAAAAAACAAACAAACAAAAAAAACTAGCTCTAGCTGGTTTGGCTCAGTGGATAGAGCATCGGCCTGTGGACTGAAGGGTCCCAGGTTCGATTCCGGCCAAGGGCACATAACCCAGTTGCAGGCTCAATCCCCAGGGGGAGGGGAGTGTAGGATGCAGCCAATCAATGATTCTCTCTCACTTCCTCTCTGAAATCAATAAAAAAATATATATTTTTATTTAAAAAAATTTTTTTAAAAATATATTTTATTGATTTTGTACAGAGAAGAAGGCAGAGAGATAGTTAGAAACATCGATGAGAGAGAGTCATCGATCAGCTGCCTCTTGCACACCCCCTACTGGGGATATGCCCGAAACCAAGGTACATGCCCTTGACCGGAATCGAACCCAGGACCTTTCAGTCCCCAAGCCGATGCTCTATCCATTGAGCCAAACCGGTTTCGGCAATATATATATATATATATATATGTATTTTTTTAAACCCTAAAATATAAATATCCTAATTCCTGAAACACACCAAATATGTTTATATTTCTTTTAAAAATATATTTGATTTTTTTTTTTTTACAGGAAGGAAGAGAGAGGGATAGAGAGCTAGAAACATCGCTGAGAGAGAAACATCGACCAGCTGCCTCCTGCACACCCCCCACTGGGGATGTGCCCACACGCCCTTGAGCGGAATCGAACCTGGGACCTTTCAGTCCTCAGACTGACGCTCTATCCACTGAGCCACACCAGTTAGGGCCAAATATGTTTATATGAATAAGCTCACAATAACAGTAAAAGTAAAGCCTCATCGATTGCCTTTAGAAGAGTCTAGGGCAGAGTCACTATCTCGGAAACTGGTAATCAATGGAAGGGCAGGGCCGAGCACGGGCCCCGCCTCCCCAGTGACCCACACTCGGGCACCGCGGGACTAACGGGGTTCTGGCGGAGCGGTGCGGGAGGAGCGGCAGGCTTTAGGGTGTCAGTTCTCCAACACACCACGAAGGGGCGCCCCGACACCAGCTCCTCCCAGCGCCGAGCGCGTGCACCTGAGCCCCGGGCCTGGGCGCCCGCCCCGCGGGGAGGAGAGGAACCAGCCCGCCGGCACCATGGCCGCCCCCGGCACAACCAGGGACGGGAAGGTCCCCGCTAGTTCACGGAAGTCACCGGCAGCGGGGCCGCGGTCCCATCCGGGCTCCTCAGCCGGCCTCCCGCAAGTCAACGCGCGCCACCCGCCCGGGGCCCGCCCCGCCTCCCGCCGCAGGTGCGCGGCCCGAGCGCGCCCACGGGCCCTCCCGAGCATGCGCAGGAAGTCAGGCCTCAGCGCAGCGCGCGCGCCGCACATGCGCGGCGGGCAGGGCCGTCCGGGTGCGCGGCGGGGAGGGCGGGCCCTAGGGCGCGTGGGCGTGCGCGGCAGACCAGGCCGTCTCTGGGGCGCGTGCGCGGCGGGGAGGGCGGGACTTCGGGCGCGTGCGCGGCCGGGAGGGCCGTCTCTAGGGCGCGTGCGCGGCCGGGAGGGCCGTCTCTAGGGCGCGTGTGCGGCCGGGAGGGCCGCCCCTAGGGCGCGTGCGCGGCGGGGAGGGCGGGGCCTCGGGCGCGGGCGCGGGGCCGCTCAGTGCCACTGACCCGCCCGCGGCCGGCATGACGGGCTGGGCGCTCGCTGCCGCCCCCGCCTCGCTGCCGCGCCATGGAATGCCTGCGGGGCCTGCCCCGGCTCCTGCCGCGCGCGCTGCGGCTGCTCCCGCGCGGCCTGTGCACTCCAGCCTGGGGCCTGACCCCCGCGCGCGCCACCGGACCCCTCGGCGGGAGCTGGGCCGCGCCGCCCGGCGCACCGCGCGGGCCCCGCCTGGCAGGTACGGCCCCGCCCCCGGCCCGGGACGGCGCGGTGACCTCGGGCCGCAGCCCGGCCCGGCCTCCGGGCGCACACCGGGCAGAGCTCCCGCCCGAAGCGCCCGGGGCGCCTTTGGTTTTTAAACCCAGCGTCGCCCTTACTCATCGTTGACAGCTGGGGAGCCCAGATCGGGCTCCGCCGCCTAAATACTTCGGATAAGTTTCTTCCTTGCGGGCGCGGTTCCGTTTGTCCCGGGAGAGGGGTGGGACGCCCTGGGGGGACTTGGAGTTTCAAGTGTGGCCGAAGGAGGAACCGGAGTTGGTGTGTCTTCACCGGACGATAAAGCGCGACGATGGCCGGCATTTCCACCAACCGGAGAGCGCGGTGCACTGAAGCCTTAGGCGTCCCCATGCCGCGCTGCCGGCAGATACGTGTGCTCAGCGCTCCCCACGCAACCCAGCGTCTCCACCTCCTTCCCCAGCCCCCTGGGGTCTCGGAATGGGGCCACCGTCTGATGGTTCAGCCCATCTGATGTTTTTGTTGTGTTTTTTTTACTTTATAATTTAATAGAGGTCTCTTTTTTAATTCTCACCCAAGGATATTTTTTCCATTGATTTCTAGAGAGAGTGGGAGCGGGGAGAGAGATGTATGGATTGGTTGTCTCTTGCTCAAACCCCTCCTAGGGCTAAGGAACCTACAACTGAGGTCCCTGAACTTGCCTGGGACTTGAACCCAGGCCCGCAGGCCCACGCTCTGAGCACTGGGCCCAAGCAGCCAGGGCCCGTGTGATGTTTAGGGCAAACACTGAGATGCAGATTTCCCGTCCTGGGACCCTCCATCCGCGTGTTAGTAGGAAATGCGATTGTATGGGTCGACATTGACCTCCACGCAGATGACCCTTAAAATGTCACCTGCACTTTGTGGAAGGGTAACAGCAGACCTCAGGGCCGAGGAACCACGTGCACCATAGACCGTGGGAGTGCGAGGAGTAGGATCCGAGCCGAGCGTTCCGCTTTGGAAGCCTGGGATAACGGGTAGTGTTTTCCCACCTCCGCCCGGTCCCCTCGTGTTTGTGGCTGTGAGCAGTGCTTTTGGTTGGATGCTGAATGGACCCAGTGGTACGTCAGAGCTCCCTTCAGCTCAGTTGAGTCACGTGGTTTAAATTCATTTTCAAGTAGATTTGCCTTCATTCCAGTTCCGTTGGCTATGATACCATTAGCATGAAGAGCCCTTTAAATTATGCAAAAAAAAAAAAAAAGAATCGGCCTTTCCGTCTCAATGCCGCGTTGTACGTTTGTTCATCCAGCTCTGAGGTGATTAGGAAGGAGAGGGTGGCTGGAATCCATAGTTATTCTGCCCCGCCTACGCCATCTTCAAGACCTTTCCCTATTCCCGGAACAAACGGAACGGAACATAAGCGCCTACAAACAGGAAACTGCACAAATGAGCGCTCCTCCTCCTCTAGGAGAAAGATCTTAAAAATAGCAGATTCGTCTGCAGACCACGGACTCTGAGAGTTGTATCTAGGCCACGTGTGACAGCCAGTCGTGTGACTGCAGGGAATTCTCCATTTTCAGGTGAAATGCACCAGCTGCGAACGGCCGATGGCGCGCAGGCCACGCTCGCCAGCGTGGCCCCCGTGTTCACTGTGGTGAGTACGTGCCGGGCGCCCGAGAGCACAGAGAGCACTTCTCCTGCGTCGTCTCTCGTCTTGGGGTTGTGCTCAGCCAGGGGGCTTCCCTGACGACTGGAGAGCCCAGGTCAGATGTGTCCAGCGAAGGGAAAGGGAGTTTCAGCCCTTAACTCAAACCCACTTGAACCAGACGGCAGGAGGTTCCTGCGTGAATGTCGGTGTTGGTGGGATATCACAGTACCACGTGGTGAGACCGCACAGTTTACTGTTTTCATTCTCTCTCTTCAGACTAAATTTGACAAAGAAGGAAATGTGACGTCTTTTGGTGAGTATCCTCAAGTTTCTCTGCATCATCTCTTTAATCATTGAAACCAAAGAATGGCAGGCGGTTCTGTGAACAGGGCACCTTGTGCAGGAGTGTCTTTGTACAGCGTGTCCGTCAGTCCCGTTGGGCTGCAGGGCCTGGACCACCCGTGTTCTCCCGGGTGGCTGTCCTCAGGGCCATCGTGCTCTGCCCGACCTTAAAGGCACAGAAACACTCTTCCCTCGTCTCCTCTTTAGTCTCCTCTTCACTCCTGGTCCTCAGTCAGGCCCCTGCAGAGTCACGGACCTCCAGCCCACCCACCGCGGGCGACAGGAGACGAGGAGCGGGCGCTGGGCTCGGCTGGTCGCTCTGATTCTAAAGTGAAACATCGCTCAGGGTCTGACCTCGGAGCGGCGCAGGCCTCCCCGCACCCTCCTGCTGTGGCTGAGGTCCTCGTGGAACATCTCCGTGTCTTGGCGCAGTGGCTCCTTCGAAGGCTGTTCCGCCTGGAGCGCTGCCGTTCTGTGGTGTGACTGACCGGTGCTGACAGTAGTGTCGCCCTCCCACTGCGTGGGAATTGTCGCCCCGTCGGCTTTCTCTTGGGGAATAAATTGCGTTTTCAGGCAGAGTCCAGTCTGAGGACTGACTTTTTCTCATTTTGTGTTACTCCAAGAGGAAAGAAAGTTGAACCTCTCTCTTCCCAGATTTAAAATATTGAAGATAAGGAGTGAGAAATGAGAGAACGCAGGTCCTGTTAAACAAGGTGCCGTGCTGGCGCTGGACGAGGCCGAGTCCCCTGCAGGCACGCGTGGTTTTATTTGGGTCCGGGGAGCCTGCGCACAGAGACTTGATGGAGTGGGATAAGAGGAGGAGGAATACGTGAGCCGGGCTAGCTTAGCCTGAGTGTGTTCTTGAGGTAGACAGGCATTTAAACCCTCCTGTCAGCTTTGGGTTCTTGATGGTGGGAGGGTGCTCTGCTACAAAGACTAAGCTCTTAGATTGGTTAGACCAGCCATTTCTTTTCCTTGGAAACATTTCTTCTGCAGAGAGGAAGAAGACGGACTTGTATCAAGAATTAGGTCTCCAGGCCAGAGACCTGCGGTTCCAGCACCTCACGAGCATCACCACCAGGAACAACAGGATCATCCTGAGGATGGAGGTGAGGTCCCTCCCATCCCGGGTCCCCTGCGGCCCGCAAGCCGCTGCCTGGCCAGCGCCGTGAGCCACGGCTCAAGTGGTTCTGGAACGAACAGCTCTGGGAGCATGTGGCAGACAAAGCGAGCAGACTGTCAGTGCAGATGGCATGTACGTGGGCATTCACTGTATGCTTTTTCTGTATAAACGTTTTCATCGTAAAACGCCGGGGGCCGTTAAAACAAACACCCTCTAGGTTTGTGGCACCGAGGCAGGCACGGGCTCCGTCGCGTGCTGTGGACCTCTCGCCTGCACACGCCCTCTCCCCGCAGTACCTGAAAGCAGTGATCACCCCCGAGTGTCTGCTGATCCTGGATTACCGGCACTTAAACCTGGAGCAGTGGCTGTTCCGGGAGCTGCCCGCGCAGCTGGCCGGCGAGGGCCAGCTGGTCACGTACCCTCTGCCTTTCGAGTTCAGAGCCATGGAAGCCCTCCTGCAGTACCGGGTAAGCCGCCGCTAGCTCCGGCCCTGCCCTGGCTCCCAGCGCTGTCTCCGAGGAAGACGCGGGAACCGGCCAGGACAGCGCAGGCGGGGAACGGAGAGAAGATGCCGGGTGGGGGGCAGGGCCGGGCGGGGAGCGCATCTCCGCTGTCTCCCGCTGGCCGGGGCGGGTCTCAGTGCGCCCGCCCTGCCGTGGGGCCTGAGTCATAAGTGTACTTTTGACTTCACGCAGATTTATTTTTTAAGTCCACGCCATGCTTCAGTTTTCATAGGAGTTTTGGACTGTGCTCTGTTTACAAAGAGCAGCAGTATTTACCAAATGGAAGTTGGAGTTGTAACCAAGGAAGGGCGGATTTCCTTGTACTCAATCCATCCCCCTCCTTTCATAACAGGAGTTAGTGCCTGTCAGGTGCGAGCATGGTAACAGCATGTGTCTGGGCTCTGTCCCCCGCAGACGGGCGTTTAGGACCCGGGACAGCGGTGCCTGCAGCCGCTCTCGGCAGCGTTACCCGCCGCCCAGCTGTCCTTGGTGTCCAGTCCTGGGGCTCGCTGACCCTGAGCGTCTGGAAAGATGGCGCTCATGGAGGCCGTCTTGCTCTAGATCAGCGAGCTGCAGGGGAAGCTGCGCCAGCTGGAGCCCGGGATCCTCAGCACGCTGGAGGCGTTAGTGGACCCCAAGCACTCCTCTGTGGACAGGAGCAAACTGCACATCCTGCTGCAGAACGGCCGGAGGTGAGCAGGCCCTGCACGCCCTGTGCGTGGTCGCAGTGGCATGAGCATCGCCCAGACACGAGCCGTGGGTCATCCCTGGTCTTTAAATCCAGCGAGTGCTGCTGATGTGCTGACTTCCTGTCGGGGCGCGAGTGGAGGGAAAAGGGATGGGGCGGAAGGCTGCGTGGCTCTGTCCTGGGCCCTGCTTGGGGCTCGGTTCTCCGTCTGCGCGTAGGCAGCGGAGCACGCGGACACATCCCTGTGCGAGAGGCTGGCACGTGTCCGGCGTCCGCGGCGCCATCTTGCTGTGCACCTGCCTTCCAGCCTGTCCGAGCTGGAGACGGACGTCACGGTGTTCAAGGAGGCCCTCCTGGAGATCCTGGACGACGAGGAGCGGCTGGAGGAGCTCTGCCTCAGCAAGTGGAGCGACCCCGAGGTCTTGTGAGTGGCCCTCCCGCCTGGACGCCAGGCCAGCTCCTTCCCCCCGGGGGCACTAGGCCATCCCTCGGGGCCCTCGGGCTCAGAGCTGGTGGCTCACGCACTCGGTGCTGCACGTCGTCTGTAGAGCAGGTCAGAAACTCACGCAGACGCTTTGTGACGTGCACAGAGCACGGTCTGCAGGCTTTAGCATCCTCTCCGTCCAGTAAGGCCGCTGAGATAAGGAGCTGGGCCACCAGCAAGACCGCGCAGCAGGAACGGGGCCACGGTCACCCTTGGCTTGTGTCCTGGACGGGTCTCTGCTGCGCGGGCGTGGATGGTGAGCGGAGAGCTGGGTCCGTCCTCATTGCCTCGCTCTGTGCGGGTCAGGCCCCCGGGGCAGGGAATCCGCCTTCGAGTTTGGCCTGTGGTTTTGGTTCACTGGTTTGTACCAACTTGTGCCTGTCCATCCGCATCACATCCCTGTGTGGTGCTCAGGGTCAGGGGCACGGCCCTCACCCGGGCTCGTGACAGACAGGGCAGGCGAGTGAGCTCACTGGGAGCGAGCACCGTGTGCTGACCCGGGGCTGGGGGTGCTCACGAGGGGCTGGGGGTGTGGCGCGGGGGTCGGGGTGTGGCGCGGGGGCGCTGCTTACGTGGCGCTTGTGATTGGAGTGAGCAGAGCAACGCGGGCATCGACCACGCGGAGGAGATGGAGCTGCTGCTGGAGAACTGCCACCGGCTGGCTGAGGACCTGGCTCACGCGGCCCGCGAGCTGCGGGCGCTGATCGACGACTCGCAGAGCGTCATCTTCCTCAACCTGGACAGGTGGGCGCGGCGGGCTGCCAGGTGGGAGGGCGCCTGCTCTGGGGGGGGCAGGGCCTGCAGGCCCCGGGGCCCTGGCTGACCCAGCGCGTCCCGTCCCGCAGCCACCGCAACGTCATGATGCGGCTGAACCTGCAGCTGACCATGGGCACCTTCTCGCTCTCGCTCTTCGGCCTGATCGGAGTGGCCTTCGGCATGAACTTGGAGTCGTCCCTGGAAGAGGTGAGGTGCCGTGCAGTCGGCCCGGGTGAAGGACGTTCTTAACAGACTTGGAAAAGGAAGCCTTCACTGTGCCCCTCGGCACATGAATGCTCCGGCCGGTCCCAGCCGGGCGGGCTGCGCCGTCCCCCTGGAGGACAGCAACTCTGCTTCTCGGACTGCGTCGCGTGGCCGTGCGGGAGGCGGGCAGCGCCCAGGCTGGCAGCACCCTGTGTGGCTCTGAAAGTGGTGTGATTGTTCCCACTGCACAGATGACAGCAGTGAGGCCCAGAGCACGGCAGTAACTTGCCCAGGGCTGAGCTAGATCACTGTTGGGTTTGAGCCCAGAGACCTGCAGCCCGTGCTCTGCGCCTCGCTCGGGAACGTGGCGTGGCGCTGGCCGGGCTCAGCCCGTCCCTGCCAGCATGCTCTGGCTCGGGCTCCGTGTCCTGGCGGGTCCCAGGGCCGTGTCTCTGGCTGCCAGCCCCGCTGCCGTGGTCTCCATGGGGACCCCGTTCACCTGGAACAGTGGTCGTTAGAGAAGCGAACCTGGGGCCCCTCCCGCCCCAGCTGTTCAGTAGCCCTGGATGCCCTCAAGGTCAAAGCCAGACTCCTCCCGCGGGCCTTGGTGACCCACCGCAGCCTGCTCTCCTCTCTCCCAGGACCACAGGGTGTTCTGGCTGGTCACCGGGGTCATGTTCATGGGCAGTGGCCTGATCTGGAGGCGGCTGCTGTCCTTCCTCGGGCGGCAGCTGGAGGCTCCGGTGCCTCCGATGGTACGTAGTGCGGGCCCCGCGGGGGCAGGGCGGTCACAGCCACGCTGTCAGGCAGACTCCCTGACCCCAGCGGATATTTAATACCTGGAAGCCTCCTCGGTCCCCGTCCTCCCCGTCCTCCCCGCCTCCCCCCAGACACGCCAGCACCACCTGCCTCGCGGGGTTAGGGAGCTGAGCAAGATGCTGGCGTGAAGCGCCGGAGCACGGGGCTGCTTGCTGGGGGGAGGGGGGTTGTGGGAGGAGCACTCAGCCAGGAGACGGCAGTGACCGGTGCGGCTTTGTTACCAAACGGAAATGCAGGCCAGCACGGTCACGGGAAGGACAGAGGTTAGCGCCCTTTCTCCGTCACACGGAGGTGGCACCGCTGTCCCGGGGTCCCCTCAGGGTGACGGGGTGGCCTTGCCTCTGAGGACGGCAGACTAACGCCACTGCCCGCTTTGCTCAGGTGGCCCCCCTACCTAGGAAGACCCTGCGGGCAGGCGGACGGCTGGACGCGAAGCCCAGTCTCAGGCCGGACGGGCTGGGGTCCAGCAGGGGCGTCGTCACACCCCGGTGAGCCGGCCCCACGCGGCCGCTGGCGAGGCGACAGCACAGCTACGGTGCCGTCCGAGGAAGCCCGCAGCGCCCGTACTAGGACGCGACCCGCTTTCTGGGCTCCGGCACAGGCCGGGACTCTGCTCTGCAGCTCCTGCGCTGCCTACGGACGGAGGCAGGCGGCTGCGGAACCGCGGGCTGTGGCCTGGCCTGGCCTGGCCTGGCCTTCGCCCGCATCGAGGACAGGAGGTCCGCAGTCGCCGGGCGGAGACGGCCGTCCGTGAACTGCTGCTCAGGTGCCCAAGGCGGGGCCGGCCTTGCACAGCAGCCTCTCCCTCCTTTCACTCCGAGCCTGTGCGGGAGCCACCGCCACGCCTCAGTTTCTCCTCCACTCCCCTCACAGACGGAATAAACGGGTGTGACCCTCTCACATCAGCTTTCTGTGTACCCCAGCTCATCCAGATACAACTCTGGGCGTGCTGTGACTGTGCCTGTGCCTGGGGGAGAAGAGCTGAAAGAATTCCTCAGTTCCCTCTCTGCTCTTCGCTGCTTGGTGGTTCCTGGTGGGGGTGGGGGTGGGGCGCCCCCAGGCTGCAGCAGGGGAGACTCCTGGCTCTGCCGTCCCCTTTCAACCAGAGCACAGGTCAGAGCAGGCGTCCTCGATGCCCCGACCTTTCCTGTCTCTGGAGGTTCAAGGCAGAGGTCCCCTAACCCTACCCTGGCCCCAGTATGAGCCCTGGGCCTCCACTTTACCGTGACCCTGACCCTGATCTTGTGCCCTAGCCCTCTGCCCAGAGCTTAAGGCGACCGCCCTAAGGACATCCGCCTCACCTCTCGGGTCCCATCCTCCCTGGCCTGAGCCAACCTTCACCCAGCCCAGTGCCTCCCCACCCGCTCCAGCCTTCCCGGGACCCGCCCCTCACCCTCCTGGGTGGGAGTTTAAGACGCGCTTTCTAGGGCGCCACCCCGATCTGGAGGCCAGCGTAGCCACCAGCAGGGGAGCCCAGCTCCCTGTCCTGTGTCCCTCAGAACAGTTAAGCCTCCCCTCTTCACCAGCTCCTCCGCCAGCGGCTCGGCTCCTTGTGCCTTAACCGTCGCCCTAGCCTCGCCCTAACCCAACTGTAGCCTCATCCAGGCAGCCCCGCAGGCAGCGTGGGGGCGTCACAGAGGCACCCCCTGCTCTGAGCCCCGACTCTGGAGCACACTGGGAGGCGGCGGCTCAGGCCCCTGTACGTGGTTGGGTGACGGAATAAACCTGCTTTCCCTGGCTGACGTGAAAGAGTGAAGTTTCTCGCGCTCCACTCTGCGGTCCTGCGGTCCCCGTGGGCAGAGGCTCGGGCCTCGCCGCCAGGGCTCGGCGCAGGGCGTGGCCTGTGGCGGGAGCTGGCCGCCCGGAGCAGAATTCGGTCTGTGACCAGGCGTAGAACCGATGGGTGCTTCCTTCCGGGGTGCTTGTGGCTGTGGGGAGGGGGCTTTCTGAGGTGCCGTGTCCCGGATCAGGGGAGCAGTGCGCCTGCCTCAGAGCTGGCAAAGGGGCTTCCTGGTGGGCGGCGAGCGGCCCGGCCCGGAGACCGCGGGTGCCCCTTATGCCGACCGCCAGCGGTGACAGCCTGTGCCGACGCGGACAGGCTCAGCCTGGAGCTGAAATGGACCGAGGGCCTACGATTCTGTGGAAGGAGGTGCTCGAACCCCGAACGCACAGCGACGGGAGGCAGTGAGCAGGCCTGCGCCGAGGCTTCGCCCGCTGCACAGGCCGCGCCCACGGCCACAGCCACGGGGGCTGTCCTGCTGAGGCGCCCCCCCTTCCCCCCATCCCTGCCCCCCAGCTCGGCAGGGCCCTGTTGGGGACGCCATGTTTATCCCAGGGTCAGTTTCCGGTCACTTGCGTGTCCCGTGGAGGGTCTAATGGGTGGCGCCTGCGTTCACCCCACTCCTCCCGTCACACTGGTCCGTTAGGCCCCGGGCAGCCCCGCGCCTTCGCTCTGAAGAACGCCGGTGCATAGACAAACCGCAAAAACACGTGAACCAGAAACTGCGGGTACGTGGGAGTGTGTTCTGGTGTCGGAATAGAGGGATTTTGAGTTAAACTCTAAGTGCAGACGTGTGTTAGTGAGACCCCAGGCGGCATTTCCGTCCCGAATCACCGCGGTGAGCGTTTAATCCGCTGGCGCCGGCGTCAGCCTCCGGGCGCCAGGCCCACGGCCGGCGGGTCACCTCAGGCAGGGTGGGGCGGTGCCCACGGTCCGCGTGCTGGCGGCGCGGTCGGACGCGCCGTTTCCTGTCTCCACCTCCCACGGTTCTCCCGCTCCCACGGGCACACGGCGGCTCTATCCGCGTCCAGGCTGTAGACGTGAAGCGCCCCGGCCAGTCGGGCTCCCAGAGAGCTCCTTCCCGCGGCCACGACCACTTGGTTCTGGGGAGACACAGCGCTGGTCCTCAGAGGACCCTGGAGACATGGCGGGACCTCGGCTGCCTGGCCCTCCTGGGGCCCAGAGGGACCGCCCCTCACCCGGCCCTGCCCGCCCCAGCCCACGAGGGTGCACCCCTCACCCAGCCCCGGCCCCACCTTGTCCTGGGACCGCACGGTGACCAGGCCGCTCCCGAAGCGCGAGCTCGCCTGCGGAGAGAGGGTGACGGACTGGGAGACGCGCCCACGCGGCCGGCTCCGGGAGGGCAGGCCCACGGCTCCCGCTCTGCCTACTTACCTCCGGGGCCACAAGGACGTGCTGGGCCTGCAGGACAGAGAGGAGGGAGACTCAGTGCTCACGTTCACTCGGGGCCTCCCCTCCACAGGCGCCTAAACCGCACACGCCCTCCGACACCCGGGCCACTCGGGGGATGCAGGCCAGGGAAACACGTGTGGCCCCGCCGAAGTGATCTCTGAGCCAGGAGGGCAGGGTTCGATTCCCGGTCAGAGCACAGGCTCCTGTGTGTGTGGGGGGGGGGAGGATTCGTGCAGGAGGCAGCCGATCCATGATGCTCTCTCATCAATGCTTCTCTCTTTCTCCCTCTCCTTTCCTCTCTGAAATCTATACAACTATGCTTAGAAAAATACAAATGTAAGTGTCTCTATGTGAATATAACAGTGGCTAAAGGAACTATGGCTCATCTAGCTAGCACTGGGGAGACACAGAGCTGCCTGGCCCTCCTGGGGCCCAGAGGGACCACCCCTCACCCTGTAGATAAAATACAGGACAACCGCTGAACATATCCCATGAGCTGCTGGGGAGGCACAGGAACATGCTGTGCGCTGACAGGTAAGCAAACACGCAGCAGCGCTGTGAGGCCAGGGGGGAGGCGCACAGTGTGGCTGCCTCCCTGCCGTCCCGTCACCCTTGTAAAGGGGCCGTCGCCGAGCCAGAGGCTTTGACGGGGATTCCGTAGACCAGGTTCAGGGAAAACCCTAGGAGGTTCGCAGGAATGGCCAAGGGCCATGGGCCCGGACGCAGAGCGGGGAGCTGGCGCAGTGAGCGGAGCCCGGCAGGAGGGGTGACCGGGTTCACGGGGTGCCGGGCCCCGGGGACGAGCTGGGGGGCAGATGCTGCGGGGCCAGACGAGGCGGCTGGGCCTATGAGACACGGCGAGGCCATATCCAGACAGGGGCTCGGCTCCAGCAGAGGCGGTGCGGGCCGGTGGAGGGGAGGTCCCCCCGCCCCCCGCCCCGGGGGTGCTCTGCGGGAACACTACCTTCTCCTCCGGGCATGGGGACGTCCAGGACTTGCACTTGCCCGTCACGTCGCCGGAGAAGCTGCAGCTGCCGTTGTAGACGTAGACGCGGCCGTCCTCGCCGCCGATGAGCCCCGAGGTCATGTCCGCGGTCCGCAGGGGGGCGGCCACCAGGACCTCGTCTGTGACGGAGAGCAGCGGGAAGCGCCCCGTCCCACCCCACGGGCCCGCTCCGACCTCCCCCGGCGCCAGGGCCTTCACGCGGCCGAGCCCGTTTCCTGTCGGCCACGCGGCAACAGCGGACGTGGCGGCTCTGACATCACTCGCCACCACCTCCCAAGGCCCAGCCACGCTCACTCGTGCTTCTCTCTCTCCCGCGCCCCTCCTCTCTGAAATCAATATACATATACATGTATGTATACGTATACATATACGTGTACATGTACATGTACATATACAAAAATACAGCTCAGCCCGGCCGCTGTGGCTCAGGGGTTGAGCATCGACCTATGAACCAGGAGGTCAGGGTTCGATTCCCGGTCAGGGCACAGGCCTGGGTTGCGGGTTCAATCCACAGAGGGGTGCATGCAGGAGGCAGCCGATCCATGACTCTCTCTCATCGTTGATGTATTTCTCTCTCCCTCCCTTTCTCTCTGAAATCAGCAAAAATGTGTGTGTGTGTGTTTTTTAAAAAGGAGCAGCGGCGGCTTCGTGGCCGCCGGGTTTCTCTGAGGCGCGGTGATCGCTGATGAAAGGAGAACAGGTGCCCACTCCCTCGCACCCGGTGCCGGTGGGGCTGACTCGGCCCCTCGGGCGTGGGCCCCGGGGTCTGGTGAGGAGAGCCCGGGGGACGGGGGACCGCAGGGAAGGCGCTACCTAAGCCGTCGCCGTCCAGGTCGCTCAGGTGCAGGGCGCCCCCGAAGCGGGAGAAGCGGCGGTCCCCGCTGAAGGAGCCGAGCAGGGCGGGCTGGGCGGGGCCCAGCTGGTACATGCGGGTGGCCCCGCCCTGGTGCAAGGTCATGGTCAGGAAGGCCATCTTCGACACGTCATCTGGAACGAACTGCACGTTCGGGCCGGCTCCCCAGCCGAGCGGACGCCCAGCCCCCGTCGGCCCGCCCGCCCGACCTACCGTGCGTGGGGGCGCCCACCAGCAGCACCGGCGTCCGCGCCCCGTCCACCAGCACGTGGCCGCCGCCCAGGGAGGTGCCCAGCTTCCCCATCGCCTGCGGGAGGTCCGGGTCAGAGGCCGGCCGGGCCGTGCCCCTCCCCCGTCCGCGGAGGGCGCTACCTTGTCGCCCGCGATGGAGAAGGCGCTCTGGCGGCCGGGCGGGAAGTAGCCGTCCACGCGGCCCAGGCTCTGCTTCTCGTCCTGCGAGCGGAACTGGCGGCCCAGGCTGGAGGGAGCACAGGGGCGGGGCGGCGGGAGCTGGCCGGTGCGCAGGGGCAGCCCTCCCCGAGCTCCGGCCTCATCCTGCGGGAACCTGCGTCTCCCGGGCGGAGCACTGAGCCTCTCCCCGCCCCCGAGGGGCCCGCTCACCTGCTGCTGTTCTTCCAGGTGGGGCTCCCCGCCAGCAGCAGCGTCCTGTTGTCCAGGGGGACAGCGTGCAGCGAGTAGCCCAGCCAGGCGAAGTCCTCCTCGCCCTGCACCCGCCAGTCCGCCGCCTCCACGGTCAGCTTGTCTGCGAGGACAGACAGGGGCCCCTGGCCTCACCCAGGAGCGGGGGGTGGGGGGACGGGGGGGGGAGAGGCCGGGAGGGAGGGAGGCCGGGATGGAGGGAGGCTGGGGGAGAGGAGGGCAGGGAGGGAGGGAGGGAGGGAGGCCAGGAGGCTGGGGGAGAGGAGGGCAGGGAGGGAGGCCGGGCGGGGAGGTGGACAGGAGGCCTCTGTAGGTCATGGCGGACTGGTCTCTCCCAGAGCTCTCAGACACCCCCACCCGTGTCCCCGGCCCCGGCCTTAGAGGGGTCACAGGTCCCGCAGGAAGTGCAGCTCACGCTGCAGCCTGGGACGCCTGTGGGGTCCCTGCTCTGTTGCTGGGGGACTAAGGCGGAGTCGCTGGCCTTGGTCCTGGACCAAGATGCCGGGTCTCCCTGTCCTTGAGGACCCCGCATGCCCTCCCCAGAGCAACTGTAGGGGGCTGTAGGGGGCTGTAGGGGGCAGTAGGGGGCTGTAGGGGGCTGTAGGGGCTGTAGGGGGCTGTAGGGGGCTGTAGGGGCTGTAGGGGGCAGTAGGGGGCTGTAGGGGGCAGTAGGGGGCTGTAGGGGCTGTAGGGGGCTGTAGGGGCTGTAGGGGCTGTAGGGGGCAGTAGGGGGCTGTAGGGGCTGTAGGGGCAGTAGGGGGCTGTAGGGGCAGTAGGGGGCTGTAGGGGGCAGTAGGGGGCTGTAGGGGCTGTAGGGGCAGTAGGGGGCAGTAGGGAGCTGTAGGGGGCTGTAGGGGGCTGTGGGGGGCAGTTGGGGGGTTGTAGGGGGGTTGTAGGGGGCTGTAGGGGGGCAGTAGGGGCTGTAGGGGGGCTGTAGGGGGCAGTAGGGGGCTGTAGGGGGGCTGTAGGGGGGCTGTAGGGGGGCTGTTGGGGACTGTAGGGGCTGTAGGAGGCTGTAGGGGCTGTAGGAGGCTGTAGGGGGGCTGTAGGGGGCAGTAGGGGGGGCTGTAGGCGGCTATAGGGGGGCTGTAGGGGGCTGTAGGGGCTGTAGGGGAGGACGTGGAGTGGAGGAGAGGCCGGCTGGGCAGGGACTACCTCCGTGGCGCCGGCCGGGGCCGGAGCGGAAGGCGGCCACCATGCCCCGCTGCTTCCCGCCGCCGGGCGCGAAGGGGGCGCCCAGCACCAGGTCGGGCGCGCCATCCCCGTCCACGTCGGCCGCCAGCAGCCTCCAGCCCAGGTTGCAGTACGTGTCCTGGGGACGAGGCCGCGTGTCCTCACCGGGCAGGGGCGCCCCCCCCCGGCCCCCCGCCCCCCGGCGAGGGCCATACCTGGCAGGAGACGGAGACGGCAGGGGCCGGGGACAGCTTCCCGCTCTTGGAGCCGAAGTAGACGTACACGGCGCCCTGGCGGGCGGGCGAGCGGCCGTGAGGCGGGAGAGGGAGCGGGCGGGGGCCGGAGGCCCGCAGTGCGGACGGCAGCTCCCCGAGGGCCGGGCGGTCTGAGCCCACAGGAGCCCCCGGCCTGGAGTTTGTCACCCCCCCCCCCCCACCTCGGGGCAAAGCATTGGCTGGAAGCGGGAGGCGGGAGGCGGGAGGCGGGAGGCGGGAGGCGGGAGGCCGGAGCGGGCGTGCCAGGGACCGAGGCTCGTCCCGGACGGAAGGGGGAGCCCAGGTCACCCACCCAGACGCTGGGCTGGCTCATATGGCTCATCTGACCGGCTGCTGCTGCCAGGGGCTCGGCCCCCATATACCCACGCCCCCTTCCCCTTCCCCCCTCCCCCCCTCCCCTCCCCCAGCCCAGCTTGCCTTGTAGGTGAGCTGCTCCGAGCCGGTGGAGGGGGCGCCCACGGCCAGGTCGGGCAGCCCGTCCCTGTTGAAGTCCAGCACGGCCAGGGCGGAGCCGAAGCGACCTGCAGGCTGAGGGCAGCGAGTCCGGCTCAGCCTCGGCTCAGAGGCCCTGGGACAGGGCCGTGCCCGCACACACCGCCCGCACACACCGCACACACCGCCCGCACACACCGCACACACCGCCCGCACACACCGCCCGCACACACCGCCCGCACACACCGCACACACCGCCCGCACACACCGCCCGCACACACCGCACACACCGCCCGCACACACCGCACACACCGCCCGCACACACCGCCCGCACACACCGCCCGCAGCGCCCGCGGCACACCGCCCGCACACACCGCCCGCAGCGCCCGCGGCACACCGCCCGCACACACCGCACACACCGCACACACCGCACACACCGCACACACCGCACACACCGCCCGCACACACCGCACACACACACCGCACACACACACCGCACACACCGCACACACCGCACACACCGCACACACACACCGCCCGCACACACACACCGCCCGCACATACCGCCTGCACACACCGCGCACACCGCCCGCAGCGCCCGCGGCACGCAGCCGGGCCTGGCCGGCGCCACAGGAAGGCGGGGAGCAGGAGGGAGGGTGTGGAGGGCCCCGGGCCCGGCCCACAGGAAGGCGGGGAGCAGGGGGGAGGGTGTGGAGGGCCCTGGGCCGGGCCCACAGGAAGGCGGGGAGCAGGGGGGAGGGTGTGGAGGGCCCGGCCCACAGGGAGGCGGGGAGCAGGAGGGAGGGTGTGGAGGGCCGGGCCCACAGGAAGGCGGGGAGCAGGAGGGAGGGTGTGGAGGGCCGGGCCCACAGGAAGGCGGGGAGCAGGAGGGAGGGTGTGGAGGGCCGGGCCGGCCCACAGGGAGGCGGGGAGCAGGAGGGAGGGTGTGGAGGGCCGGGCCGGGCCCACAGGGAGGCGGGGAGCAGGGGGGAGGGTGTGGAGGGCCTGGGCCGGGCCGGCCCACAGGCAGGCGGGGAGCAGGGGGGAGGGTGTGGAGGGCCGGGCCCACAGGGAGGCGGGGAGCAGGGGGGAGGGTGTGGAGGGCCGGCCCACAGGAAGGCGGGGAGCAGGGGGGAGGGTGTGGAGGGCCGGCCCACAGGGAGGCGGGGAGCAGGGGGGGGGTGTGGAGGGCCGGCCCACAGGGAGGCGGGGAGCAGGGGGGAGGGTGTGGAGGGCCGGCCCACAGGAAGGCGGGGTGCAGGGGGGAGGGTGTGGAGGGCCGGGCCCACAGGAAGGCGGGGAGCAGGGGGGAGGGTGTGGAGGGCCGGGCCCACAGGAAGGCGGGGAGCAGGGGGGAGGGTGTGGAGGCCCCGGGCCGGCCCACAGGAGGGCGGGGAGCAGGGGGGAGGGTGTGGAGGGCCGGCCCACAGGGAGGCGGGGAGCAGGGGGGAGGGTGTGGAGGGCCGGCCCACAGGAAGGTGGGGAGCAGGGGGGAGGGTGTGGAGGGCGCCACAGGAAGGTGGGGAGCAGGGGGGAGGGTGTGGAGGGCGCCACAGGAAGGTGGGGAGCAGGAGGGAGGGTGCGGAGGGCCCTGGGCCCGGCCCACAGGAAGGCGGGGAGCAGGGGGGAGGGTGTGGAGGGCCGGGCCGGGCCCACAGGGGGGGGGGGAGCAGGGGGGAGGGTGTGGAGGGCCCGGCCCCCAGGGAGGGGGGGGGCAGGAGGGGGGGTGGGGAGGGCGGGGCCCACAGGAAGGCGGGGAGCAGGGGGGAGGGTGTGGAGGGCGGGGCCCACAGGAAGGCGGGGAGCAGGAGGGAGGGTGTGGAGGCCCCGGGCCGGCCCACAGGAGGGCGGGGAGCAGGGGGGAGGGTGTGGAGGGCCGGGCCGGCGCCACAGGGAGGCGGGGAGCAGGAGGGAGGGTGTGGAGGGCCGGGCCGGCCCACAGGAAGGCGGGGAGCAGGGGGGAGGGTGTGGAGGGCCGGGCCGGCGCCACAGGAAGGGGGGGAGCAGGAGGGGGGGTGGGGAGGGCCCTGGGCCCGGCCCACAGGAGGGCGGGGAGCGGGGGGGGGGGTGGGGAGGGCCGGGCCGGCCCACAGGAAGGCGGGGAGCAGGGGGGAGGGTGTGGAGGGCCCGGCCGGCCCACAGGGAGGCGGGGAGCAGGGGGGAGGGTGTGGAGGGCCGGGCCGGCCCACAGGAGGGCAGGGAGCAGGGGGGAGGGTGTGGAGGGCCGGCCCACAGGAAGGCGGGGAGCAGGGGGGAGGGTGTGGAGGGCCGGCCCACAGGGAGGCGGGGAGCAGGGGGGAGGGTGTGGAGGGCCGGCCCACAGGGAGGCGGGGAGCAGGGGGGAGGGTGTGGAGGGCCGGCCCACAGGGAGGCGGGGAGCAGGGGGGAGGGTGTGGAGGGCCGGCCCACAGGAGGGCGGGGAGCAGGGGGGAGGGTGTGGAGGCCCCGGCCCGGCCGCCCGGACCTGCGAGGAGAGAGCCTCACCTGGGAGCCCTCCAGGACCCCGTGGGCCTCGGAGTCCAGGTCCAGGTCGATGGGGGGCAGGCCCAGGTCGCTGCCGTAAAGGAGGTACACGCGCCCCACGTGCACCAGGCCCGGGCGGCTGTAGCCCGGGGCGCCCACCGCCAGGTCGCCGTGCCCGTCCTGGTTGAGGTCGGCCGAGGTCATCGCCCTGCGGGGACGAGAGGGCCCGCCCGCGTCTGCTGACAACTACGCTGCTGCCGGCCGGCGGGGCTGAGGCTGAGCGTCAACCTCGGAGCCAGGAGGTCAGGGTTCGATTCCCGGTCGGGGCACAGGCTCAGGTTGTGGGCTCCGTCCCCAGTGTGGGGCGTGCAGGAGGCAGCGGATCAGTGATTCCCTCTCATCACTAATGTTTCCGTCTCTCTCCCCCTCCCCCTTCCTCTCTGACATCAATAACAATGTTTTTTTGTTTGTTTTTTTTTTTAAATAAAAGCCACACTGTTCCCATCACCACACACTGCCTGCGCTTCTCCTTCTGACGCAGTCGCTCCCCAAACCGGTGACCACCCGTCCCCCACCCGTCCCCGCGCACACGGACCCGACAGCACGAGACCGCTCCAGCCCCGAGTCCTGCGTGCGTCCTGACTGACCGCGTAACCGAGGCAACGCGGACGGGGACGGGTGGACGGGGCACTAGGGGCCACGCACTGGGCAGGGACGGGGGCAGGGAGGCAGACGGCGCGCACCCACCAGCCCAGCCGGGCGTAGGGGCAGGACACGAAGTAGGACGCCAGGGGGCTGGACACGGGCTTCCGCGGCCGCCGGGAGCTGCCCGCGAGGAGCGTCCGCAGGTTCCTCTCCAGGGCCCGGTACATGAAGGTCAGCGAGTCCTGGGCGGGAGGCGGCGACGGGGCCGGGGTGAACGGGGGCGGCAGCCCCCGGGGGAGGCGGACGGGCGGGGGCCGGGGTGGGGGCCTCCCCCCGCAGAGCGGGCGCCTCACCGAGGTCCAGGCGTCCACGCTGAAGACGGCGCCCCTCGCCGTGTAGTTGATGTGCCTGCCGGCGTGCGCGCTGAGCGGGGAGGTCAGGTTCCGCTGGAGGCTGCTCTTCTGCGCGACGGAGCCGCTGGGGAGGAGCGGGCCCAGTTAGCCGCAGGCTCCAGCCCCCTTCGGGCGCGAACCCTCCCCCGACGGGGCTTCCCATTGGTTTTAGGGAGAGGGACGGGGAGAGGGGACGCCAGAGAGGGACACGGATGTGAGAGGACACATGGATGGGCTGCCTCCCGCCCTCGCCGGACCAGGGCCCCGGGCCGGGGAGGAGTCTGCCACAGGTCCTGCCCTTGGCCCGAAGGGACCCTGGGGAAGGGGAAGAAGGGTGGGCCCTGGGGAAGGAAGGGGAAGGGTGGGGCCTGGGGAGGGTAAGGGTGAGGCCTGGGGAAGGGGAAGGGGAAGGGGAAGGGTGAGGCCTGGGGAGGGGAAGGGTGAGGCCTGGGGAAGGAAGGGGAAGGGTGGGGCCTGGGGAAGGTAAGGGTGAGGCCTGGGGAGGGGAAGGGGAAGGGTGAGGCCTGGGGAGGGGAAGGGTGAGGCCTGGGGAAGGTAAGGGTGAGGCCTGGGGAGGGGAAGGGTGAGGCCTGGGGAGGGGAAGGGAAGGGTGGTGACAACAGTAGCGGCATCACTAACCCCCTCGCTCCCCCGTGATGGGGACTGAGCAGCGGGCTGCGAGCACCTTCCTGAGTGAGCGCCTTCCTCCTGCCCAGCCGCCCGTGACCGCGCTCGAACCCTCCGTCCGGGAGGCACACTGGCCTCCGTGGGTCTGTCCACCATTCCCACCGTCACGCCTGCGCCCCTCGGTGGGCGGACACTTACCCCGGGGGACCGGGCCGCGGGCCGCCGCAGGAGATGAACAGCGGGTTCTCGGGCAGGCTGCAGTCCCTGCGGGCGGGGGGGTCAGGCTGTGGGGTCAGGCCTCCTCCGGGGGGGGGGATCCTGGGGGCCCACAGCTACCCAGGCCACAGGCATGTCCCTGCCCAGTACAGCCCCCTGCCCTGAGCCCAGGAACCCGCTCAGACGCCGGGAAAGGGCTAAGGTCTGCTTTTTAGAAATCTTTGTTTTGTTGTTGCGGTTTATTTCAGAGAGAAAAAGGGAGAGGAAGAAACATCAGGGATGAGAGAGAATCGTGAACCGGCTGCCTCCTGCACGCCCCCCACTGGGGAGGGAGCCCGCAACCTGAACCCTGACCTCCTCGGCTCGATCACGTGAGCCACGTGAACTTTACAAAACAGACACGGACAGGCCACGCCCCCGTGGCCACGGGTTCAAACCCCGCCCGTCAAGCTGAACCCCCTCCGACAGCAGCGTGGAGCGGCCGGGCCCTCCCGCCCGCCCAGCAGCCGCGGTGGGCCCGCCTGCCCTCCGGGGGGCGGCGGCGGGCAGGGGGCTCAGGCGGCCCCGCAGTGGGATGACGCCGTGGGGGGGCGGCGGCGGCTGGAGGCGCTCACCGCGTCCCGTGGGCCAGCATGCGGCTGGTGAGGCGGTAGATGCGCGTGGACCAGAAGGCCATGTCGTCCAGGCCGCCGAGGAAGTAGTCCTGGAAGTGCTCCACCAGGAACGGGGACTTCCGGGCGTAGGTGGGGTAGAGCTGGGGGGACAGGGCGGCTGAGGCGGGGGGGGGGGAAGGGGGCGCAGAGCCTCGGCGGGGGTGGCGGTGTCGGTGTCGGGAGGAGGCTGTACCTTGGAGACCGCCATCACCTCGCCGTACCTGCAACACAGGGCGCGGCGTGAGCGGTGGCTCCACGGGACGAAGCGAACAGTGAAGGAGCTGCGTCATGTGTCAGCTGTCATGTGACCACCCTGAACCCGCTAAGCCCCCCACCAAACCCTGCAGACACATTGTCACAGGACCGCCCAGATGGGCACAGGGTCCCCCAGATGGGCACAGGGTCCCCCAGACGGACACAGGGTCCCCCGGATGGACATAGGGCCCCCCGGACGGACACAGGGCCCCCCGGACGGACACAGGGCCCCCTGGACGGACACAGGGCCCCCCGGACGGGCACAGGGCCCCCCGGACGGGCACAGGGCCCCCCGGACGGGCACAGGGCCCCCGGATGGACACAGGGCCCCCCCGGACGGGCACAGGGCCCCCGGACGGGCACAGGGCCCCCGGACGGGCACAGGGCCCCCGGAGGGACACAGGGCCCCCCGGACGGGCACAGGGCCCCCGGACGGGCACAGGGTCCCCGGACGGACACAGGGCCCCCCGGACGGACACAGGGCCCCCCGGACAGGCACAGGACCCCCCGGACGGGCACAGGGCACCCCGGACGGACACAGGGCCCCCCGGACGGGCACAGGCCCCCCCGGACGGGCACAGGGCCCCCCGGATGGACACAGGACCCCCCGGACGGGCACAGGGCACCCCGGACGGACACAGGACCCCCCGGACGGGCACAGGACCCCCCGGACGGGCACAGGGCACCCCGGACGGGCACAGGGCCCCCCGGACGGGCACAGGGCCCCCCGGACGGGCACAGGCCCCCCCGGACGGGCACAGGGCCCCCCGGACGGACACAGGGCCCCCGGACGGACACAGGGCCCCCCGGACGGACACAGGGCCCCTGGACGGACACAGGGCCCCCGGACGGACACAGGGCCCCCCGGACGGGCACAGGGCTCCCCGGACACACACACAGAGTCTCTCCGGCCACACTCACATCTCTAAGAACTGGAGGTAGGAGCACTCGACGATGACGTGCTTGGGGATGGCGTCCCTGCCGTACAGCGTCCTGTAGATGCCCAGCAGGTCCTCCACGGGCACGTACCTGGGCGTCAGCACCGGGGGTGTGGGGCCGGAGGTGAGGACCACGGCAGAGGTGACAGGGGCTGTCCGCCGCCCTCCCGTCTCCTCGCCGCCACCCACCCCGCCGTGCCCGCCGCCCTCCCGTCTCCTCGCCGCCACCCTCCCCGCCGTGCCCGCTGCCCTCCCGTCTCCTCGCCGCCGCCCCCCGTCCCCGCGCCCAGGGCCGGGAGGCCGCTCTCACCAGTGCCGCGCCAGGTAGTTGAAGTTAAACTCGAACTGGCTCAGCACGTCTCCGCCTGCGGGACCGAAGCGGACACGGGCCATGACACGGGAGCAGCCGCCACACGGTTCCTGCAACCCGGCTGCGAGCACTCGACACTGCCACACGCTTCTGCCCGACCGTCACACGCTTCTGCTCCACTGCCACACGCACCGTCACACGCTTCTGCTCCACTGCCACACGCTTCTGCTCCACTGCCACACGCACCGTCACACGCTTCTGCTCCACTGCCACACGCTTCTGCTCCACTGCCACACGCTTCTGCTCCACTGCCACACGCTTCTGCTCCACTGTCACACGCTTCTGCCCCACTGCCACACGCTTCTATTCCATTGTCACACACTTCTGCCCGACTGCTACATGCTTCTGTTCCATTGTCACACGCTTCTGCTCCACTGTCTCATGCTTCTGCTCCACTGCCACACGCTTCTGCCCCACTGCCACATGCTTCTGCCCCACTGCCACACGCTTCTGCCCGACCGTCACACGCTTCTGCTCCACTGCCACATGCTTCTGCTCAATTGTCACACGCTTCTCAATGTTTACATGTTTTTGCTCAACTGTTACACACTTCTCAACTGTCACAGACTTCTGTTAGACTGTTACATGTTTCTGCCCCACTGCCACACACTTCTGCTCGATGTTTACATGTTTTTGCCCGACTGTCACAGGCTTCCGTTTGCTGTTTTAGGTGCAGCATGTCTTGTGAGTGGAACGTGAACCGGGGGCAGTGACCCATAACCGAGGGGTCCGCCCTGAGGAGGACGCCTGCGGCTGTCAGACGCCGCCCACCGCCCGCTGGGCTGTTACAGGAACCGCCTGGAGCCGCGTCCGCAGACACCGGTCACGTCCACCTGACATAAAGTGTTTCTAAAGCTACAGCACAGCTCGGTAAAACGTGGAATGTGTTTTCTTTATAAAGACACACATGTGCACGACTGTTCGAAAGCGCAAGGCTGCAAAGTGAGGTGCGCCCGAGCACTAGGTGAACCCCACATCAAAGCAGAACGCAGCCAGGACGTGCTGCTGCAAGATAGGACAAAACAGCATAGACAGACAGCCCGGCTGGTCAGGGCTCCAATCCCGCGCAGGGCACATGCCTAGGTTGCAGGCTCCATCCCCAGTGGGGGGCGTGCAGGAGGCGGCCAATCCATGATTCTCTCCCCTCACTGATGTTTTTCTCTCTCTCCCTTCCTCTCTGAAATCAATAAAAACGTGTTTAAAAATACACTTTTAAATAGTGACTTCGTCGCACATGAAATCTACCCCAAGAGCAACCTCGGCAGGCGAGCGAACGTACCAAAATCTCCCGCTGGGTGCGCCTCGGAGTAGGAGCCGTGAAAGTCCATCTGAGGAGAGAGCCAGCGTCTCAGCGTCACCGAGCGGCCGCTCTGCCCGGGAGCGGGCGGCGCCGAGGGGGCGGGCGGGCGGGCGGGCGGGGGGCTCGGGTCCGGGCAGCCTGCGTTTACTCTCATCTCCCCGAGGAGCCGCGCTGGCGGCCGTGCGCTGGTCAGACGGCTCCCCTCTCCCCCGAGTCCTCAGCCGCCTCCCTCAGACCCTGTGCCCGGGATGGCGGCCGGGGCTGCGGAGGCTGAGGCGCCCGGGGAGGCCACCTTGGGGATGTGCCATTCCACACGGGAAGTTAGAAGGAAAAAAAGCCCAAGATAACCGGCCGGTGTGGCTCAGCGGCTGGCTGAGCATCGACCTAGCAACCGGGAGTCCAGGGTTCGATTCCGGGTCAGGACACAGGCCCGGGTTGTGGGCTCCATCCCCTGTGGGGGGCGTGCAGGAGGCAGCCGATCCATGATCCTCTCTCTTCGTTGATGTTTCTCTCTCTCTCTCCCTCTCCCTTCCTCTCTGACACCAACACAAATACATTCTTTGAAAAGAGGAAATCTATGCATTGGGCAGGAAGCCATTCCCGTAGGATGTGAGCGACCGGACCCGTCCCTCCCTGGGGAGGGGCGCCCCCCCCCCCCCGCCTCAGCCTCGGGGACGGGGGCCCGGGGGCGGGGCCCAGGGGGCGCCAATGGGACGGGCACTCACGGCCGCCATGGTCCTCAGGAAGCCCTGCTCGATGCCCAGGCTGTGCCAGCTGACGTCGGCCACCATGTGGGACGTGACGCCGAACAGGAAGGCCACCAGCTTCTCCGTGTCCTGCCCCAAACACGCCGGCCTGAGCCCGGGCTCTTCCCGACACCCCGGGGGGGGGGCCTTCGGAAGTGTGAGCTCAGGGGGTCAATGGGGGGGGGACGGGGGATGGGGCATATGCAATGCTTTCAACAATGAAGATGTGAGTAAAAACAAATGTGAATTCATTCCCATCACTGACGCGGAGTGGAAAATCCTGGTCTAGTCCTGGCCGGTGTGGCTCCGTGGACAGAGCACCGGCCCACGGACGGAAGGGTCCCGGGTTCGATTCTGGCCAAGGGCACGTACCTTGCTGCAGGTCCCCTGGCCCCGGTCCAGGGTGCGTGCAGGAGGCAACCAGTGATGTTTCTGCCTGTCTCTCCCCCACCCCTCGCTTCCACTCTCTCTAAAAATCAATGGAAAATACCCTCAGGTGCAGACTAAGAACAAAAACCTGCATCTGGTTACCCACAGGGACCCCGTGCCGAGCCTCAGGGCTTCCCGGCGAACCGGTGTGGGGGGCAGGAGGACCCATGACCCCCAAACCTCAGCGTGACTTCACGTGTTACCCAGCGTCCGCTGGCCCTGCCCGTGCTGTGCTTGGCGGTGAGGGCTGAGGGCCGCGACCCTCGCAGGCCAGGCGGGGAGGGGGGGGTGAGACAGGGGGAGCGGGCCCGGGGGGCGGGGAGGGCAGGGTGGACGGGCACAAGGGGGACGGGGGGGCAGGAGGTCAAGGCGAGGCCCCACCTTGTCCCAGGGCGGGGGGTAGCGCTCCCGGATGTAGTGGACGCTGGCGTTGAGGAAGGGGGTCCAGTGGGTGCTCTCCGACACCTCGTGATAGCGCCCTGAGACGGGGTGGGGCTCAGTCTGCCGGAGAGGCAGGAGGGCCCAGGCCCCTTCCCACACGTCCCCCTCCACCGCCCCCTCCACCTTCCCCCCTCCACCTTCCCCCCTCCACCTTCCCCACTCCACCACCCCCTCCACCGCCCTCCAGCTGTGGGTGCCCCTGTGGACCCCAAGGAAGCCTCTAGAAGGAAGAGGGGAAAGGCAAGGGACCCCAGCTCACGGGAACGCAGCCCTGAGCGAGGCCCAGGGCCAGCGCGTGGGAAGTGTGACCGAGGCGGGTTGATTTCTCACCCTCGGGCCTCCCCCGAGCAGGTGGGGACGGGGAGGCAGGGGGCGCCCTCACCTCTCTGGCAGATGCCGGGGTAGAAGGCGTCGGGGAACACGGTCCCCGCCTGGTACGCGTCCCGGTGCTCCAGCAGCAGCTGCGGGCGGAGCAGAGGGCGGGGAGGGCGCAGGGGGAGGCGGACACGGGGTGGAAATGAAGTTCACGTGGAATCCACGCCACACCCCAGCCGGCAGAGCCTCAGAGAGCACGTGGCCCCGAGGGGACGGCACTCCTTCCTCTCCGTCCCTCCCCCACCAGGAGCGGCTGGCCCGCAGCCCCCAGGACGGCGACATGCCAGGACCCAGAGCAGCCAGCGCCCTGAGGACGGCACACGGACCCTCCCGGCGCCCCCTGCGCGCCTGTGCTGCCGAGGGGGCTGGGCTGGGCGGTGGGCAGGTTAAGGACACCCACCTGCTTCCCTTTTACAACAAAATGTAGTTTTTATTGACGTCAGAGAGAAAGGGAGAGGGAGAAAAACATCCAAGATGAGAGAGCATCATGGATCGGCCGCCTCCTGCACGCCCCCCACTGGGGATGGAGCCCACAGCCCGGGCCTGTGCCCTGACCGGGAATCGAACCCTGACCTCCTGGCTCATTGGCCGATGCTCAACCACAGACCCTTGCAGGGCAAAGGGAAACTTAGGGCTGAAAATGCAACCACGGCAACCAAGATGATCACCCCGAGTGGCGCACGCCAGCCCTGTGCGCCTGCCCGTGATGCCGCAGAGGAATCCGGCGTCGCCTCGAGGTGTTACCGCGTTTCTGCCAAAAACAGCCGCGGCAGACGCTGATGGGGAGCCGGCAGCAAAGCCGACGGGAAGTGTGACAGGCACCGGACCGCCCTTCCCAACAGGCCACGGTCGCTCCCGACGAGGGAGGGTCTGTCCCGGTTCGGGGGCCGCTGGGCACCCAGACCCGAGCCTGGAAGCCGGCGGGAGCCCCGGGGCCCGGAGGAGCCGGGCGGAGGCGGGGGCGCGGGCAGCCTGTCGCTGCGGTCACAGGGCAACGGCCTGGCTGCCGGGAACCACACCGCGAAGCGTTGCAGGGTCATCCGGCCGCGGGAGGGAAAATCGATGTGAGAGGGAGGTCAGAGGCAGCCACGCACGCCGCCGGCCGCTGGCCACCGGGTGAAGGGCACTCGAGAATTACTGTCTATTTCAACTGCCTATGCCCATGGTCGGCAAGCTGTGGCTCTGTTGACTAATGAGTTTGCCTACCGTTGCTTTAAGGCATTACCCTTACCCAGAAGTTTTGACTTCAGGTTAAAGACATTAGTACATTATTTAAATTTAAAAACATTTTTTTTAATATTTTATTGATTTTTTTTTTCACAGAGAGGAAAAGAAAGGGACAGAGAGCTAGAAACATCAATGAAAGATAAACATCGACCAGCTGCCTCCTGCACACCTCCTACTGGGGATGTGCCCGCAACCAAAGTACATGCCCTTCACCAGAATCGAACCCGGGACCTTTCAGTCCGCAGGCCGACACTCTATCCCCTGAGCCAAACCGGTTTTGGCTATTAAAATGTGGTGGGTTTTTTTTAAGTGTTTTTCCCTAAGGCAGTGGTTGGCAAATTCATTAGTCAACAGAGCGGCAAACCACGGCTCGCGGGCCGCAGTTTGCCAACCACTGGACTATACTATGGTGCACTTCGGGCAATGGAAAACGACCTGTTAAAATTATTCAGAAGGCCGAGACCGGTTTGGCTCAGTGGATAGAGCGTCGGCTTGGGAACTGAAGGGACCCGGGTTCGATTCTGGTCAAGGGCATGTACCTTGGTTGCGGGCATATCCCCAGTAGGGGGTGTGCAAGAGGCAGCTGATCGATGACTCTCTCTCATTGATGTTTCTCGCTCTATATCTCTCTCCCTTCCTCTCTGTACAAAATCAATAAAATATATTTAAAAAGAAAAAAAATTATTCAGAAGGTCTCCAGGGACGTGGAGAGATACCTGCTACATTAAATGCAAAAAGCAAGTTATAAAATAATGTGTGGAGTCTAATCACTTTTTTGGGGGGAAAAGGCATCAATAAATGCAGAAGAACGCCTTTTTATCAGGCCAGCATCGTTATCAGGATTGCTTCGCCTGCAGTGAGTTTCCCGTTCCCCAGCTGGGAGAGGGGCCGGGTCACACCGGCTCCGGCTCCTGGTTCACAGCCACGTGCCGTTCCTCCCGCAGAGAGCCACCAGGGGGGAGGCCACGTGGTCCTCAGTCTCGCCCAGGCTGCCCGTATCTCCTCTGTAAGCCCTGCTCCCCGTCCGTCCGGTCAGCTAAGTCCTTCAAGGGTAGGCACCCCGGACGCTTTACCCAAAGAAAACCAGAGCCAGGCCGACGTGGGCTGGCTGAGCTGGAGGCCTGGCCCCGGGGGATCCCCCGTGCGCCCGCCGGCGCCCCACCAGGCCCTCTGCGGCATCGCACCAAACTGACCGGTGAGCCGCGTCCCGCCCGCCCGGAGAGCAAGCTGTGGGCGGGGGGAGAACCTGCGAGGTCCCCACAGACGGCGATAAAAAAAATACCCTCCCCCCACGTTCGGAGGGATTGAGGCGTGTCACTATAAAAGGCTCCTGTGGCCGAAACCGCGGTGGCTCAGTGGATAGAGCATCGGCCTGAGGACTCAAGGGTCCCAGGTTCGATTCCGGTCAAGGGCATGTGCCTTGGTTGAGGGCACATCCCCAGCAGGGGGTGTGCAAGAGGCAGCTGATTGATGTTTCTAGCTCTCTCTCTCTCCCTTCCTCTCTGTAGGAAAAAAAAAAAAAATCAACAAAATATATATATTTAAAAATAATAAAATAAAAGGCTCCTGTGAATTCAGAGGGAGGTGAGCACGCGGGCCCTCGGGGGTTTCCAGGGTGATGTCCGTGTGTGTCAGCACCAGTGCTGGGGCCTTTTAGCCCAGAATATTACTAACGGCCCATGAAGGTGGGGAATGGCTCTGGAGTCGCTGGCACTGGGATGAAAGCCGGATGGTACCTGTCTGTAGTTGACGCCTCCTTCCTGAAGGTGGAGGAACTCCAGAGCTCTGTGTCCTGAGAAACAGACACACACGTTGATCAAGTTCAACCACGTGCTGAAGACAGACGCCCCCGCATCCTTTTTAAAAAGAAAATATAACCCGGCCGGCGCGGCTCCTGGGCGACTGTGGACCCATGAGCCAGGAGGTCACCGTTTGACGCCCGGTCAGGGCACAGGCCCGGGTTGTGGGTTTGAAACGCAGGAGTGTGGGGCGCTCAGGGGGCAGCTGATCCATGATTCTCATCATTGATGCTTCTCTCTCTCTCCCTCTCCCCCTTCCTCTCTGAAATCAACAAAAGCATATATTTTAAGAGAAAAGGAAAGCATACTTTTATGGTTCTAGCTGGGAAGTGGTGGGAAGTGGAAATTAAGTTTCCATCAGCCGCAGCCAGTCTTGCGCTGTTCACGTGATACAAGTGAAGATAAATATCAGAACGACACCACGGGTCCGCAGGGTGATTTACAGTTCCTGCTCCGCCAGGCCCACTGCCGGGCGAAGCTGGCCGCCGGGCCTCAGCCCCCTCCTGTGTGAAAGTGAGGCACCCGACGGGGAGAACTCGGGAAATAAACGCTGCGGCCAGCGCGAGGGCTGGCACCTGCCGGAGCTCAGCAGACAGAAGGCAGCCCGTCCTAGAGCCATCGCACCCTACAGCCATCCCCCCTACACCATCCCCCCTACAACCCCCTCCTCTAGCCATCCCCCCTACAGCCACCCCCCCTACAGCCATCCCCCCTACAGCCATCCCCCCTACAGCCATCCTCCCTACAGCCATCCCCCCTACAGCCATCCCCCCCCACAGCCATCCCCCCTACAGCCACCCCCCCTACAGCCACCCCCCTACAGCCATCCCCCTACAGCCACCCCCCCTACAGCCATCCCCCCCTACAGCCATCCCCCTACAGCCATCCCCCTACATCCCCCCCTACAGCCCTTCTACAGCCATCCCCCCTACAGCCATCCCCCTACAGTCATTCTACAGCCATCCCCCTACAGCCATCCCCCTACAGCCACCCCCCCTACAGCCACCCTACAGCCATCCGCCCTACAGCCATCCCCCTACAGCCATCCCCCCTACAGCCACCCCCCCTACAGCCATCCCCCCTACAGCCATCCCCCCTACAGCCACCCCCCTACAGCCACCCTACAGCCATCCCCCTACAGCCATCCCCCCTACAGCCATCCCATCATCCTAGAGCCATCCCTTTCTCCTAGCCCAGTGGTCGGCAAACTGCAGCTCGTGAGCCACATGCGGCTCTTTGGCCCCTTGAGGGTGGCTCTTCCACAAAATGCCACGGCCCGGGTGCTCTGCCTTCGGCGGGGAGCAGCCTTGTTATGTAACAGCCCTGGGCGCTATCTTAGAGGAGATGGGGCGCGTTCAGGGTGGTATGGCCATAGACCCTGGGCGCTATTTTGAAGAAGTGGCGTCAGGAGAAGTGTAAGTTTAAAAATGTGGCTCTCCGAAGAAATGTCCGCCGTTGTGCCGTTGGTGTTTGGCTCTGTGGACGGACGAGTTTGCCGACCCCTGGCCTGGAGCCCTCCACCCTCCCTCCCGCCCCCGAGGACGGGGCCAGGTGGAGAGGCGGTGCCGGCCGCACCGGGTGGGCCGGAGCCCGGGTGTGTCTCCGTCTGACCCGGACGACCAGTCTCAGAGCCGCCGCCGCCCGCACGCCCACAGGCGACACCGCGCCCGGCCTCCCGGCTCCTGTGGGGCCGGAGGGTGATTCACGCCTCGTTCCTCCCGTGAGTCACCTCCGGGTCTCCCGTGTTGCTGCTGTTAGTCCTCCCCGGGGGTGTTCTCCATTGCTTTGTAGGGACAGTGGGAGAGACGGGAACACGGACGAGAGAGAAACACGTCCACGGGCTGCCTCCTGAACGAGCCCCCGGGGCCCGGGCGGGAGGAGCCTGCCGCGGAGGTGCGTGCCCGGGGCTGGAACCGAACCCGGGACCCTTCGGTCCGCAGCCCGGCGCTCCACCCACCGAGGCACCCCGGCCAGGTTAAATCCATCCCGGAAACCAGCCGCTGCCACAGGCCTCGGGGCCCTGAGAGCCACGGCGGGCGCGGCCCGCACAGGCAGCGCGACGGCCGGGCTCGCACCCCCGGAGCGGCGGGTTCTGACGCACGACGCCCCCGGCCGCCCTCCCCGCCCGCCGCGAGCGGCACCATCTTCCCGGAACCTCCCAAGCTCGTCCCTGAGGGAGCTCACAGCGCCTTCTCGGTGAAACCGCTTCTCGCTCACGTGAACGTGTTTTCACACACCGAGTCTGCCCTATGTGGTTAACGTGTCTCCCCCCGTGAGGACCTCCTCCGCTTGCCTCCCGCTGGAGGAAGGCCGGCCAGCCAGGCCCTGAGGTTGCTGGCAGGTGGGTTTCATCGTGGCTCCTGTTAATCGTTAAGCTCCGAGGCCTAACACCGTGAAAAAAACCCCCTTGACGTGGGTTCCTCGTTGGTGCACTTCTCTAGTGTCAGCAACTTCCCCTTCCTAGAGCCGCCCGTTCACTGAGGCGGCCCACTCCCGCCTGCTTTCCCCTATACAAATGTTTAATGAATTTCAGAGAGGAAGGGAAAGGGAGAGAGAGAGGAATGGCAACGATGAGAGTCATGGACCGGCTGCCTCCCTCCCGCGCGCGCCCCCTACTGGGGATGGAGCCTTCAACCTGGGCATGTTTCCTGACCGGGAATGGAACCCGTGACCTCCTGGTTCAGAGGTGGATGCTCAACCAGCCCCTGAGCCACCCCGACCCCTTTAAAGCCACCAGACCTGGGGACCCACCCGTGTACGTCACACGGGCTCGCACGTGGGACCGTTCCTCACCCCCGCGCTGCGCCCCCCCATCCTCCTCCCGGAGCCCCTGGCCCCCCAGCTCCTCACTCCCCCACAGAAGCTCCTAGACCCCCGGCTTCGTACCGCTCCCAAGCCCACCCACCGCCCCCAAGCCTGGAGGCCCGGCCCTGGCCTCTCCCTCCTGGTGGGCGGCCAGCTCAGCAGGACACAGGCCTCCACCTGGGACCGGCCTGCGGTCCCTCCACCCTCCGGACAGACCTGGACCCCTCACGCCGGTGCCCGGCCGCCGTGCCACTCACCTATCTCTATGTGGGTCGAGACGCCGCACGCTGAGCTCCCAGGGCACAGGGCACCCAGCGCCAGGAGCAGGCCGGCCCAGGCCCTGCAGGAGACAGGCCCAGGCTCAGGGCTCCCCGGCTGGGACAGCCCCGCCCCCCCCCTGCCCCCAATCCGGACAGACCCACCCGCTCCCCCTCACTGCCCCCAATCCGGCCAGACCCTCCGCTCTCCCGTGAGCTGAGCGAGGGGCTGGCAGGGAAGCCAAAGCCCGGTCTCTACACCACATCGGCCGGGAAGTGAGCCGCTGGCTGTTCACCTCCCGGGACGGCCGACACCTGGGAGGGAGAGCCACGTGCGGGGAGCAGCGGCTCCTGCCAGGCTCCGGGCCTGTCCCGCTGACGTGGAGCCGCCTCCACGCCTCTGCTTTCTTTCAGAAATCAGCCTCCCTGCGCAGGGCTGTGTCCCTGGCCGGCCCCGGCCCTCACCTTCCGGGGGCCGCGGGCCCGAGCATCCTGTCCCCGCCGAGCATCCCGTCCCCGCGGCCGCTCCTGGGCCCGCCGCTGCTGCCGGATCCGCCGGAGGAGGACCAGCCGGGGCGGCTTCTCGTCCGTGTTTGCCAACAGAGGCTGACACCCGTGCGGGTTACACAAGAGCGGCCAGGCCTGCTCTCTCCCCTGCGTTCCCAGGGCGCCTGCTGTGGGGCCGGATTCCTGCCGCCCCGGCCAAGACGGCCCACGTGGGGCGGGGGCAGGGGGCCGGGCCGGACCCAGACCGGAGGCAGGGCTCCTGAACCCGGGGCCCAGCACGCACCTGCCCGTGCTGTCCGGGCCGCAGCCCTTCACGGTGGGGCGGTCAGTGGAGGGCTGGGAATGGCGGTGAGCTTAGAGCTCCAGCGCGTTAGCAGTCAGAGCCAGAAGGGAGCCGGCCGGCCTGGCTCAGAACCAGGAGGTCAGGGTTCGATTTCCAGTCAGGGCACAGGCCTGGGCTGCAGGCTCGATCCCCAGTGTGGGGCGGGCAGGAGGCAGCCGGTCCGAGAGTCTCTCTCATCACTGACATTTCTCTCTCTCCTCTGCCCTCCTCTCTGAAATAAAAAATATATAAAATAAATGAATGAGTAAAATAAAAAATATTTTTTTAAAAAGCCAGAGGGAGACCCCCGGGGGGTGGGGGAGCGGTGCCAGTCTCCGCGGAGCCGGCAGGGAGCGGGGAGGGAGATGGCACGATCTACCTCTGCCAGGTTTCCCTGTAACCTAACTCAGCCTCCGCGGGCTGGGCCGGGCTGGGCCGCTGCTCGGAGGCCAGACCACGGCCGGCTGTTTTGTTTGGCTGAGAGGGAGCTTTACAAACACCCGCCAAGTCTCTGGAAGTGGAAACATTCACATAGAAACTCAGATTCTTAGCTCTTTGAACAAAACAAAACCCCAACAAGCACTGCCTGGAAGGAACACCCCCTGTGAAACGGGGGTCAGTGCAGAGTGGCTGTACGGCCCTGAGGCCCCCTCTCCCCCACAGGGCCCCTTGGTTCTTCCACGCTCATTAGGGGTGCTGCTTCCGGGGGCTCCTGAGCTGGGGGCCGATCCCACCCCATCACCTCCCCTGGGCTGGTTCTGACACTGGTTCTGGGCTGGATCTGACACTGGTTCTGACACTGGTTCTGACACGCGTTCCTCATGGCGTGTTGGGGACTGACTAGTCTAAGTGGCCAGACCTGGGCAGCCAGTATGACCTTGAATTCTGACCCGAATTTTATTTTATTTTTTCATATATTTTTATTGATTTCAGAGAGGAAGGAAGAGGGGGATAGAAACAGCAATAATGAGAGACTCATTTATCCTCCTGCACACCCCCTGCTGGGGATCCAGCCTGAAACCCGGGCATGTGCCCTGGCCTGGAATCGAACCTGGGACGGGTCAGTCCGCAGGCGCAGCCGCTCTATCCCCTGGGCCACACCGCCCGGGGCTCCGCCATGATTTCCGGTGGTGGCGGCCGTCTCGGCTGGAGGTCCCCCCACCCCCCGGGCCAGCCTGGGCTCCGCTTCAGGCGCGGGGACCCCGGGGAGCCAAGTCCAAGGGCACCCGGCCTGTCGCCAGATCCGGAGTTTGGATCCTGGCTGGTGCGGCGCCCAAGGCTGTTACCTAACAAGGCTGCTCCCCGCCGAAGGCAGAGCACCAGGCCCCCGCCCCCAGGGCACCGCCCGCCCCCCAGGCCCCCCGCCCCCCAAGGCCCCCGCCCCCCAGGGCCCCGCCCCCGGGCCCCGCCCCCCAGGCCCCGCCCCCAGGGCCCCGCCCCCCAGGGCCCCGCCCCCAGGGCCCCGCCCCCAGGCCCCGCCCCACAGGGCCCCGCCCCCCGGGCCCCGGCCCCCAGGGCCCCCGCCCCCCAGGGCCCCCGCCCCCCAAGGCCCCCCAGGGCCCCGCCCCCCAAGGCACCCGCCCGCCCCCAGGGCCCCGCCCCCAGGGCCCCGCCCCCAGGGCCCCGCCCCCAGGGCCCCGCCCCCGGGGCCCCGCCCCCCATGCCCCACCCCCCACCCACCCCCGCCAACCCCGCGGCCCAGAGCTCGCGCGACCCCATGAGCATCGCTGCGGGGCGCAGGGCGCGCGATGGGGGCCCGGCAGCTGGGCTGGCTCCGTGCATCCCGGGACCAGGCGATGGGCGAGGGGCGATGGGAGGTGGGAGGGGAGAGGTGGGCGAGGGGCGAGGGGAGAGGGGAGTGGTTCCCGGCAGCGGTCCGGGCGCACAGGCCAGCTCTGAGGGGACTGGGACCGGCCCGCAGGCACGCCCGCCTGACCGTCCCCTCCCCTCCCTCCCCTCCCCACTCCTCCGCTCCCCATCCCACCTGACCGTCTCCTCCCCCTCCTCTCCTACCCCCCTCCCCTCCCCTCCCCGGCCCGGGGAACGCCCACCTGACCGTCCCCTCCCCTCCCTCCCCTCCCCACTCCTCCGCTCCCCATCCCACCTGACCGTCTCCTCCCCACCTGACCCTCTCCTCCCCTCCCCTCCCCGGGCTGCAGGGACGCGGCGCCATAAGGCCCGGCCTGGAGCGCCAGGGGGCGCTGCTCCGCGCCCGCCGCTCCTCCCCGCGCCCGCCGCTCCTCCCGCCGCTCCTCCCCGCGCCCGCCGCTCCTCCCGCCGCTCCTCCCCGCGCCCGGCCATGGCGACCTGCGCGCGGCTGCGGCGCTGCGGGGCCCCGCGCCTGCGGCCCGCGCTGCTCGGCCCCCGCGCGGCTGGCGGGGCGCCCCGGCCGGGCCCGCTCCGCACCTACGCGCCGGGCCCGGGCCTCCCGGCCGCGCTGCTGCGCACCGACTCCTTCGTGGGCGGCCGCTGGGCCCCCGCCGCCGCCGCCTTCCCCGTGCGCGACCCGGCCAGCGGCGCCGAGCTGGGCCGCGTGGCCGACTGCGGGGCGCCCGAGGCCCGCGCCGCCGTGCGCGCCGCCCACGCCGCCTTCGGCCGCTGGAAGGGCGCGCTGGCCAAGGTGAGCCGGGCCCCCGCGCCCCGCGCCCACCCCGCACCCCGCCCCGCGCCCCGCGCCCCCACCCGCCCGCCCCGCGCCCCGCGCCCCCCGGAGGCGGCCGGCCGGCCCGCCCGGAGCCCGCCCCCGGCTGCGGAGCCGCGGGAGGAGGCGGGCAGCGCCCGGCCGGCCCTGCCCTGGGAGGGGTGCGCGGCGGGAAACTCGGGGAAGGGGCCCAGGACCACCCGCCAGGCTTTCCGCCAGGAGGGAGCCCAGCCGAGCACCGACCTCCTCCAGCCGCTGGGGAAGCGGGGTGGGCGGGAGGGGAACCAGGGGAGGAAACTCAGAGACGCATCTTCCTCCTCCTGCTCCTGCTCCTCCTCCTCCTCTCCATCCTCTCCATCCTCTCCATCCTCCTTCCCTCCCTCCTGCTCCTCCTCCTCCTCTCCATCCTCCTTCCCTCCTGCTCCCCCTCCTGCTCTGAGTAGCACCTGCCTTCAGCAGGGCCCGTCGCACCGGGAGGCGCACAGGTTCACCTGCCCTGAGTGTTAGAAGGGGGAACTGCAGCCCGGCCCGCGTGGCCCAGTGGTCAGCGCGGACCCATGAACCTCCTGGCTGCAGGCGCGATCCCCAGGGTGGGCATGCAGTGCAGGAGGCAGCGGTCCGTGATTCTCACGTCTCTGTCGCGCTCCCCTTTCCTAACTGGAATCAATAAAAAAACAGACTTTTTACGCCAGGAAGCGGGTCCCACAGGGACAAGTGCTGAATGACTCCGGAGCGGAGGCCAGGAGGAGGACCGGACACGGACAGCGGAGAGGGTGGGGGTGGGGGGGAGGGCTCGGTGTTTAACGGGCACAGGGCCCTGCAGCTGCGTCCCCCCCGGAAGGGCCTGGCTGAGGCCCTCGGCGCTGAAGACGGTCCCTTTCTCTGCCGTTCCCTCTCTCCCAGGAGCGGAGCGTGTTGCTGCGGAAATGGTATGACCTGATGATGCGACACAAGGACGACCTGGCCAGGATCATCACCGCCGAGAGCGTGAGTCCGCGGGCGCCCGGTCGGCCACCTGGGGCTACGCATGGGGGTCCCTGCTGACGGCCGGATGCACAGACCGTTCCTGTAAAGCCGGGCCCTCCTTTCACCCAGACGGCCTGTGCGTGCGTGTGTTCTAACCCCGTCTGTTCCGTGCGGCTGCTCTGGTTGGCTTTCCTGGGGCTTCTGTGCACTTAAAGACGCGTCCCCGCCGCTGGCACCCCTTCCTCGGCCGGGCACCGCCCTGAGGGGCGGAGGGAGAGGTTAGCGGTGCGGCGCCGTCTCCTCTGGGCGGGACTGGCTGGAAGGCAGGGGCCGTGGGCCGAGCGCGCTCCGTGGCCGCCGGGTTCTGCTCATTTCCCCGCCGGTGGGTTGGGCGGGGGCCCCTGGCCTCCGAGCGCAGCCGCCTGCGGGGACGGGCGGTGAGGGGCCCTCTCTGCCGGTGCAGGGGAAGCCGCTGCCCGAGGCGCAGGGCGAGGTGGTGTACGCGGCCCAGTTCCTGGAGTGGTTCTCCGAGGAAGCGCGCCGCGTCTACGGGGACGTCATCAGCGCCGCGGTCCCGGGGCGGCGGGCGCTGGTGCTCAAGCAGCCGGTGGGCGTGGCCGCCGTCATCACCCCGGTACGTGGGGGGACCGTGGGAGGCCGGCGTGGGGGTCGGGAGCACGGGGCCGGCGTGGGGCCCGGCGTGGGGGTCGGGAGCACGGGGCCGGCGTGGGGCCCGGCGTGGGGGTCGGGAGCACGGGGCCGGCGTGGGGCCCGGCGTGGGGGTCGGGAGCACGGGGCCGGCGTGGGGCCCGGCGTGGGGGTCGGGAGCACGGGGCCGGCGTGGGGGGACCGTAGGGGCCCGGCGTGGGGGTCGGGAGCACCCGGGCGGCGCCTCCTCCAACGGCCTCGCCCTCCGTCCCCAGTGGAACTTCCCGAGCGCCATGATCACCCGCAAGGTGGGGGCCGCCCTGGCCGCCGGCTGCACCGTCGTGGTCAAACCCGCCGAGGACACGCCCTTCTCGGCGCTGGCGCTGGCCGAGGTGAGCCCGCCCGCCCGCCCGCGGGGACGCTGCCCCGGGATGGACACCATGGCTCTCGCTGGACGGTGTTGCTCGGATATGTTCTGATCCCGTCCCCACCGGCAGCTGAGTTCCTCCGGTTGCTCTTTAGAGGAAAACATCGGTTTACCTTCCTTTTCTGTTTCCCCCCCTCGCCCGCGCCGGCCGGGCCCTCCGCAGCTCGCCAGCCAGGCCGGCCTCCCGCCCGGGGCCTACAACGTGGTGCCCTGCTCCCGGGCCAGGGCCCAGGAGGTGGGGGCGGCGCTGTGCACCGACCCGCTCGTGTCCAAGATCTCCTTCACCGGCTCCACCGCCACCGGGAAGGTGCGTCCTCCTCACGGTTCCCCTTTCCGGCGTCTAAACCCGGCCCCGCCCCGTCCCCGCCCTCGCCCCGCCCCGCCCGGGAAGATGGCCGGCGGAGGCCGAGGGCTCAGCGCGGCCTGCTTGCCCCAGGACACACCCCGGAGCTCAGATCCGCAATCTAGGATCAAAGGTCCCAGAAACTCCTGGCTGTGGAAGTGCCTGTCTCAGGACTGAGTGAAAGTTGTATTTAGGATAAAGGGTGCTCACAGATAGAAAGAAAACAACAAAAATAAATAAAGGTACTTACAGGAATTAATTGGACTTTTTAAAAAATTGATGTCAAGAGAGGAAGGGAGAGAAGAGAAACATCAGTGATGAGGGAGAATCATGGATCGGCTGCCTCCTGCACGTCCCCCACTGGGGATGGAGCCCACAACCCGGGCCTGTGCCCTGACCAGGAATCGAACCCTGACCTCCTGGTTCCTGGGTCGATGCTTAACCACTGAGCCACACCACCGGGCACTCCCCCTTTCCTTACGGGAAGCGTCACCACATCTGCCCCCTGGGCGCCTGGCGTCCGCCCTGTCCCTTGCAAAGGGCCGGGGTTGAGGCCTTGCGCACTCACGCCCGCCCCTGTGCCCCCGCCCGGTGCCAGGCGCTGCTGCACCACGCGGCCGACTCCGTGAAGAGGGTGTCCATGGAGCTGGGCGGCCTGGCCCCGTTCATCGTGTTTGACAGCGCCCACGTGGACCAGGCCGTGGCGGGCGCCATGGCGTCCAAGTTCCGGAACTCCGGACAGGTGCGCCCCCCCGCGTGCTTCACGAAGACCCTCCGCCTCCCGCGTCCCCGGGCAGGAACTCCGGGCTCCTTCCACGGCCCGTGCCTTCTCCTTCCCCCTCCTCAGCCGTCCCTGCCTCCACCACGGGCCCCCGTCTTCTTCTCGGAGGCCCCACGCCTGTCCTGCCGGCCCTGCTCTTCTCTCCCCAGACCTGTGTGTGCTCCAACCGGTTCCTGGTGCAGAGTGGGATCCACGACTCCTTCGTGAGCAAGCTGGCCGCGGCCATGAGGGCCAGCCTGCGCGTGGGCAGCGGGTTCGAGGAGGGGACCACCCAGGGCCCGCTGATCAACGAGAAGGCGGTGGAGAAGGTAGCTCGCTGGGCGGCTGCAGGTTTGAGGGCTTGGTGCCCAGGGTTACCTGGCGAAGGGCACGCGGGTTAGGTGCCCAGCGGGGCTGTTGTGGAAATGACGGAGCCGTCGGAAAAAGCGGAATCGCTGCCGCAGGTGTGCGTGGTGGGGCGTCGCCTGCCTCAGCCTTCCCGGCTCCCGAGCCGCCGCGTCCCCGAGCGTCCCCTCAGCCTGGATCCTCCGACGGGGTGGGCTCACCCGGCCGCCTCGGACCTCGAGACACAGAGCTCTTTAATTTTCCCAGCACCCGGAGGGAGGGAAGACCGGCTTTGTGTGTATGTGTGTCTTTTAATATATTTTTATTTATTTCAGAGGGGGAGGGGGAGGGAGAGGGAGAAAGAACCATCAATGGTGAGAGAGAATCGGGGATTGCTGCCTCCCGCACGCCCCCCACTGGGGATCCAGCCCAGTTTGCACCTGGACCTCCTGCTGGGTGGGCCGATGCTCCCGCTGAGCAGGCGGTAAGCCGTTTTGAGATGTCACTGCTTCAGCCAGACTGCACTGCAGGTGCCCTTCCAGGAGGCTCCTGACACGGGGCAGCCTGGAGACCTCGGATCTCAGAGGCCGTGTCCAAGTGCAGGGATGGCAGGGGAGAGGCAGGGGCAGGGGAGAGGCAGGGGGAGAGGAAGGGGAGGAGGCAGGGCTGAGGCAGAGACCAGGCTGTGTGGGTTCCATCCAGCCAGTCTGAGAACACGCCCCCTGGCCCCAGAGCACCATCCCTCCCGGAGGGTCTGGTTTGGAGGTGTCCTCCCCAGCTCCCGCTCTGCCCCTCCTCCCCAGCTCCCGCTCTGGCCCTCCTCCCCAGGAGGGAAGGCTCCTCCCCAGCTCCCGCTCTGCCCCTCCTCCCCAGGAGGGAAGACTCCTCCCCAGCTCCCGCTCTGCCCCTCCTCCCCAGGTGGAGGCGCATGTGAGCGACGCGCTGGCCAAGGGGGCCACCCTGGTGACGGGCGGGAAGCGGCACCCGCTTGGGAACAACTTCTTCGAGCCCACGCTGCTCAGCGACGTCACGCAGGACATGCTCTGCTCGCGGGAGGAGACCTTCGGGCCCCTGGCCCCTGTGATCAAGTACGGCCCGCCCGCAGAGGCCGCCGGAGGGGGGAGGCCGGCGGAGGGGGGCGCCGGGAGGGGATTTGGACTCGGTGCCCTCAGGGCGCTCCGCTCGGCGAGGAGCCGGCTGGGCTGGTGATGGGACGCCCCCCAGGCGGGGCTGGCACCGGCCGTCCCCTCCGCGTCAGGTGGCTGCAGCCCGTCCCTCCCCGTCGGGGGAGATGAAGGGGGAGAGCGAGGCTCGGAGGAGGCCGGTCTCCGCGCGGCTCCCTCCGCCGGCTGACGCCTGCTCCCCGGCAGGTTCCACACGGAGGAGGAGGCGCTGGCGATCGCGAACGCCGCGGACGTGGGGCTGGCAGGTGGGTTGCGGCCTGCGGGGCCTGGGCCGGGGGCCGGCCGGGCCGGGGGGCACTTGTCGGTGCTCACGGGGGCGGGGGTAGCGGGCAGGCGTGCGCTCACATCCTTCAGGCCTTCTGCCCCCGGTGCCTGCAGGAGCCCCTGGGGGGAGCAAGGGGGGATGGGGGAGGCTGAACGGTGGTTCCAGGCGGGGACTCACAGCCTGAGCCCCGCCCTCAGGGGCTGCTGCCGGGCACCCCAGTGCTGCCCCGCCCTCCCTCCGGGCCGGGGCCAGGGCCGGGGCTGGACAGAGGGCGCCAGACCATTTCCAGGTAAAAGGGCAGAGGTCACGCCCTCACCGGGAGGGTCGGGGACTAAGGGGTCTGCCTTGCACGTCTGTCCGATGTGTGGGTTCCAGCCTTTGGGGGGAAAGAGCCACACCATGGCGGGGACTGAGAGGATGCGCATTAAGGATGGGAACAGGCATGGGGGAGGGTCATAGCCAGGAGGGAGCCTGGGGAGGTTGCCTTGGTCCTTTAAAAAAATATATACATTTTTATTGATTTCAGAGAGAAAGGGGAGAGGGGAGAGAGGGAGAGAGGGAGGGAGAGGGGAGAGAAGGAGAGAGGGAGGGAGAGAGAGAGAGAGAAAGAGAATCATTCACAATGAGAATCATGGACCGGCTGCCTCCTGCACACCCCACCCTGGGGACTGAGCCTGCAACCCGGGCCTGTGCCCTGAGCGGGAATGGAACCCTGGCCTCCTGGTTCCTCATTCGATGCTCTACCCCTGAGCCAGGCCGGCCGGGCAGGCCTCGGTCCTGAGGAAGGATGCCCAGGGGCGGGAGGAGCATCGGCCAGGCCCGGCGTGGGGTCTCGCTGGAGCGGGCGCGGCCAGGCCGGAGGGCGGAGGGCGGAGGCCGAGGCGGTGCCCTCCGCGCGGGCAGGACGCCTCGTCACGTCCCACACCCGCCCCTCCGCACAGGCTACTTCTACTCCCAGGACCCCGCCCAGATCTGGCGGGTGGCGGAGCGGCTGGAGGTGGGCATGGTGGGCGTCAACGAGGGGCTGCTGTCGGCCGTGGAGTGCCCGTTCGGCGGCGTGAAGCAGTCGGGCCTCGGGCGCGAGGGCTCCAAGTACGGCATCGACGAGTACCTGGAGGTCAAGTACGTGTGCCTGGGCGGCGTGTAGGCCGTGCCGCCCGCCGCAGCCGCCCTGGCTTCACACGCAGCCCCGGGCGTCCGAGCGCAGCCTGTCCCTCCCCCGAGGCGTTTCCCCTCGAGCTTAGAGAGCGTGGGGGGGAGACTGATGGGAGAGACGGTGACTGGTTGCCTCCCACACAAGCCCTGACCCCAGGTGCAGGCCCGGAGCTGGAATCAAACCCTGACCCCTAGTCCGCTGGCGGGCACCTGAGCCAAACCCCACCCACCGGGCCTAACCCCACCCACCAAGCCAAACCCCTCCCACCGAGCCTAACCCCACCCACCGAGCCAAACCCCTCCCACCGAGCCAAACCCCTCCCACCGGGCCTAACCCCACCCACCGAGCCAAACCCCTCCCACCGAGCCAAACCCCTCCCACCGGGCCTAACCCCACCCACCGAGCCAAACCCCTCCCACCGGGCCTAACCCCACCCACCGAGCCAAACCCCACCCACCGGGCCTAACCCCACCCACCGAGCCAAAACCCACCCACTGAGCCTAACCAGCTTTTAAAACTTGATGGTTTTAAAGCCCATCCAGACCTCATCTTAACCAGGTGGGAGTCCTGCCCTCCCCTTACTGAACTAGGGACATCTGGTGCCCGTGCCTGTGGCTGCAGACTCCCCGGGACCCAGCAGACACCCTGAGACCCGCCACAGCCCTAACTGCCTCTAGCAGAGGGCAGCAGGCACAAGCTGGCCCGGTGACCCCTCCCAGGGCTGGTGACCTCAGGAGGCTGAGCTTAGACCAGAGGAGAGAACCCCCCCACTCCCCCCCAATCCTCACCTGGAGACCTCAGCTGCTGTGCGCTCTGTCGTGAGTGGTTGTTTACAGATTTGTGCCGTGTTCTCTGCTTCCCTGCCCTCCTTTCCTTGGTGGGGAGACCCCGTGAAAGGCGGGAGCACAGCGCGGCTCAGCCGTGTCCCTGTGAACGACTGTCCGTGCGGGACTGGCCGCCCCTGAGGCAGCTCTTTACTCAGTGTCTGTGCGGGGACTCGCTGTGTTGTGGGTGAAACCTGGGGGTTTGTGGGGAGTGTGCGGACGTCTGTTCTCCCACTGGCTCCTGGTCTGCACAACGGTCACTAATAAATGAATTAACAAACTTCCTGTTTCTGCCTTCAAGTTGGCGGTGAGGGTTTTCCCGGCCGGTGCATCGCCTGAGTGGTTTGGGCAGATTGGCCCAGCTCAGACGGAGGGAGGGGACCAGAAGGTGGGGTGCCGGCCGGAGGACACCGGGGCTGGAGGCTCTGCCTGAGGTTTTAGGGAACGAACACCTGACACCCCCTCTTCTGCACCCAGAGCCGAGAATGGGACACAGGGTTTACACAGAGGGAACACGATGCTGGCGGCATCGCCGAGAGACGCTGGGTTAGGGCCTGAGAAAGGCGAAGGGATTGAGAGAGAAACCAGAACAGGCGCGGACAGCGGCATGGGGACAGAGGGGAGGGCGGCGGCCGTGCTCCAGGCAGCCTGTAGATGTGCACGGAGCTGTCCACGGGAAACGTGTATGGTTTAACCAATGTCACCCCACTACGTTCAATTACAAAACCCATAAATAACTTCAGTTTTAAAGTCAGACCCACGGAGACACTACTGGCCCACAGGGCACCTGGGCTCGCTGCCCGTGTTTAGTTATTTTATTCTAATTAAACGTGAGAAAATTCACCGTCCGAATCAAAGTGGAAGGAGGGGGAGGAGGTGGGGGCAAAGGCAGGTGCTGTTGCTTTTCTTTTGTTTCTTAACATTTTTCCATTTACTTATACACGTTTTGTTAATCCCCCCGAGGATTTCCCCATTGACTTTGGAGAGAGGGAAGGCAGAGAGTAACGTGGATGTGAGAGAAGCACGCCCCAACCAGGGGCCGGGCCGGGGAGGAGCCTGCAAACCGGTGCGTGCCCTTGATCGAGCCGGGTCCCTTCAGTCCCCAGGTGGACACGCTCTCCGCCGGCCACACCGGCCAGGGCAGCTGCTATCTGTTTGGAAAGCAGAGTCTGCCGCTCCTGGCATGCACGCCGCCCGCTCCTCCCCGCACCCACAGCCCGTCCTGCAGGCTGTTCACGTGGCACCTGACCCCACAGGCCCACCGGGATTCAGAGATGCTTGTGCACAACTTACAAAGCGCCTCCGATGGCCTTCACGTCTAAGACGTAAATCTAGAAATAGCCCACCCGAGAACTTGCCGTTTCTACTTTAAAAGGGAGCAGACAGGAGAGGAACCAAGATGGAGGCAAAGGTTAACACCTGAACTTGCCGTCTCGCACAACCACACCCAAACTACAACTGAAAGAGAGAACGGATATCATCCGGAACCAGGAGGGGTAAATGTCTCCCGGTACAGCTTTTCACCCGCGGCTCTTGTTTCTATGTGGTTACTGAACAACAAGGCCGGAAACTTGGGGTTCTGAGGGCGGGGGGAACTGAGGCCTGAAGGTCCAGGTGCACCCCATCCCGGCAAAATGGCACCTCACCCACTGAAACAGGATTCCGAGGTGCCATCCCACGGAGGACGAGGTGAAGGACATAAGGCCGCTGTGCTGGGAAAACGTGAGATTCCGAGAGAAAAACTCCAGGGACTGCAAACAGGCTCTCGTTCTGCACTGGGCGCCGCTGCCCGCTGCCCGGGGAGCAGGATGTGGCCAGCGCCCCAGCCGCTCCCTCACCGCCTGCTCAGGTGAGGGGATGCAGCCAGACACAGGAGTTAAAATTCAATCCACTCCCTGGCCCACAAACAAAACCAACTATAAGCAAGTACATTTCTTTAAAGCATCTTTCTCTTAAGAAGAAAGAGGACACATATAACAAGTGAATCTAAAAATCGAGTGAAAATGAGGGGGGAAAAATCAAGTGAATTAAAAATCTGAGGAACAGAATAAACTGGTGAATATAATAGAATCAGAGGCAAAGAAAGGGAGTGGATCGATAATTATCATGGGGAAGGGGTGTGGGAGGTGCAGGAAGAGACTGGACTAAAATCGTCCAGTGGATAAGGACAATGGGGGGAGGGGAAAGGGCAGAGGGTGGGGTGAGAACTGGGTGGAAGGGAGCTAAGGGGGGAGGGAGGAGAAGAAACATTTGTAATAATCTGAGCAATAAAGATTTATTTAATTAAAAAAAATAAAAGTATCTTATGGGAAAAAATGATCCCTTAAAGCACATTTAAAAGTGCTCCCCACCTCTTGTAAAATAATTCCACTTCAGCATAGCAAAACTAAAAGGCTGTTTCTTTTTACACAGTATTCTGCTCTTGAAAACCAGTCCAGAGCGGCTGTAAACAGACTTTCACCCCATCACACCCAACCTGGCATCTTGGTCACACAGATACAAATATGAATTTCAGCGAGAGAAGGAATCTAAGTCACGAGTTCACGTACAGCTCACCAATGAGGCAGGTCAGCGGACACAGGGCAGCTGTCACCTGCTCAGATGCTCAGCCTGGTACCGAAGACCCAGTGCCACGAGCCCAGCAGCCCCGGTTTTCCCTCTTAAAGGCTTAGAACATTCACTACTCGTTCCTGATTTCCACGATACATCGGCGATAAAGGCTGGCCCCAGAGGCACTGCGATTGAGCACTGCGGACAGATGACAGCCTCCAGCCCTCCCACCAGGAGACCTCATTCTGAGCACACACATGCCCTCGAAATAAACATGAACCCTTTGTTCTGAAACCCAAGGACGCAAAACACATTTTCCCTTCTCTCCTGATGGTACAATATATTCCTTCTTCCATATCAAACCTGACTTTCCAGAGGGGCAGGAATTCTCTGCAAATCTCCAGCACAAAACCACTCAGAACACGTGACTTGCACCGGGAACTTCACAGGATGACGTCCAAGGTGCAGAGAAGGCCCCAGTGGTCACTGGGGAATCGGCCACAGTCCAGCTTCTCCAGCCCAAGGAGGTCCAAGCTCTGGGGGACGAGGTGGCCGCCCGCCGCGGCCGGAGCTCTGAAGAAGATCCGGTCGAAGCGGTGCCGACAGGTGGCCCGGATGCCGAGGTTCGAGTTCAGCCGCGTGTCCCATGTGTACTGGCAGTGCTTCGGTTTGCCCAGGAACTCCCAGACGTCCGAGATGCTGCCGGGCAAGCCGCCGCTCTTGGTGACCTGAAAGGACAGGAAACTCTGATACTCCAGTTTCCCCCAAATTAAAAGCATGACTTGGGAATATTAAAACCTGCAAATAACAGCATTACATCATCATAGTCTGAACTATTTTTTCTGCTGGCTCTATTTTTGTTCATTAGTTTATGTTGTTTATTATATAAATAAATGTGGAGGTTTCCATTTGTATGATCCACTGTCAATTGCCTTTAGTTCTATTTGAAATTTACTAACAATATTCTTCCTTTTTCCATTCACGCTTGTTTGTTTTTTACTTATGGTAAGTTACACATAAAATTTACCATTTAAAAATATACATATACCAGCGGCATTAGTATATCCACATAATTGTGCAGCCAGCCCCTTTTGGCTTTTTGAAAAATCAGGTTGCCTTTTCTGAAGAATTTCTAACATTTTAATACAGATCATGTCCGGTTCATTCCAGCCTCAGTGCCAACCTGGGGCAGGCACTGCGTCAGCTTCTCCTTCTGTCGTGGCTGCTTAGATGTTGAATGTCACAATACGCTGGTTTTTCTCGATCTTGACAACGTGGCAAGCTTTGGCCTGGCTGTGGCAGAGGTCCTTCATTTCCTCCATTATGTGAGCCACGCAGTCAGCACAGTCAGTGGCAAGAAGTGAAGAGGATGGAAAAAATATCAGGTTTTTTTTTTTTGAATGTCAGGTTCTTATTGTTGGCTTTTCGGTGAGCGTTCTTTACATATTTTGAGTACGGACTGTGTGTTGGATACGTGATTTGCAAACATCTCCCCGAATTCCCTTTTCCCTCCACCGGCGCACACCAGTCTATCTCCACAACATCCATCCTCCCTCCTGGTTCGCGGTGTCTGCTGCTGGGGTCGCGCTCAAGAAGTCAGCGCCACTCCTGTGCAGAACGCTTCCCGCGCCACTCCTGTGCAGAGCGCTTCCCGTGCCACTCCTGTGCAGAGCGCTTCCAGCGCCACTCCTGTGCAGAACGCTTCCAGCGCCACTCCTGTGCCAGAGCGCTTCCAGCGCCACTCCTGTGCAGAGCGCTCCCAGCGCCACTCCTGTGCAGAACGCTTCCAGCGCCACTCCTGTGCAGAACGCTTCCAGCGCCACTCCTGTGCAGAACGCTTCCAGCGCCACTCCTGTGCAGAGCGCTCCCAGCGCCACTCCTGTGCAGAACGCTTCCAGCGCCACTCCTGTGCAGAGCGCTCCCAGCGCCACTCCTGTGCAGAACGCTCCCAGCGCCACTCCTGTGCAGAACGCTTCCAGCGCCACTCCTGTGCAGAGCGCTTCCAGCGCCACTCCTGTGCAGAGCGCTTCCAGCGCCACTCCTGTGCAGAGCGCTTCCAGCGCCACTCCTGTGCAGAGCGCTTCCCGCGCCACTCCTGTGCAGAGCGCTTCCCGCGCCACTCCTGTGCAGAGCGCTTCCCGCGCCACTCCTGTGCAGAGCGCTTCCCGCGCCACTCCTGTGCAGAGCGCTTCCAGCGCCACTCCTGTGCAGAACGCTTCCAGCGCCACTCCTGTGCAGAACGCTTCCAGCGCCACTCCTGTGCAGAGCGCTTCCAGCGCCACTCCTGTGCAGAACGCTTCCAGCGCCACTCCTGTGCAGAACGCTTCCAGCGCCACTCCTGTGCAGAGCGCTTCCAGCGCCACTCCTGTGCAGAGCGCTTCCAGCGCCACTCCTGTGCAGAACGCTTCCTGCGCTCCTGCTCTGACCGAGGCCTCGTCCACGCTGAGGACTGCCCCACGGGATGTGAAGGCCCAACTTCAGAGGCCTGCCCGTGGCATCAGGTCCGAACACCACTTGTTGAAAAGCGGGATTTAAGTCAGTCAGTCCCTCAGTCAGACACCAGAAACCGCCGCCATAAACTAGTCCACCTGTGAACAGCCGACAGAAGCCACCGCGGCGGACAGCACCGGAAGCCGGCCACCTCCTTTCCGGGGCGCTGCCTTCCCGGGCAGTCCTGCCCGCACCGCTCTCCCTGCTCCCCGTCCTCCCCGGAGCTGCCGCAGGGACCAGAGCAGGAGCTCCATGTCCGCTTGCTTTCTGTTGACGTGCGCTGGGCACGGGGTAAGGCAGGTTCTAAGGCCATAAAGACCCTGAGAAACCTCGTCTCAACTGGACGCAGGACAGACACTGTTCGGGGCTGGACACGCGGGACACGGGGACAACCACGATGCTCAGCTCTTCCTGTCTCACCCGCAACCAGCCCCCCGGCGAGCGCCCGTCCTGAGCTCCCTCACCGCCGCCTCCCAGGGCCCGCGCCAGCCACACCGCCCTGCGCTGCCACGCGCCCCGTCCCCCCGGGACAGCAGCCTCCTGCCTCTGCTTCCGCGGGGGACAGCGCCCGGCGGAGCCAACCTGCAGGATTCCGCCTGCCGGGGCCTGTGCCCGTTTTACCGCGTCCTCCAAAGGGACCGAATCCGCCTCCAGGCAGTCACCGCCCTGGACCCCCGCTGCCGCCGCTCACCTCTGGGTCCCGCAGGTTCGTGTCTCCCGCAAACAGAACGGTGGCCGACTCCGGGGCCTCCTGCATCTTCCTCAGGACCAGCCTGAGCTGGCTGGCGCGCTCCTCGGCGTGCTCCCGCGTGCTCTCCAGGTGCGAGGTCATGAGGCACAGCTCGTTCCCCGCCACGCTCGCCTGCACGGGACAGACCGGCACGGCGTCCGTCAGCCCGTGCTGACCTCTGACCCGGGATCAGCAACCAGCCACCGGCCGAGCGCACCCACGCAGGGAGCTTGTTCCTTCCAGCGCAGGACAATGCGTTTAGAAGAAAAGCCACGTTAGAGAGGGAACGTGGGACGTCACCAAACCTCCCACATCTCAGGAAGACATGTGACAGATCAGGGACTTTATTTTTACAAGGCTGTCTATGTTTGAAATTTATATAAGAACTTACCGAGCTCTTTAAGACTAATAGGACACCCTGGGAGTGAGGAGCCAGGCCTTTCTAAAGACAGCAGTAAGCAGGGAGAGAGAACACCCCTGGAACTGCAGAGGAGAACCTATGCTGTTCTTAAAAAAAGCAGTGTGTTGTTAAACATTACTCACATGCACACACAGAAGGTTTCTCATCATCTGTGTGTTTGGGAAAGGGATGATCTCATGGCTTTTCAATTTCACTCTTGATTTCTTCAGCATGATGGCCGTGAAATACCCATCATCATGGCCTGCGAGTGTTTGTGAAACAGAATTTCAGTTGAGAAGACACTAGTGTAACAGGTTCTCCACGGAAGGTTTTATTACAAACAAATAGATGCTTAATCTCAATCTTAAAGTAAACTATTGTTTCAAAATAGCTGGAGATGGACACCCATCTCCTGCGTTCGCCCGCCCCCCCAATGTCACGGGAGGATGGAGAAATATAAAAGTAAACAGGACTTCACATAGATGCCAAACTAGTTAACGGTGCCATCAGGAAACAAACAAACTGGAGAAATTTCTGGAAGACAGAGGAGATGAGACTTAACCTGAGGCAAGTTGGCATGCATTACTTCTCACCCGGAAGCCCAGGAAAATTATAATAAACGAACAGAACATTTAGAAGGTGTGAGGCTGTAGGAAGAAAAGAGAACAGAACAGGCAGTGACAACTGGCTGATCAGAACAGAGGATCCAAAAAAGATAAAAAAGGAAGGAAAAAGGAGGAAAGAATGGAAAAAGAACGAAGGGAAAGGAGGGGTCGGAGGAAGGCCGGAGAGGGAAACAGAGAGGGACGGGTTTTTCCCAACTGAAGGTCACAAACCTCCAAATTGGAAGTTCCTTCCAAGAGTTCAGAATAAATGAGAAAAAACCAAAAACTAAGCCCCCTAGAGAACACTAGGATGGAAAAGAGACCCTCAAAGCTCAGGGAGGGGGAGGCCAGAATTAGTAAGGCTTCAGATTTACAATCAACAACGGAAACCGGGAAACACTGACAACACCTTTCTGCCTGGAAATCTGTGTGCAGCCGAACTACCAGCCAGTCACGGGGACGAAGCACAGGTTCACAAAGCCCTCCCTACGCATTCTCTCTTAGAAGGGGTTTCAGAACGTGCACCAATAAAACAAGAAATCCAACCAGGAGCAAGAAAAAGAATCTCAGGAGGAGGCGGGAAAGCTTCCCTCTGAGAGCAGGAGAGGACGGAGGCCGAGGCAGGCCCCTCCTCGGCAGGCTGATGAGACAGCACGGCAAAGCAAGGCGGGCCTCAGGAAAAGGAGAGGCGACGGAACCTGGGCTCGAGCCAGAATAATGACTTGTAGCCAAAGTGGTAAAAACAAAACAGGTGGAGGAAAAAAACCCAACTAAATTAGAGTAAAAAGCTAAAGAAAAAAAGACTTTTGAGAAAGCATAACCACACGAAGCTAATGTAGCATGTGAACGATAGCTGAAAAATTAAGAATCTGGAAAAAAGTATAACTACCATGCAATTACCACACTTAAAAATTTTAATGATTTAATGTCACCAAAAAGCTACTCACTGTCTCCAATTTTGACAATTTACATGTTCCTGACCTATCATTCATTACAACCTCTTTCTCACATGGAAGCTGTATCACAGATCCTCCTACAGTTCTCTCAGCACTGTGGGTCTGGCTTGTTTGCTTAAAACTTAACTGCGTTGTACTTTATGTCTCTGTGCTCCAATAGGCTTTGATTGGTTTCTTTCGTTGACATGTTTTTCAAAGAAAAAGACAAGTGACATGACAGGAAAGCTGTTACCTGTAATAATCTCGTAGCTGCTCGCTTTCTTCTTCAGCATGCTGTGATACGGGGGAATGACTTCCTGCAGACACACCACGTCCGGGCTGTACCTGTGAGAACGCCGGGAAGGCCCATTTCACGGGCGGTACCTCCGTCAGCAAAATACCACCACGTCAGAGAGACGCAAAACCACGACCGTCTCAACACCCACTACTCAATGTTCACACTGTTCCTCGGTAATGGTAAGACAGAGATCTGAGCTATTTCACGCAAAGATTAAAAAAATATATACTACGTGACACCACATTGTAAAGCTGTTTAGAATCACTGACAAGCAGCAGTGATCTGAGAGGCACCCCAGTCCTGCACCCCGAGGGACACTTCACGTGTGATCACCCCTTCCGTCCTCCGGAAACTGACCCCTGACCAAGGAGACGGCCCCGGAGGGCGACGCGGCTCATCATGACGCCGCAGCTGACAGCCAGTGTGAGGTTCGGAGCAGCCCCGCTGGCAGAGGCTAAGGAGCCAGGCGGCACGGGGAGGCTTCCGGCAGAGGCCTGCTCCTGCCCGCCCCTCCGCCCCCCCGGGCGCTGCCCTCCGCACACGGGGGCACACCGGGACCGGCCGCCACCCTCCCGCAGCAGCAGGCACTCACAGGGCGATGCAGGCGCACACCGCCTGGGCCCGCTCCCGCAGGTGGTTCAGGTCCAGCCCGTCCACGTTCCAGGTGACCAGCGAGAAGGCGCTGCCGTCCTCCTGCGGCGGGGGGCTGGTCGGGCCGCTGGGGCCCCGGGCGGCCGGCGCCTCCTCCTGGGTCAGGTCCACACTGGCAGGATCAGAGCGAGCACAGCTTGGCAACAGCCTGCAGGCGGCCTGGTTTCACCAGAGCTTCCGAGCGTTCGCCAGCCCCTCGCTCTCAGGCGAAGGCACCGCTGCGCGACCCAGGTGGTGCCACTCAGCTCCCAGTGAGTGACCTCAGGCCCTCCCATGCCCCCATTTATAAGTACATCACGACATTCCCACACTGATTTGGGTTCATTGTAAATCTCGTTTCTGAAAGCAGAGCAGAGCCCTGGCTTGTGGCTGGGCGGGCCGCCTTCGGGCCTGCCCCAAGCTGCTGCTCCGACGCCAGGCCTCACACGGCTGTCTCTCCCCGCCTTTTCCTCTCTCTCTCTCTAAAAACCAATAAAAAAAAACTTTTCTTTTTTAAAGTAAAGGCCTATTCACATTTCGCCAACTGTGCTACTGGGTGCTCACCCAGGACCTGCACGCTCTCTCGTCTCCGTTAATCCAAAATCGGCCTCCAGGCCTTGCCTGTGACCTGGGGGCGCGTGCTCCGTGGTCGGTCCCCCAGGGGAGGGCCTGTCTGGCGTCCTCTCAGGATCGGGTTCGTTCCGGCTGCTGGTGCCGCCCCAGCGCTGGCCACGCTGCCTGACCACCTGGTCCGGTCGGGTGGTGTCGCCCCCTCCCTCCCGCCCAGCGATGCCTCCCCACGTAGAAGCCTCCGGCGGGCGGGCGGGCGCTGTGGGCCTCTGCAAACCCCGCCTTTCCCGGCCCATCGGTCATTTCGGAAAGAATTCCCCGGTGGGATTCCCAGGGGGTGCTTTTCTCTAATGCCACCAGCCCTTCCGGCCCGCCTTCTACCCTGAGGGCAACCGGTCTGCAGCCGGAGGGACCCGCGTTTGATTCCGCAGAGAAGCCGGCTGCCTCCGCCCACAGGGCAGGGGCGCGGGTTAAGGACACGGAGAGTAAACAATGAATAGAACCAGCGAAGAGCACCGACCCAAGAGATCGCCCTGTGGGGCCGAAAGGCCACGGTTCAGTTCCGGGTCAGGGGTCAGGGCCCGGCCTGTGGTGCGCTTGACCCCCCCGTAGGGGGCGTGCGGGAGGCAGCTGATGGAGGATGCTTCTCTCATGGTGTTTACTTCCTCCCTTTAAAAACCAACAAAGGATTTTTTAAAATCTACAAAAAACATGAAAAACAAACTAAAAACAATCAATAGGGGACGCAGACGGACTTCCAAGTCACCGTATTTCCAGCAGAAGCTTTGCCTCATTCACCTGTTTGGAACCTTTCGCTGGCATCTTTCCTGCCCTTGGAGTGAAGAACAGTTCAGAGGGTGCCGTCTGCACCCCCCTGCACCCGCACCCCCAGCCCCGCACCCCCTCCGCCCGCACCCCCCACCCGCCCGCAAACCCCTCCGCCCGCACCCCCCTCCGCCCGCACCCCACACCCGCCCGCACCCCCCTCCGCCCGCACCCCCCTGCACCCGCACCCCCCTCCGCCCGCACCCCCCTCCGCCCGCACCCCCCTCCGCCCGCACCCCCCTCCGCCCGCACCCCCCTCCGCCCGCACCCCCCACCCGCCCGCACCCCCCAGCCCCGCCCGCACCCCCCTCCGCCCGCACCCCCCTCCGCCCGCACCCCCCACCCGCCTGCACCCCCCTCCGCCCGGGGCGCCGCCCACTCACCAGGACGCCGGCGGCGCGGCCGAGGTGGCGGGACGACGCGGGAGGGCGTCCTCCTCCGCTCCCGGCTCGAAGTAAGCGTTCAGCGCCCTCTGAGGGGAGCAGCACACGGCGGGCTCTTGCGCGCGGGACCCGGCCACCCCCCCGCACCTTCCGGGCCCTGCACCCCCACCGGGCCCTGCACCCCCACCGGGCCCTGCACCCCCACCGGGCCCTGCACCTCCACCGGGCCCTGCACCCCCACCGGGCCCTGCACCCCCACCGGGCCCTGCACCCCCACCGGGCCCTGCACCTCCACCGGGCCCTGCACCCCCACCGGGCCCTGCACCTCCACCGGGCCCTGCACCCCCACCGGGCCCTGCACCCCCACCGGGCCCTGCACCCCCACCGGGCCCTGCACCCCCACCGGGCCCTGCACCCCCACCGGGCCCTGCACCCGCACCCCACCGGGCCCTGCACCTCCACCGGGCCCTGCACCCGCACCCCACCGGGCCCTGCACCCCCACCGGGCCCTGCACCCCCACCGGGCCCTGCACCCGCACCCCACCGGGCCCTGCACCCGCACCGGGCCCTGCACCCCCACCGGGCCCTGCACCCCCACCGGGCCCTGCACCCCCACCGGGCCCTGCACCCGGGGCCCTGCACCCCCACCGGGCCCTGCACCCCCACCGGGCCCTGCACCCCCACCGGGCCCTGCACCCCCACCGGGCCCTGCACCCCCACCGGGCCCTGCACCCCCACCGGGCCCTGCACCCGCACCCCACCGGGCCCTACACCCCCACCGGGCCCTGCACCCGCACCCCACCGGGCCCTGCACCCCCACCGGGCCCTGCACCCCCACCGGGCCCTGCACCCCCGGCCCGGCGCGCACCTCCACCTCCCAGGCGTTCTCCGCCAGGTAGCGCCGCGCCACGGCCACATCGCAGCTGGCGACGGAGATGAAGTCCGCGCACAGCAGCAGCCGCTTCTTCCCCGCCGGGTCCCCGTCCTCCGGCCCCGCCTCCGGGCCGCTCTCCGGGCTGCGCTTCCGCTCCATCGCCGCCGCCGCCGCCGCCGCCGCCGCGAGGCTCCCGGCCAACCGCCCGCGCGGAGACCCGCGGCGCTCGGAGGCGGTCGGCGCGGCTGCGGCTGCGCAGTGGGGGACGGAGCGGCGGCGCCGGGCGGGCCCCACGGCGCATGCGCGCGCGGTCCCAACGGGGCGCGGAACGGCCGTGCGCGGGGGGCGTGGCTCGAGCGCGGGGGGCGGGGCGATGGCGGGGGCGGGGCGCGAGCGCGGGGGCCGGGGCGGGGGCGGGGCGGAGGGGGCGGGCGCTCCGCGGACGGTGGCGGCTGGTCGGCGTCCTCCGCGTCCTTGTGCGTCGCCCGCGGCTGGCGGAAGCTTCAGTCCTGCGCGGGGCCCCGGAGCTCGCGGACCTCTCACCATGAGCCTGACCCACAGACTGCGGGAGGTGATGGCGGCCATCAGCGGAGTCCCCGGCTTTGACAAGGTTTTGGAAAAGGTACCGGAGGCGCAGCCGCAGGGTGTGGTGCGGGAGCGGAGGCCCCGCGCTCCTCCCGCCAGACCCCGTGGCGATCGCGGGGGCGCCAGGTCAAGGGCGCGGAGGAGCTCATCTCCTGGCCCACAGCTGAGCGTGGCTGTCACTCGGGAGACGGCGCCGCGGCTCCGGGGCGGGAGGGACGGCGGTGCGACCCCTCCAGGCGGCCCGCGGCGCCGCAGGCGGCGGACAGCGGGTTCCGGGCGCGCCCGCAGCCCGCCGGGTATTGGTGCCCAGAGCTGCAGCCAGGCAGCAAACTCCGGTGCTAGGTGGAGGGTTTTGCACCTAAAGGAGCTTCTGCCATAACCTTCTTCATTCTAGTAACTCCTTGAATTACGGGATTTCTTCGTTTGTTTTTTAAATTGTATTAAGCCATGCACTACAAAATAATTGTAAAAATTACCCTGTGCAAAATCTAGGGAACATTCAAATTAAACCGATAATGGACGGACAGACCCCAGGGGCCAGCTGGCTTCGTGGGTGCAGAATTACCCCGGAGACAGTAAGAGACGCCAGGTTGCTGTGCATAACGTGGGATGTTGGCTTCTGCCAGTGCCGTGGGAACCAGCCAAGACTATGATTGTTTTTCCCTGTATGTCCCTTTTTCTTTAAAAAGTTTCCCTTTGGATTAACTTCTGTCCGAGAGAGGGGTCACACTGACTCACTTTAAAAAAAAAAAAAAAAAAAAAAAAATATATATATATATATATATATATATAATTGATTTTTTTACAGAGAGGAAGAGAGAGGGATAGAGAGTTAGAAACATCGATGAGAGAGAATCATCAATCAGCTGCGTCTTGCACACGCCTTACCGGGGATGTGCCCGCAACCAAGGTACATGCCCTTGACCGGACTCGAACCCGGGACCCTTGAGTCCGCAGACCGACGCTCTATCCACTGAGCCAGACCAGTTTTGGCCCGAGTCACCTTTTTTTGGGGTGACTCAGGTTAGAGTCCAGGGTCCTCGGGGTGCTCACCATCCTTCCCTTCTGCACTCAGGTGACGCTGGTCTCGGCAGACCCGGGGAGGGTGACCTGTGAGCTGCGAGTGGAGGAGGAGCACACCAACAAGCTGGGCACGCTCCACGGGGGGCTCACGGCCACGCTGGTGGACAGCATCTCCACCATGGCGCTGCTCTGCACCGAGCGGGCCCTGCCGGGCGTCAGCGTGGACATGAACATCACGTGAGTCGCCGCGCCACCCCTGTGTGAGGCTGGCCCTCTTCTTCTCCGCCGGGAACCGGGAGTAAAGGAGCTTCCCTCCAGGCACAGTGTGTACCAACCGTGACGCAACCCTTCGAAAAAGCAGCCCTAGCAGGTTTGGCTCCGTGGACAGAGCCTCGGGCCCGGGACTGAAGGGTTCTGGGTTCGACTCCAGTCAAGGGCGCACACCTCCGTTGCAGGTTCAATCGCTGGGCCGGGTGGGAAGGAGCTAATAGGCGTGTCTCCCTCACATGGATGCTTCTGTCTGTCTCTTCCTCGCCCTCCCGCTCTCTCTAAAAATCAATGGGAAATCTCGGGTGAGATTAACATTTTTTTTGAAAAAGCCAACCTTCGGCCTCTAACACAGATGCTGGCGGGAACACCACCAGCACAGACTCATGGCTTCTGTGTCACAGTCCTGCCGCGTGTTCAGGACACGTACAGGCTGAAGGGAACCCAGAGAAGACGTGAAGCCTCCACAGAGACACCTCTCCTAGGGACAGGTGACACAGATGGGGTGTCTCCCCGAGGCACACGGACAGGCTCTGCAGGTTCAGCCGAAAGGTGTGGGCGCGGCACCAGGGAGCATGCCTGCCGGGGTCACACGCTCCCATGTCCGCGCCCCCCCATCAGCGCCGGCGCCAACCAGCAAGGCTGCCCCGTCCTGTCCAGTGGCAGCGCAGGGGCCAAGGGTTGTTTCTGGACAATTGCTTTTGCCTCCAAACTAACAGAAAAATCGTTTTTCCCCAGGGGACTGGCAAGGGTTAGCTGGGAAAGCCAGTGTCATGGAAATGCAGCGTTAGGTTGTATCAGGTTAGCACCGCATTCAGGCCCTTGTTACTATGGAAATAACCTAAACTGAGGGTGCAGTAAGCAAACCCCAGGACGAGAGGCACGTGCTCTTTTGAGATGAAGATGAGAGAGCGAGGGCTGCGCTCTGGTGCCGAGCAGCCAGCAGCCAGCAGCCTCCCCCGCTCCGAGCAGCTGTGCTGGCGGCTCTGTGCCCTCAGGCTGTGGAGCAGCGGCCTTCCAGCCTAGCTCTACTGGGCCCGATCTCCTAAGACAAGGCGGCTTGCACCACCATGACGAGTTTCCAGGAAGACAGCTTTGGCCTTTCCAAGTGCATGTCGACAAAAGTTTTGGCCTGAGCTTCACAGGACTCCCTGCCTGGTTAGCACAGCTCAGTGGTTGAGTGTCGACCTATGAACCAGTTTACGGTTTGGTTCACATGCCTGGGCTGCAGACTCCCTCCCCTGTGGAGGCTGTGCAGGGGGCAGAGATTCTCTAATCATTCATGCTTCTCTCTGTCCCCCCTCCCCCTCCCTACCTCTGAAATCAATAAAAAACTTTTTTTAAGAGAGTCCCTTGAACAAAAACTAGGACATAGTCTCAAAGATATACTATAGCTATTTCAAAAATAAATGAGTGACAATTTGAAGACAGGTGGGCTGGAAGTGTCTCTCTTAACCTGTGCACAATTCATCACCAGGACTGTAAGGACCTCACATTTATATAGCCATCTTAGAGTAGATTCTTAACATCAATATAATTATAGACCAAGTGGAACTTCACTTGGCAAGCTCTGCAGGTTAAATGAAAGCCTGAGGAGCTCTCCCGCAGCCCCAAGTAAACCTGAAGCAATGAAAAAGGGGGTGTAGGCAAAGACCCTTCCTCTCACACTGGAAGGGACGGGAGGGTCTCTGGCTGGCGCCTTCCTTCCCTCCCAGTAACAGTTCGGCATGAGAGGGCTCATCTGCCTGCGCGCGGCCCTCCCTTTAAGAACTGCCGTTAACTGCCTGCCAACTTGCCTCCTTTCCAGGTACATGTCGCCGGCAAAAATAGGCGAAGTGGTGGAGATAACAGCCCAGATCCTGAAGCAAGGGCAGACGCTGGCCTTTGCCTCCGTGGACCTGATCAACAAGACCACCGGGAAGCTGGTGGCTCAGGGCCGGCACACCAAGCACCTGGGGAGCTAGGGCACAGGCAGCCGAGAACTCCTGTTTCAGGGGCGAGAGCGGCCATGTGGGGCATCTGTTTTCTGTCTTCCATTTTAAGCCTCTTCAGCGTCAGCTGTGAACCTTATGTGTGACACTGGGATGTAAAGTTCTTCGCTCGGTGTTTTGAAAACGTAAGGCAAAGAACAAACATCTTAAAACTGACATCTAATATTAAACTAAAGGAGAAACAGAAATTAATGATTAATCTGGTCAATCCCGCTCAGCTTTAAAATGCCGCCTTACATTTGATTTTTTAACCCCCATTTCAAGATTATGGAACTCCAGCGCTGGCCCAGTAGCTCATTTAGAGTATTGTTTCAACACGCCAAGGTTTTGGGTTTGATTCCAGTCAGGGCACATACAAGAATCAGCCAATAAACGTATTAAGTGGAACCAGTCAGTCAGTGTTCCTCTCACTCTAAAAATAAAGATTATGGAACTTCAAAATAGGTGGGCCATCGCTCACACTGGAAAGCAGACTGAGTGATGTGGCCTAGACTAACCCCCAAGAAGGCTGGAGGCAAAGCACAGATGGCGCACGAGTGCAGTGCCGCCTTTCTGAGGGTTTATTACAGGACTGGCTTATCCCCCATTGGGGGTGGGCATCCTGTTAGCCGCTTGACTGGTACCTAGACTAAAACCCTGCAGGTTTCAGGTCTCCCAGACTGCACCGCATCCGGAAGACAAGCCCCCGAGCTGTTCAGTCCGTGTTGCGGTCCTGCCTGGCCACGCGGAGCGTTTTAGCCGAGGATGAGCCCACCTTAGGCAGGTTTCTTATCAGTGACGGACCGCGGGCTCTCCTGGCAGCAGCAGGCTGACCCAGGTGAAGGGAGATGATACAGGAATCGCTGCCACCACCATCACGGGCAGGATGGGTCATGGCAAAGGGCACCCACACCCTCCTGAGGAGCTGAAACAGGACACCTTAGACCTGTAGAACCAACATCAACACAGCCAGCTGGCAGGGAGCCCCGGGAGGGTCCCCGGGGAGGGTGTAAGTCACTGGCCAGAATGCAAGGCCCACACTTCACGGCAAGAAACTGCCCCAGATCAATGTGAGCAGCTCCTTTAATCCTGGCCCGTCCTTGCCTGGCTGGTGGGCCACGGCTGGGTTCTGTCAGGCCACCTCCCCCGGGGACGCGCAGGAGACAGCCAATGAGTTCTCGTCATTCATGTTTCTATCTTGCCCTCTCATCAATAAAAAAATAAAAGGTGACCAGAGACCTAACAGCCCAATGCAGCGATCCTGGACGGCAGGGGGTTAAACACACCCCTGAGGGCACTGGCACTCTTCCCGAGCTCAGTAACTCTCCTGTGGGACCCTCGCCTACGCTCTAAGGAGTGAGGAATCAAGACTCAGTTTCAAGAATGTTTAAAGTTAGGCAGAAAGACAACAAAAACTAATGTGGCAAATGTTAGAGTAAACCTGGGTTGAAGGGCACACAGGAGCTTTCTGCATTACTCATAACTTTTCAAAAATCTATGTCTATGCAAATTGTTCTCTAAGTTCAACCGCTCCCTCTGACACGCACTGACCACCAGGGGGCGACACGGTGCTGGCAGCAAGGGGGGTGGGAGGCAATGAGGAGCTGCCAGCTTGGACAAGAGCCCCCTGCCAGAGGGACCGCAGGTGAGTGGGCGGCACCAGGCCAGGCCAGGGCGAGTGTGCTGAGGGGGATCGCCCAGACAGCAACCAGGGTGTGCGTGTGTGTGCGTGCTGAGGGGGATCGCCCACAGACAGCAACCAGGGTGTGAGTGTGTGCGCGTGTGCGCGCGTGTGAGAGGGTAGGCTGAGGGAAGTGGGCGGGGCCCAATGACGGGCGGAAGAGGGTGCTCGGGAGTCCAGGTGCTGCCCTGGGCCCAGAGGTCAGCTGGGACCTGCCCTTCCACGCCAGGCACTTGTGCTTCAATAGGGCCAGGGACCACACCTGTGCACGAATTTCACGCACCGGGCCTTCAGTTCTTATTAAAACCAGTGGCTGGGAAATGCAGACCTTGTTGAACGTTAACTGACAAGTGTAATTCATTAGAGAACAGCAGCTGCTTAAAACCCTCCCTCCTCAACACTTGAGCCTGGGCAGGCACCCACGTGTCCACGTGGGGCTGAGACTTCAGGGCAAGAGCGTAGAGCAGGCCCCCAGCAAAGACTCAAAGCGTTATTTCATGGTGTCTGGTCCTGCCGACATGCCCACTCCAAGGCTGTGCTTTAGGCGGGACTCTAACCCTCCGGGTCATCAATGATGCTCGCAGAGCCCAGGAAAGAGTTAACACTTCACACGTGTCGTGTGTTCACCTGCATCATCAGGGAACTTAACCTATTTTATTTAGGTTTTCATTTTTTCAAATTTCAACCCAAAGCTAAATACAATTGGAAACCAGTAAGCACTGTTTGTTCCCAAGGAGTAGGATCATTCAGATTTACTCCAGTAAAGTATGCAACCCTTAGCAAAGCTTTTCTTCATTTAAAAGAAACAAAACAAAAACCTATACAGTAGTCTTTCCTTATGTTCATTGCACAAAATGAGTTCTGCTTTTTATAACTTTGATACTCAATGGTGGTTTTTACAATTAAGATTTCAACTTCAATAACTTTTTCCTACTCCCAAAAAAACCTTTGTAAGTTTTTAAGGATGGTGTAGAAACCAGTATTTCTGCACAATTCACTGGAATTTTTTTCTTTGCAATAAAAATCTCCTCTTTAAAACCAGAAAAGAAAACGAAAACCAAAAGGCAAGTCCTCTACCTATCCTGGCTTCTGTAGCTACGAGCGAATCGATTTGACAGCTGCATTAGCCACTCGAGGCTCCAGATCTGCTTTCCTGTGTCTGACTGTGTCCACACAGAACACTTTGTAACAGCAGCCTGGAAAAGCGATCTGGAAATAAAACACACATATTTATGAGTACCAGGAAACAAACATGGCCCAGTAAGATCTGAGGCAAGAAAGCCTGCAATTGAGATGCTTTTTTCATTTAAGGTTTCTTTCCTGTGGTTGTTTGTTTTGTGTGTGTTTTTTTGAACAACCACTTCTGGTTATTAGAATGAATCTGACAGTGCTCAGGATCAACGGTGATTCGAGCAAAGCTATTAAGTTTCTAAAGTGTTGTTTATACCTGTTACATTCCCTTCTCACCCTCCAAATACTGATAACAGCTGCCAGAGGCAAACCAGCACACAGGGGAGACCGCCAACCGTGAGCACCACTGGTGCTTTCAGACACATCGGCATTTCAGTGCACAGTCCTCACTTCATGTTTTAAGATGCTGACGCAGCGCAGCCCGGATGCAGAGCATCCTCTTTCACACAGTCTGTGCAGAAGACATCGAATTTAAGTTCTGAGATACAAATGGTTAAAAACAAATCCAGGATGAACAAGTTTCAAAATGCATAGTGTTCTGTGCATGAGTCCATTTTCTTTAAACTCTGAAAGAATAAAGTGGTAAGAAAACAAGAAAAAACTGCCGCTGCACTCTGATCGTCTCCTCTTGCTGGTCAGTACTCTATTCGGGCAGGTAAGGGTGCAGGTGGTCCTCTATGGTGCCAACCGCCCAGTGGGTGAGCTGTTCCTGTGGCAGGTAGAGGCAGATGCTGCATAACTTGAAGATTGTAGCTTTGTTTTTTGGAGTCTGAAAGGGAAGTTTTAATATCCTTAATAAAGGAGGCTTTAACTAAATGCTCAGTTGCCACATGAAGCCGATCTAACCGATTTATTAAGCGCTTATGGGAACACCTGAGGTTCTGGGCCACAGATAGGGACCTGGGGCTTCAGGGCTCTGCCACAGGAAATATAGGAGAACAGAGAAGTGTGACCACAAACAAACGTTTGAAGGATGCAGGCAGACTGAGTAAGTCAACCACAGACTAATTGCTGAAAGAAATCAGGGTTAAAGGCATTTCATGGACAGATTTGAAGAAGTCACGTTTGCATACAGAGAGACAGAAGATGTGATGAGAGCAGAGGCCAGGGGAACAGAAATAGTAAAAAACAAAAATAAAAAAATCTAAGCACATATAGAGAAAAGAATCCGAAGAACCACGAAGCTCTAAGCACTACATTTAAAAAGGAAGCTGGATCTAACCCTCCAACGTGGGGCAGGAGTGCTGGGTGCTGCCACACCCAATCGCCAGATGAATCAAGCCAGACCTGCCTCAGAGCTCACCTGCCAATGGAGCTCCTTAAAAAGACAGAAAACACAGGTGGCCTTCCTCATTCCTGGCGCCTGGGCATGTACATGAGGTTGACATTTAAGATGAAAAAATGCGCCAGGCCCTGGAGTGTAGCTCATAGAGTGTTGTCCCCATACACCAAGGTAGCGGGCACATACAACCACCAACCACTGCAAGCATGAAGTGGAACAGCCTAACCGGGTTGGCTCAGTGGATAGAGCATCAGCCTGCAGACTGAAGGGTCCCAGGTTCGATTCCGATCAAGGGCATGCACCTTGGTTGTGGGCACATCCCTAGTGGGGGTGTGCAGGAGGCAGCTGATCGATGTTTCTTTCATCGATGTTTCTAACTCTCCCTCTCCCTCCCTCTCTGTAAAATAATCAGTAAAATGTATTTTTTTTAAAAAAAGGAACAGATGTCCCTCCCCACCCCCTCCTCTAGCCCTCTCAAATCAATACATAAGAATTTAAAAAATAACTTTTAAAAGCACCACGCTTGGTCCTTGGCAGGTAGCTCAGTGATTAGAGCATCACCCCAAAACTCGGAGGTTGCGGTGTTTGATTCCTGATCAGGGCACACACAATTCCAACCAATGAGTGCTAAATGGACAACAAACCGGCATTTCTCCTGCTCTCCTTCCTCTCACAAAATCAACTAAAAAAATCGTACCCCAGCGAGTTCTGATATGCAGCCAAGATGGGGACCACTGCCTTAGGGTCAGGCCCAGGAGATGGGCTTCTTGTTCTGTAAGTAACTTCAAGCCAATGCAGCGACGAAGGGCAAACAGAGCCGCCCGCGCCCAGAAAGCAGTGTGGCGGTCAGAAAGGGGTCAGGGAAGGGAGGGCGCGGCGATCTGGCCCAGGCCCACCTGCAAGTGCTGCCTGTCGAGGAAGAGAAACACGGACTGGCTCGGGTTGTTGACCACAATTCCAGTCTTGTCCTTGCGGCTCAGTACATGCAGAAACTGTTTTTCATAGTCACCGTGATGAAACTCAAATTTAGCCTAATTAAAAAGCACAAACACATGTAAGTCATCACACTGCAAATAGGTTACACGATGTGAAACATATACAGCTGTGCTAGCCAACACGGGTCCTTAATTAAAATGCAATTGGTAGAAATTGTCTTCAGGAATCCACATTTCAATGCTCAGTGAGCACAGGCAGCGAGCGGTCTCTGGAGACATGAGCAGCCTCTGCTCTTCACCCCCAAGCCCTGCCCAGGACGGTCTACACCTGCTACGGCAGACGTGCGTGGTGCCGGGGGAGAGCACTTGCCAACTGTACCCAGGACCCTCCCTAAAGCCAGCCAGCGCCAACCTTACAATTACAGACTTCTCTGGCCATAACCGCAAACATACTGGGCAGCTGAGAACCTCATTCTCAAGAGGCTCCACAATTCAGTGCTTTCTCTAGTCAAAGGGACAGAAGGGACTAAAACAAATTCATGACAAAGCATTGCCCCAGGAATTTCCTAAGTCAGACCCTCTTCAGGAGTTTCCCATTAGCTGCTCTCCACATTTATTTCAGAAGAGAATACCTGAACAGGCCTAAAAGGCTCATCAGATCCCTTCCACCTAGAAAACAGGAGACAGACAATTTTCTCAATGTCATTCCGAGGCCAAAGAATGAAATCCATCTCCTGAGTACAGCCAATCACGTCCTGTGAGGCAACAGAAAGAGGAGGAGAAAGTCACTTTTACGGAGTGAGTTTGAGCAGCAGCACAAATGAAGCGGCCTGACTGCAGGCACACGGAGGCAGCAGCACCAGGACCGGGACCGAGTTCTAATTCCTGTCCAGTCACTCGGGCTCGGGATCTTTGTCTTTTTTTTATATAAAACTCCCTGCATGTTTATTCCCACCCTTCAAAATCTGAAGTGTTTAAGCAAAGGCACCTTGGGACATTAATACGAGCCACTGCCTTCTTGTTACAACTGCTGCCGATGCTGATGGTCTGTCGTCACGGTACAGCACGGTACTGTCCGGGGCCACCGACCTCTTCCAGACCAGCACCGGTCATCTCCAGTCCCCCCGACCCTACCACCTTGGGGGCGGGGCCTCCTGTGCAAACCCGAGGAGGAACGCCCAATGAGTCGCAGAAGTTCAGAAGGTTGGCGGCAAAGGCAGCATCTTCTACTTTAAGTGTCTCATTTATTAGAGGCATGACGTTATTTTCTCTCCCCCAAAGGAAACCCAGTGAACAGTACACCGTTATCAGCATGATGCCACATGAGGAAGTTATCCGTTTGAAGTCAGCTCTTAGTCACCGCCACAGTAACTGCACGTTCGTGGGGGGTCAGGGCGCCCTGCCAAGGTGAACTCACTACAACATACAAAACCCGGACAAACCCACGCTCACCCTTCTCATAGACTGGTATCGAGGGGCATGGAGCTGTACCACGTCCTTCTGCAAAAGCTCCACGGAACTCTCCAGGGAATAGCTGCAATCCCGCACGCCTTTCAGGATATTTTCCTCGTAATTATTTGTCATGACTGGGATAACCTCAGACACTTCAAAAAGTGCTGATTTTTTCTTCTAGAAGAAAAAAAAGTTATCAATCCACTGATAACACACTCTTTTAACATTCAGTCCATATTACAATGTCACAGACCTTCATTCTAACTCAGCAAAATTCTTCCAAGTAATTTTTGTGCTGAAAACATTGACTTTAAGTAGATACATTTTTCTGTCTCCACACTCCCAACCCCAGCCCATCAGAATGTCTAACCACATGGTTTCACAGCATCATGTATCCACAGCAAATGTCTATTTTATTTATTTATTTAATATATTTTATTGATTTCTCAGAGAGGAAGGGAGAGGGATAGAAAGTTAGAAACATCGATCAGCTGCCTCCTGCACATCCCCTACTGGGGATGTGCCTGCAACCAAGGTACATGCCCTTGACCACAATCGAACCTGGGATCTTTCAGTCCGTAGGCTGAGCCAAACCGGTTTCGGCACAAATATTTATTTTATAAACCATTTACTGTCCTAGTCACTGATCGAGCTCCGGCCTGAGGCTGAAGGGCCCCAGGTTCCATTCTGGTGGAGGGCGCTGCCTGGGTTATGGGCTCAATCTCCAATGGGGGCATGCAGGAGGCAGTCAGTCAATGATTCTCACTGATGTTTCTCTCTCTCTCCCCCTTCCTCTCTGAAATCAATAAAAGTGTTTTTTTAAAAGAAAATATTTCTTAAATGCTGTAACAAACACTAGCACCTCTCAGATTGAAAAAAGTGATTTCCTCTTGATATAACTTCATTAACTGGTTCTACAAACAGCTAAATTAAAATCTCAGCAATTTAAAGACAAAGTTATCAAAATAAATGAACCGGTTTTACTCTTTAAAGGTCAATTTCCATTATTTCTTTTGGGTATTACGTAACTACAAGTGTCAATATTTGAAAGGGGGGAAAAAATAAAAAAGTCAACCAAATTTTGTTTCAGACCCTCTCCATTCACAAGATAAAAGCAGGTTTTCTCAGGTTCAAAGAGCCAGATGGTACAGTGCATTGAACATCAAGATTGAATATAACCACTTATATATTGGATTTGTTTCCAGTGAACCTGCAGTACAATCTTGTCAACTAAAATCCGCTCTTATCCATTCTTTAGTCAACTTTACGCACACAGGAGCGAGGGAGAGAACGGAGAAGTAACTCTGGGACTATCCAACCTGGGAGCAACCACTCGGCACTCCCGGGTGAAAGCTCCTTAGCCATCGGCCCTCCAGGCCGCAGCCAAGAGCTCCCCCCACCCCAACCTTTAGGGGAAAAGAGGTCAGACCTCCGAAACTTTTAAAACAGATCCGTTAAGATTACACTTCTGACCTGAAACTAGCTCCCAACTGAAGTGCAGAAACCACCCTCTTTCCTTATATTCATAAAATAATCTCACGTCAAATAAAGATTAAGAAACCGCCATTACTTTAAGCTGCAGAAAACTACTCATTGTTTGCCAATCAAGTGTGGGCTTCTGATTAAGGCCAAACATATTTAAACTTCCTATTTCACTTTAATTTTAGTGAAATTCACTTCCACACAAATAGCCATGAGCATGTAACTGCTCCTCCACCGACTGTGCACCCACTTCACTGCCCGCACCCGGGAAGGGGCCTGCATCCTGGCGAGGAGCAGGCTGCTTTTAACATCTGGCCCGTTTACCACTTCCAACCCGTTTGTCCTCACGGGAGACCATCTCTAGACTCGGGTCCAGGTCCTCTCTGGGACAGTGGAACGTGCTGTGGGTGGAACGTGCTGTGGCCGCCCTTGCTAAAAGACCCGTTACTTTAACACCTTCCAGAACCACTTGTGCTAATTCACGGTAGGAACTCTGAATTACCTTCTCCTTGAACACAAAGGCAATGTACATCTTGAAGTCAAACTGGTCAGCTAGAGACTCTTTCTTCTTCCTAAGCTGAGCGCGGAGTCTGTTCAGCGCTTGTTTCTTCCGGGAGTTCGGGTCCCCCATTTTGAAATACAGGTGGTACTAAAGCCTTTGGAAATTGTCGCTAAACTATGGGCACTTTTTCTTAAGACTCAAGTACAACAGAAACAAGTCATTTCCCCGGCTAATAGGATCGGATGGCTAAAGTCACAGCTGCACCCCAAACGGCCCCGCGAGATCAGCAGGCTGTCATGCCACCGGGCCCAGAGGCCCGCGGTGCCGCCCAGCCATGTCCGGGCAGGAACGTTTGGGGTGAAGATGGGAGAGAGGAAGCGGAGGAAGGCAGGAAAGAGGAGGAAAAACTTCACCTAATTTTTTGGAAAACACATCTGGCTCAAGTACCAAAATATAGGCTCTGGGGGAGGGGGTAAGGAGACGCCTATTCTCAGGGTTTAGGTGTGCAATCAAACAGCGCTGACACCAGTCCAATCCTTAGAACCCATCCGGCCTTTCCCCTTTTAGAAAAGGGATGATGACAAGGTTGGGGGGCGGGGGTGAGGGGGGAGTGAGATCCTTGCTTTCCAAATACCAAAAAGAAAAAAAAGAGGAAGGGGAAAAAAAAAGAAAAAGAAAAAAAAAAAGACCTTCCCCAAAACGGGGAAGGCAAATGAAACTGAAACACCCGATTGGATTTTACCCAGCCCGGCCCATGGCCGCAGAACCGAGTCAGTTCTCCGCCGGCTCAGGCCTCGCTATTGCTGTGTACGGTCAGTGCTGGCTAGTGATTACTCTTGGTGGTGAGCAACGACAACAGTGCAAAGTCGGTCGAGGAGGAAGGGGAGAGGCTCGGGGTTTCCCTGCGATCAACTACAGTGCATGCCGGGGGCGGGCAGCTGTCGCCCACAGGAGCCAGGAGCAGAAACCGCGGAGTCATTTCCAACCGCCCCGCCAGCCACCCCGCCCGCAGGCGGCGGCCGACGCTGCTGCCCAGGACCATGGTGCTGGCGGAGGGCGCGGAGGGAGAACACGCTGGAGAACCGCCCCGGCTCTGGGGTCAGACGGCGCCCCGAGCCCCGCCGGGGAGCCCTCCCTGCCCCCGGGGGAGCCTTCCCTAGGACTCGTCCCCGACCCGGACCGTGAGCATCGCTGAGGCAAAGGGGGCGGGCGCTTCTCCCAAATCCGGGCCGCGCCGGGGGACCGCCCGTCCGTCCGTCCGTCCGCCCGCCCGCCGCCGCCCGGGCCCGCTGCCCCCTTTGCCGTCAGCGGCGGCGACGACTCACTCGCACCGCGGGAGGCACCGGGTCGCTCAGGTCTTCGCTCATCTCATCGTGGAAACAACTCCCGCCCGGGTCCAGGAGGCGGGCGGGGTTAACGGGAAGGATCAGTTTTTTTTTTTTGGGGGGGGGGAGGGGAAATAAAATAGTTGTATTAATATTAATTACTTTTTTTATATACCTATATAAGGACGCCCAGCCCACCCCCCGGAAAAAAAAAACAAAAACAAAACAAAACAAAAATGAAATGGAGTTTCCCGGATCCGCGCGCTCACGTTGAACAGGCCATGTTTCCCGAGTTTGGATGGTGCAGGGCGGGGTGGCGGGCGGGCCCTTAGCCGCAGCCCGCGGGCGGAGCGGTGGCGGCGGCGGCGGAAGAGGCGGCGGCGGGGGCGCTGCTCGCGGCGCGGGCAGGAGCCATGTCAAGAGAACACCAGCAGCCGGCCGAGCCCCGCCATCCCCGCTGCGGCGCGCACTGGGGCCGGGCCGCCCGCGCTGCTGCCGCCGCGCAGCCCCCACCTGGGACCCATAGTCTGGCTCGGCGCCCGGGCGGAGGGAGGCCGGGGCGGCGGCGGGAGAGAGAGAAAGCGGGCGCGGAGGAGAGCGGCGGCCCCGCGCCGGGGAGGAAGGAGGGCAGGAGGGAAAGAAGGAGGGAGGGAGGGAGCCCTGCGCTAAGGTCCTCCGGCGGCGCGTCAAGCCCGAGTAAAGTTATCTCAGTCCCAGCATCTGCGCCGAGTCCTCCAGGGCCCCGGCGGCGCCGGCTCGCGGGACAGCGGGTCGCAGGGAGCCGAGGGGAGGACGCGCGTCCGCGGCGGCACGGCCTCGTTCCCCGCCACCGGTGGCTGCGGAAACGGCGGCGGCCTGGGCGCCTCCCGGGTCCCGGCAGAGTCGCGTTTGAGCCGAGAAGCCAGAACAAACAACTTAAGATGGCAGCAACGCCGCTGCGTCACCCGCCCCCCCCCCCCGGCGGCACCGCCCCGAGCGCGCTGCGCCTGCGCGCCCCGCGGGCCTCACCACCCGCGCGGGAACAGGGGGGGAGGAGCGCCGGGGCGCGCGGGGCGTCGGAGTTATCCAGGCGGGGCGAGAGAGAGGAGCCCGGGAAAGGTACCGGAAAAATGGTTTCACAAGGCGGAGTCTTTGATGGGAAACTGCTTAGGCGACCCTCCCGCCTCCAACGGGAGTGTGAGCATAGAGAGCCCCCCCTCTTGCCCAGAATGGAGCGTCCTTGGGGCGGGGACGCGGCCGCCCACTCCCTCCGGAAGTTCAGGGCCCCGGGGTTGGCCCCTCCCACCTCCTGTCGTCGTAAAGCCACGCCCCATGCTTTCCCTGGTAGAGCACCCGGATGGAACCGCTTTTCCGGGATCTTGTGCGCCTCTTCTGCGCGCGCAGGGCGCGGGGCGGGGCCCGGGGGTCGAGAGGGGGCGGGGCGTAGGGGTGAGGCGGGGCGGAGGCGGAGTGGAGGGGAGGGAAGTGAGCCGGGAGGCTGGAGGTAGCTTCCTGTTTCGTTTCCTTTCGCTGTTATTCCTAACCCGCTGGCGGGTAGTCCTTCGAGGTGTCCGTGCTGCGGAGCCCTGCAGCCCCGAGCCGGGAATTCATGTCCAGTGTCTGCGCAGCAGGATCCGGGTCCCGCGGGTCCCACGCGGCTCTGTCCCCGCCTCGCCACGTGCCCAGCAGCCTAGGCGGCCCTCAAGTTCTGGACAAGGTCAACGATGGCGTGGAGCGCGGGTGCAGTCACTTGGGAGGAAAACACCCCGTCCTGCTGCGTGGGTTCCCTCCCCCCCCATTTCCTTCAGAACACGACTTCCATTAGGACCCTCCGGACCGCAGGCCTAGGTGCTAGAAATGTGATGAGGGGGGCTTTTGCCACTGAATCACAAGTCCCTGGCACCAGAGAGCCTTCGTTTCCCTTTTTTTTTTTTAGACCTCCAGTGTGCTGATGAAAACGCGGTTATGTTGTTAGGTAATCAGCAAAAGCCAAAGCTGGGCAAAAGCAAAGCCTATAAAGTTTTAGAAGTCCATTGGGTCCCCAAAGTGCTGCTCTTCGCTTGGTAAAGTCAAAATAGATTACCTGTAATAACATCTTTTTCACCCTTGAGCCAAAAGAATAATTGGGACCCACCCTTGAACATCCATTGTTGTCCAAAACTAAAGTCAAAGGAGCTCATGAGGGTGTGTGGACGATGGGGCCACGTGCTGACCTGACAGCTGTGCGGAGGCCTGCGTGGCGGTTTGCAAACTCGGACCTAAAGTCACCACAAAGGACGGTCTGAAATTAAACTGTAACTAAACACAGTTACTGTGGGCAGTTACCTCCTAGGCTGGTATCTTCACCGACAAGGTCAACCTTTACCTTAACTGAGCCTGTCTTTTTGCAACTATAACACATCCTTGAAATGCCTGGGTAACTTGTAACTTCCCTTTTTCTGGAGCCCTTGGGGCACAACCCTATATGGTGGGTGCCAGGACAGATCACAAATTCCTTCATTATCAAATGTTAATTGTTCCTGCACCCACCTCCTTAATCCAGCACCAAGGAATTTCATGTGACCCACCTATGTCCCCCTCCTTTGATGACAATGTATACATACAGGTGGAACCCGCCATTCTCTGGAGCACTATCTCAATTTGTTGAGGTTCTGCTTTCAGACAGTTTGGCTCAAACAAACTCACTACAATTCCTTACAGGTTTCAGCGTTTTGGTTTTTTTTTACGTTAACAGGTGGCCTGAAGCCAATATAATGGGAGTCAAAAGAAGAGGGAGAGATACCAGGGATGCTGTGGATAGAGAAAAGAATGTCTTTTTAACTATGCATTCTTCTTTCCTTAATTCTGTTGGTGAATTCATAAGAAGCCCCATGAAGATTATTTTATTATCACAATATTCTGACCAGGATCCTTTACTGTTTGAAAGCACTCACTATGGAAACATGGAATGGAAAATAAAAAGGACAGCTGCTTTATTTTTAAAAGCCAACAAAGAGCAAAACCAACACGTGCGACTTCCTAATAACACCAGTTGTTTTACTTCTGTTAAATCTATAGTTTTGCCATATTTAGGGGAAAAAGGAAATGATCTTGCTTTAGACAAATTCCTTTTTAAAAAATCTCTTTTCCAATAATAAACATACATTGCTTATTAATGCTAATCTTACATGCTAACTGATTTTCTGCATTTTGTTGACTCATATCCAATTTTCTTTTTTAAAAAAAAAATTTTTATTGATTTTTTACAGAGAGGAAGGGAGAGAGATAGAGCTAGAAACGTCGATGAGAGAGAAACACCGACCAGCTGCCTCTTGCACACACCCCACCGGGGATGTGCCCGCAACCAACGTACATGCCCTTGACCGGAATCGAACCTGGGACCTTTCAGTCCGAAGACCGACGCTCTACCACTTGAGCCAAACCGGTTTTGGCTCAAATATCCAATTTTCTTACTTAATTTAAAAATGAACAAAACCCCCCCCAACAACCCAGGCCTGGCCAGGTAAGCTCAGTGGTTACATTTCACCCTGCAGAAAACCTTCCTTAAATGTATGTAAAGTTGCAAAGTAGGAGTGTTATGGGAGAACTGAATTCCCCTGTCACTGGTAGGAGTGAGGTTCTGGGAATATATTCAGAAAATGAACTTTCTGGAAGCCCCATGGGAGGACAGATGTCCTTCCTTATTTGCAAGGCCCCACTTCCCCCACGCTGGTCCGGAAAGAGGGGCAGCTGGGAGGCCAGCAGAGCCAGAGTACCGAGCTGCCCGGTCCACGTGGCAGCCATTCCAGCTCAGCCACGCCCATTGTCCGTGTGTCGGTGCTCTTGCACCCTCTTTGATGGGGCTTCAGTTTTTCCTTTGTTAGAACTCCCCAGAGGAGGCAGCTCTGCTTTAAGGAGAAGATGAAGAAAACTAAGGGTCCTTTTTCTAGCTGGTTGTCACCTCTTCCCAAGGGTTCTAACTCCACGGAAGCAGCAGAGAAAGCCGATTTCCCAGCTTCTTTTTCCATTCAAATGCACTTCGAAAAGCCCTTGCCCCCAGGACAGGGTGAGGGGCCTGAAGCAAGTCCCTCCCAGCAGCCGCGTCCCCTCCCGGGGGAGGTGCCTTAATCCGCTGGATTCTGAGCGGTGAGGGGCAGAGCTCCCTGCAGGCGCTCTGCTCTCCAGTAGCTTCCCGGTGCCCTCCGGCAGGCTGGCGGCACCTTTTCCGAAACTATAATCTGTCAACCGAAACTGCAGTCTCTCAGGTGGTGCTGCCTCCGGCCTCAGCCTCAATCGTCCTGCAGAGGCGAGCAGCGCCTGGTTTTACCGGCCCAGCCTGTAGGTGGCGGTGGCGGGCGGACCTGCCTGGAGAGCCTCACTGGGTGGGCCAGGCCTGCGCCTGCTTCCTGAATGTGCCCCCTGGTAGTGGCTGAAGGGCCTGTGCTGCTTCACTGCTTTGTCACCATCTCCAAGTTATTCACCATTTTGAACAAGAAACTCACTTTTTTTGTGCACTGGGTCCCACTCCTGACCCCGCCACCTGCACCATCCCTTCTCACAAAAGGGCCAGATGTCCCAGGTTCTAGTTCCTCCCCTCGTTCCCCGGCCACCTGAGGGCACTGGCTGTGGCTCTCTCATACGCCAGTTGCCTGGGACTTGGCTTGCAGGCAGAACTCACTTCTCTTTTCCACTCAGGAGGGGAGAGAGATGATTCTTTCACGCACCCGTTTCAAAATGATTTATCACGTCTCTTACAAGAAAACAGCCTTTCTCGGAATGGTGAAAGTAACTTGATTGATTCCCCCCTTTTCAGCTTCAGAATGTCAACTATGGCCCCGACTGGTTTGGCTTAGTGGATAGAGCATCGGCCTGGGGACTGAAGGGTCCAGGTTCGATTCCGGTCAAGGACATGTATTTAGGTTGTGGGCACATCCCCAAAGAGTGGTGTGTGTGTGTGTGTGTGTGTGCAGGAGGTAGCTGGTCGATGTTTCTATCTCATATTGAAGTTTCTCGCTCTCTATCCCTCTTCCTTCCTCTCTGTGAAAAATCAATAAGAAATATTTAAAGAAAGAAAAATGTCAACTATTGGAATGAAGGTCAGCAAAAGATGGTCCTGGGGCCAAATTAGGCCTGGGGCCTGGAGGGAGAGAGAGAGAGAGAGGAAAAGAGAGGCCAACAATGGCTTTTATCTCTTTAGGGGCTGTAGAAACCTAAACTATTTCCTCTCTGCCCCTTTCCGGAAAGGCTCCCAGCCCTGGGCTTGGAGAACTGTCAGTCTACCTCCCTCTCCCAGGTCACCAAACCACAGATGTCTGTGAGCGCCCAGGGCAGTCCTGTCTGCACCGGGTCCTGACGGGATACCTCCTGGCTCTTCTGCGCAAGGGCGTTCCTTCCTCCCAGCTCCCTCTCTTGGCAAGCCCGGGCAGGCGGTCTGAAGCACAACACTTTCCAGGAAAATGTCTGTGGTGTGTGCCACGTGCCAGACATCAGGCTGCTGCCAGGCCAAGGGCAAAGAGAACCAGGGAGAAGGAGAGGGTGCAGGGCCTCCTTCCAGAGGGGAGCTCTTTAGAGTGAGTGCCGGCACCTGCCCCGGCAGCTGCTCCGTTACGGAGCACAGGTGCGAGACGAGCTCCGAAGAAAAGCCCTCAGAGCCTCAGGCGAGCCCTGGCCGGTTGGCTCAGTGGATAGAGCATCGGCCTGCAGATTGAAGGGTTCTGGGTTCGATGATTCTGATCAAGAGCACATACTTCGATCTAGAGTCCATATTTCGGTTGCAGGCTCCTCCCTGGCTCAGGAGCGGGTCTGGGCTCCTGCAGGAGGCAACCAACCGATGTGTTTCCCTCACATCAATATCTCTGTCTTTCCCTCTCTCTAAAAATCAATGGGAAAATATCCTCGGGTGTGGATTAAAAAAACAACACCACCTCAGACGATTCTCCATTCCTGTGAGGCCTGCCGTGCTTCACAGCCAGGGTGCCGTCAAGTCCTGCATTCAGATGCCACACATACCAGCTGACCGCGTGGCAGGAGAGCCAAAGGGATCTGACCTAAACGGGTGAAAGGGTTGTCGCAGGCTCTGGGCCTTCGCGATTGTCCCTGAGCTAGCTGTGCTCTCCTTCGGGATACTGAAATAAAAACAGGCCAAGCAACACCGAACGCATCAAGTCCCCACACCATTCCAAACTGACGGTACGCTGAGCACGTCCAGATGACGTCGGACTGAGTGGGCTTCACGCTCCCGCCCCCGGAGAATCGCCGGTGCTCCCACAGCTCTGCAGGTTTTCATCTACAGTGACACCCGGATTCTACCCTCCGGCTTGCTCACCACGTTCACCTTTCCCCTCCCAGCTTTTCAGTTCTGGAAAGAAACAACACCATTATGAACTGTGTTTATACGTTGTCCAGTGCAGTTTGCTTGAATGTAACTTTTATTTTTATTTATTTATTTTTATATATTTTATTGATTTTGTACAGAGAGGAAGGGAGAGAGATAAAGAGTTAGAAACATAGATGAGAGAGAGTCATCAATTGGCTGCCTCTTGCACACCCCCTACTGGGGATATGCCCGCAACCAAGGTACATGCCCTTGACCGGAATCGAACTCGGGACCTTTCAGTCCCCAAGCCGAAGCTCTATCCATTGAGCCAAACCGGTTTCGGCTTGAATGTAACTTTTAAAATATATATATATATATATATATATACTTTTTTTTTTTTTAATTGATTTCAGAGAGGAAGGCGAGGGAGAGAAACATCCATGATGAGAGAGAATCCTTGATGGGCTGCCTCCTGCACGCCCCCTACTGGGGATCAGGCCTGCACCCAGGGCATGCGCCCTCCGGCGCCACCACTGGCCCTCGCCCACCAGGCCCGGGTGTAACTGGCTTAGACTTTGAACCTCACCTTCCCTGCTGGATCGCGTGCTGAGTGAGGACACCCGCAGTGAGTCACCGGGGCCTGGCTGATGCCTGTCCTTGCCGCCATTCTACCTCCAAAAACCAAGTCTTCTGATGGTTTCCAATCCTTTACGGACTTAGATGCCCTGAGCTACCTCTCCCTCAAAGTCAGCGCCATCAGACCGTGCTTTGCCCATTTTCAGCGGCCACAGGAAGTCCGGGGCGGGCGGCGGGGCCGCGGCACAGGCGGGAGAGCCGGTGCTCAGAGCGGAGTGGGACCTCCCTTCCCGCCGAGCACAGAGGGGAGAGCCGGGAACGCAGATTTCGTGCATCCCGGCCGCAGAGACCACCAGCAGGACGTGCGGGAGGGAGGACGGGGTGGTGAGGAAAGCTGCCCGCAGGACCGCGGTCCGGTCGCCCCGAGTTGCAGGGCGGCGGTATCCCGCGTCGGGAACCCACGTGGTACCTGAGCGCCTCCTGAACCCTAAGAGCAAAATGCAAACAGCCCGAAAGTGCAGGCTCCGCCCACACTGGGGAGCCCGCGGGCCAGGGCCGCGCGTGCAGGTCGCCATCCTCCCGCCCGGTGCGGGCGGCGGCGGCAGCGGGTCTCTCCGCCTCCCGGCTGCCCCGGGAGCGGGGTCAGAGGTCAGGGAGCGGGGTCAGAGGTCAGGACGCGGGACCAGGATTCGACTTCTTCGCGCAGAGACTCGCTGCGGCCGTCGCGCAGGCGCAGGTGGGGATGGGGGCAAGGCGGACGGCGATTGGCCGGATTCTGGAAGCCACACCCCCCTCGGCTAGGTCACGTGTCGGTCGGGGCGGCGTTGGCGAGCTTCCGGAGCCGCGCGCGTCAGCCGCTGGGCGGGGTTGGGGCCGGCGCCGGCGGGCCGGGGTGTGGGCGAGGCGGCGCCGCCGGGACTGAACGGTTCGCCCCGGCGAGTGAGCGGTGGCAGGAGGTCTGCGCGGGGGCTGCCCGCCCGCCGCCATCGGCTCTCCCGTGACTGCGCGGGGCCGCGGTGAGTGGATTTTGGAACGGGGACGGGGCGGGGCCGTCGGTGAGCCGCCGGGCCGCCCCATTGGCTGGGCCGATTTTGGCGCGCTCCTGTCCGCGCTCCCTATTGGCTGGGGCGCGCGGTTGGAGCGCAGCGGCCCCTGCTGGTCGGGGTTGGGAGGCGGTGTGGCCGGCGGAGCGGGGGAGCGGGACGTCCGCGCCCCGGACCGGGGATCCGGCGCGAGGGGCGCGGGGCCCGCACCCGCCCGGGCCCGAGGGGGCGGTCGCTGAATCCTGGCCCCGAACTCGTTAGACAGCGGCACGGGCGTTGGGGACACCGGTTCCCCCGAGCGGCAGCCTGGCATCGGGGCCCGGGCCCGTGCGCGTGTCTCCGGTTGGAAAGAAGCGGAGCGGGAGCGGGCGCCGCGCTCAGACCGCCGTGCCGCCCGCGGGTGCAGGCGGAGCTCACCGGGCGCGGCTGGCAGCCTCGGCGGCGAGACGCGGACGAAGGCACGTTTCACATCCCAATTGAGGACGCAGCCACCCAGCTCCCCACCGGCCACGCACTCGCACGCTTTCGCGTATTTTCAATTCCGTCCCGATCACCCCCCCCCGCCGCCCCCAAACGACGTTGGTGACTCCCTGAAGGACTGCGGGGTCCCGGGCAGGGACGCTCGGTTTGGAAAACATCGCCCTGGTCCACACGAAACGGCACAGAAGATACGGTGCCTCCCCACCTTGGTTTGCGCCTGAGCGCCGAGGCACCGGGAGAGAGAGGAGCAGGCGATGGGCAGTGCAGCCAGAGGGTGGGCGCCCCGGACCCAGGAAAGCCATGGCCACAACTCGGGCAGGTCCCTCTGAGACACCCAGACGCGGGTGTCGGTGTGGCCCCGTGGGGTGCTGACCCTCTGTGCGTACCCCTTTACCTGCTGCTCCCGTTTCTCGGGGTCTCAGCTCCCGATGGGCGCTTAAACACGTCCTACAAATGCAAGCGCATCGTCTCCTCGGATCGGATATTGGCCCCTCCCAGGCGATTGCCGAGTTCATCACAGCTTGCCTGCCGTTGAGAGGGCCACGTTGGGGTGCTGTTCTCTAGGCCTGAGGTGGGCACACCCCGATCTGTGCTTCGCCTTCCCTCGTGGCATTCGCAGATCTTTGAGAGCCCTGCACCTCGTTCGGGATGCTGGCATGTTTTGTACATGTTTTTTCCTTTTGCAACAAGATTTCCCCAACCAGAGTTATTGTGTGTGTGTGTGTGTGTGTGTGTGTATACACAATACAGATGTCAGGGGTCACTGGCTCCCCTGGCTCCAGTCTTGGGCGCAGCTGAGAAAAGACCCTCCCCCCAGCCCCGGGAAAGGCGCAGGCCCGCCCCCAGGGGCCGGCGCCCTCTGCTGTTGGTGACCGCCTGTCCTTCCCCAGGTGCACAATGAACCCCAGTATGAAGCAGAAGCAGGACGGCACCCATGGGCGCGTGCAGGTATGTGATGGGATCGCTGTCATCGGGGTGGGGAGCACGTGGGTGGGAATGTTTTGACATAATTTAGCCTAATTATGGCTATTGTTTCCATAAACCTTAAATCACTGAATGTTTGGCCAGAGGAAAAGTAACAGTAGAGAACCGTTAAAGAGTGAATTGTGGTTGGATATTAAGGTTTCTGATCTTCCCATTTAGTTAAGTCGTTAGTTTCTTCCAACAGAGCATTGCGGTGTTCAGAGGACTGAGCTGTACACGCCTCTCGTTAAGTTTTTACCTAAATATTTTATTTTTAATGTTGTGGGTGGAGCTGCTTCTTTAGGTAGATTTCCAATGTTCTCATTGTTCCATAGAGAAACACCGTTGATTTTTGGTACTGTGATCTTGAATCCTGCAATCTTGCTGAAGTTGGTTAGCTCTGATAGTTTGCACTAGGTTCCTTAGGATCTTCTGTAAGCAAGATGCTCATTATTGCTTTCCTTCTGCTCCACATTTCTTGCTAATTATATGCAACATTTCGTGTGTGTGTGTGTGTGCTCTTGTGTGTGTGTTTTAAAGAGGTTCACAGAGCCCTAGCCGGTTTGGCTCAGTGGATAGAACCTTGGCCTGTGGACTGAAGGTCCCAGGTTCGATTCCAGTCAAGGGCACATGCCCAGGTTGTGGGCTGGATCCCCAGTAGGGGGCGTGCAGGAAGCAGCTGATCCATGATTCTCTGTCAACATTGATGTGTCTGTCTCTCCCTCTCCCTTCCTCTCTGCAAGCAATATACATATATATATATATATATATATATATATATTTTTTTTTTTTTTTAAGAGGTTCACAGAATCTTAAGTTGTTCTCTAAAGAGGATAAGAACCTTTTGGCTGTAATGAGTCTCTTATTCCAGTGCATGATCCGAGTAAAGAAAACGGCAATAGCAGTATCACATTTCCGGGGTAGACGCCACAAAGCTTACGTTACACAATGCCTTTTTGTGAGACCGTCAGCTGCGGCTTCCTTGGCCCTTGTGGGTAGCGAGCACCCGAATCAGCACCTCCTGCCGCTCAGGCCCGGAGCTGCTTGTTCCTTCCAGCGTGTGTCTGGGGCTGCGGGCTAATCGGAATCACATCCGAGATGCCGGCGTGGTGTTTGTTCCCGCCGGGGCTGGCACCGGTTCTCCAGTTAGCGGTGAGACGCCGCTCAGCAGGGAAACCTGAGCGTGGGAAAGGTGAGCTCGCGCCGTGGGGTGCGCGGTGCCGGCGCCGCTTTCCCACGCTGCTCCGGTGTCCTGCCCGCTGACCTCGTGTGAGAGCCACCATTGTTTGCTGTCCCGTGGTGGCAGAATAACTAATGATTTTTTTTTTTTTGTAAAACTAGAGCAAATACACGGGAAGGTATTTACATATTACAAGGAAGGCCGTCTTTTCCCAAAGCAATAGCTGGGCCGTTTGCAGCGTTTAAAGTGCCGGCTCTGACATTTCACTGGCTCGCGATGGGCTCGGAGCAGCTGCTCCCGCAGGGAGGGGGGTCCGGTTACGTGCCTGTGGCTCTGTGTAAGCTACGTTCTTACACTGCTCCTTTGGGGAGCACGTGGGAGGTTAGCGGGTAGTCATGATTCCAAGGAAGTCCAGACAGATCCTGTCGGTTAGGGGAGAAGTATTGTGCAGTGTAATTACTCTTTCTCCCCATTGACCTGTTTTCTGGGTTTCTACCACAAATGTGTTAAGTTTGGGTGACACGGTGCCATTCTTGTGTTTCTTCAAACTTTATTGTAACTTTAGGGAAATAAGTTTACTCGTTGGTTAGACCAATGTCTTGTTCATACCTACCACTGAAAAATTACATAGCGGACCAAATTCAGGGTGGGGCCAAGGTAGGTGTACAGCTATTCATACAGAAAATAGTACAATACTTAGTAAACTTAACACAAGAATAAACCCCTTCGTGGACTCACAGCTGTAACCCTGTGTTTGCCCCATCCCGGCTCAGTGTCCCTGTGGTACGGTGTGGGAGGGCGAAGGTGGTCACGGTCCATTAGCGCTCAGGCGCCCGATAACGAATTCTCTCCACTCCAGAGCAGTCCTGTCCCAAGGGGAACGCTGAAGATGATCCAGCCGTCCACAGCCGGGTCTCTCGTGGGCAGAGAGAACAAGGTATGTGTTGCGGGGCTAGAGCCTGTGCATGAAAACCATTTGCAAGATTTCCTTGGTTGGAAATACCCAAATCGCCCTGGCTGGTGTGGCTCAGTGGATAGAGTGTCGGCCTGCGGACTCAAGGGTCCCAGGTTCGATTCCAGTCAAGGGCATGTACCTTGGTCGCGGGCACATCCCCAGTAGGGGGTGTGCAGGAGGCAGCTGATTGATGTTTCTCTCGTTGATGTTTCTGGCTCTCTCTCCCTTTCCCTTTCTCTCTGTTTAAAAAAAAAAGAAAGAAAGAAAGAAAGAAAAAAATAAAAATAAATCAATAAAATGTATTAAAAAGAAAAAAATACCCAAATCATTGAAATTTGGCAATAATTTAAGAATAACAATTGTGTACTCCCCACACAAGTGGTTTTGTTTTAATTGCTCGATTGAGGATTGATGGGTGTATTTCCACGGCAGCTGGTGAAAGGCTTGTCCAAACGGAAACATCGCAATGACCAGTCGGCGTATAAGACTTCCGGCTCCGGGGGTCCTGCTGTCCCAGGGCGCGGTGAGGGCAGGGAGCCTGGCGGAGCTGCCCAGGAGGCACTGGATCTCATGGTTGCAGGTATGAGGGGCGTGGTGGAGCCTTAGTCTGGGAAGTGCATTGTCCCACAGGTCAGGGTCACCTCCTGCTGTCCGGACTCCGCCCACAGCCTCCTGGGCTGGGTGCACCACTAGTTCACTGTGATTCCTTCTGGTTGTGAGCGTACAAGCACCACATGTGGACAAGTCTCCCTGTTTTGTAAGATCCAGATATGGATGCAGTATTAAAGGGAAAGATGGTGATTAACGTGGCAACTTGAATATGGGATTGCCAAGGCTTAGAAGTAGTCTTTTCAGGAAAAGGGGTCTAGAGACTGAGTTTGAAGACAGGAATGGATGAGCCCGCAGGCGCCAGGCGGAAGTCCAGGGAGTGAGGACGGGAGGCGCTGGGCCGGGAGGACATGAAGTCCGATGGAACGGCCAGCGGCACCGGGAGAGGAAGCTGGCGGTGGTTTTAGGCACCAGGGAAGGCATTGGTGTCGGTATTGATGGGAAATTGGAGCTAAGGGAAGTTAATTCCTGTCTTCAAACTTGCTCAAGGTCATGGAGTCCCTGGGGCTCACTCTGAGCTGTGAGGGCGGCGAGGAGGAGGTGGCCGGCAGCGGGGCTTCGCAGGCCAAGCAGGGCAGGCTGGCTGCGGGACAGCTCTGCTGGGCGGGGTGAAACGCAGGGCTGGCGACACGCATGTCTGATTGGTTAAGATTTGGGGGCAAAACACTCCAGTCACATACAGGAAGGGCCGTATCAGATTGCTGCTCGCCACAGACCCTCAGTGGGGTGTGTCAGAACCCATAACATATCGGGGAATAAAATAGAACAAAGGTAACTTGGTTTTCTAACTTCAGGTTTTCGAAAACGGGCCTTGCCAGGTAGTGTGGGCGGCACTAAGATTGTAAGAGGATGATGGGCTTCACAGCAGCGTGTCACGGGAGTGGCTTCAGAGTGTCCTGTAAAACTTTGCTTTTAGAAAACCCGTCCTCTCAGTACTGGAAGGAAGTGGCGGAGCAGCGGCGGAAGGCGCTCTATGAAGCGCTGAAGGAAAACGAGAAGGTGAGCACCGAGAACTGGTGCCTTTTACCTTTTAACACCCCCACACACACACACACCACCCCCCCCCCCCCCACACACACACACACACTGCGTACGTGCTGGGCTGGAGCAGTCGGCGCTGTGCTCTGGGCCTGAGCGTGTACTGAGGTGGCTGATAGAATGTTTAACCAGGAGAAGCCTGTGTGGGCGCCAGCCACGGCCCCTCCGCTGGGGCTGCAGACGTGTCAGTCACACGGGCGGGGGGGCGCCTTTGGGTACGGTGGGAGGCGGGAACACAGCTGACCCCCGCCGCAGCTCCACAGGGAGATCGAGCAGAAGACGAGTGAGATCGCCCGCCTGCGGAGGGAGAACCAGGAGCTGGCGGAGGTGGCGCAGCACGTGCAGTACATGGCGGAGGTCCTGGAGGTGAGTGTCCCGCCGGGCCGGGCCGGCCGAGGACCCCGTTCACAGCCGGCACGTTCTAGGCCGTTACCTTTAAGGCGTGTGCCCTGTGACCTCTGTGCTCACAGCGCTGCTCACCGGTGCTCCGGGAGTGTGGGGCTCCTCTGGCGTCTTTAAGATCAGGGGTAGCCTGTTGTCAGAATTAGCCACAGGACTGCTCCATTACCAGGCTGAGCCTAAACGTCAGTCGGCACCTGCTGATGCTTACAAAAAGTCATCTTGCTGGTGGGATGCAAGATTTCCAAATTAAACCTTTTTTGTCCTGACTTGCTTGCATGTTGGGGCTGTGACAGACTTTAACGTCTGAGGTTCTCACCTGGCAGTGCTGTCACGGCCGCCTTGGCTGCGGGGTGCTGTCCATGGCAGGGTGCTGTCCACAGCGGGGTGCTGTCCACAGCGGGGTGCTGTCCACGGCGGGGTGCTGTCCACGGCGGGGTGCTGTCCACAGCTGGTGCTGTCCGCGGCGGGGTGCTGTCCGTGGCAGGGTGTGGTCCACAGCGGGTGCTGTCCACGGCGGGGTGCTGTCCGCGGCGGGGTGCTGTCCACGGCAGGGTGTGGTCCACAGCGGGTGCTGTCCACAGCGGGGTGCTGTCCACAGCAGCTGGGAGCGGCTGGCCTCCCGCCTTAGAGGAGGGCTCATCGTTCGAAGAGGTCATGCCCCCAGGAGCAGGCCGGCCAGCCACGTGACTGCCGCAGTGTGCTCCCCGTGGTGGAGACGGCCGGCCTGGTTGTGAGCTGATTTAACTGAGACGGTGCAATGACAAGGGTCACGTACCGCGTTCGGAGCGTGGGCTTGGGTTTTAAAGTTTTATAACAAACACGTGGTTTATTCTTCACAAGCGACTGAAAGGGAACACTCTGGAGAACTTCGAATCGCCGGAGAGCAGCGAGGAGTTTGATTCTGAAGAGGAGGCGGGCGAGGATCCGGAGGCGGAAGGCCCCGGCGCGGGCGTGGCCGCCAAGGCGGCCCCGGCTTCCTCCACAGACGCCCAGCCCGGCGTGTGAGCTGCCCAGGGACTCAGAAGACCTGCCCCCGTTCCCGCCACGACAGCTCTGGTGGCAGAGCGAGTAGCTATGCGATACAGACCGGAAGCAGACGGCCTTGTTTGGCCCTGGGCTCCTATCGCATTAACATGCAAATACTGTGTTTTAACCTGTGGTGTTTTATGTAAATAACGCTTTCTCAGATGTCAGACTTGTGTACACGATAAATAAACTTGTTTCCTAGTGAGCATATGTGTTTCTTGGAGAAACGAAGTCTAAGTGAAATTTGTCTGTTTCTCTGGTTTTATGTCATTTTCTTCCTACCCTCTGTTGTTTTGGAGGAAACGGGAGGAAATGAATTTGTCCCCTTCAGACAGAAACGTTGAGCTTTGACCGCCAAGCTGGTTGCATCCCCAGCTCAGGGTCGGGACTATACTGATTTCCAGCCCCACGACCCCCACTCTTCCTGAGGGGCGTGGTAAAGAGCACGAGAGGCGGTGTCGGGAGCTGTCCTGCGTCAGCCCGCCATGGGGGTGGGGGCAGGTGCACGCCCAGTGACGAGGTGCAGGAATAGCTAAGGGTCCTGAAACACTTCCCATTGGACACAGAACAGAGCGTAGGTCTGCGCCTGGTCGGTGTGGCTCGGGTTGAGCGTCCACCTATGAACCAGGAGCTCACAGTTGGGTTGCGGGTCAGAGCATGTACCTGGTTGCAGGCTCGATGCCAGGGTGGGGTGTGCAGGAGGCAGCTGAACCATGTTTCTCATGAATGTTTCCATCTCCACCTCTCTTCCTCTAAAAAAATCAATAAAAACATTTTTTTAAATATCATACAAATATGGAAGTAGGACCAGGTCGAAATTAATTAGGAGTTTCCCATAAGTCCGTTGTGCAGGAGGACAAGGACATGGGCACATTGTGGAGTGCAGGGCCTAGGACAGCCTGTGCTCCGGGAGGCACGCCGCCTCTGTACGTTGGCCTCTGTACACATGCGTGAGGGAGCACTCACGCATTGAAGGGTTGCTTCAGGCAAGTTCTTGGTCACTGGGAAACACTGTGTTGATCCAGAGTTTGGAAAACTCCAGATGATGAATCTAATTTTCGTTTTTAGTTTTTTTTGTGTGTTTTTTTTTTTTTACAGAGAGGAAGAGAGAGGGATAGCAACATCGATGAAAGAGAATCATCGATCAGCTGCCTCTTGCACACCCCCTACTGGGGATGTGCCTGCAACCCAATTCCTTGACCGGAATCGAACCGGGGACCTTTCAATCCGCAGGCCGACGCTCTATCCATTGAGCCAAACCGGTTTTGGCATGAATTTAATTTTCAATGAGCTACCAATGTCACAACCACGCCGTCTGATGTGCAAGGAGCTGGAGTTCTGGCAGCCAGAGAACCCCCCGGCCCAGGACAGGACAGCTGGAGGCCAGCACATGATGGGCGTGGCTCTTCCGGGCCCCTGGGCTCACTACCCAATACCCGGTGACTCCCACCAGTGCCCCCGGCATCCTCCCAGAAATCCCCATCGCATCACCTCCACCGGCAGGCGGCCATCTTAAATCTATCCTTACCGATTTCAGAGGAGGAGAGAGAGAGAGAGAAACATCCACGATGAGAGAGATTCATGGATTGGCACTCCACACGGGATCGAGTGGCCTGACCGGGAATCGAACCCCAGGACCCCTCCGCCCGCAGGCTGGCACTCGACCTGACAGAAGACGCCGGGGCGGAGCGCATGGGCTTGGTCCTTTATTTCTGCGCCCCGGGCTGGCGCCAGGCCCGCGGGGAGCGGCGTCAGTGCCGGTGGAAGCCGATGAGGAAGTAGAGCACCTCGGCGAAGTTCTCGGGCCAGCCCTCCCAGTTCTCCTGCGCCAGCACCTGCAGGTGGTACTTGAGGGGGTAGTGCTCCCGCAGCTCCTCCACGTAGGACACGTTGTTGCAGGTCATGACGGACAGGGTGTAGCACGCCCAGAACTTCACCAGGAGGCCGCCGCCGCTGGCGCTCCCACCGGCCGCCGGCTCGGGGTCGGGGTCGAGCATCGCCGTGAGGATGGGGACGAGCTTCAGGAACTTGGCCCTCTTCTGGGTGATGGGGTTCAGGTAGCACCAGCAGGCCACGCTCTGGAGCAGCAGGATCCTCGCCTTGGGGGCCGCCTGGGCGTCCTGCAGCAGCAACGCCACCTCCTTCATGGACTCGGCCGCAAACCGCCCGGCCACGGGGCCTCCTGGAAGGCAAGCGCCGGGTTTCCGGGCGCGCTCGGCCGGCCCCGGCGGCCGGGGACGGGCGGCTCAGCGGTGCCCATTCTTGTTGCCGCCCACGGACGCCCGGGGTCTGGGGAACGCCTGGGCTCGGGGACCTGGGCTCGGGGACGTCCCCGCCTGCCGAGGGCCCCATCGCCAGGCACCCGGGAGGCCTGGGTTCACGGGCACCTCCCTCGTGGTCCCATTCCTGCTCCTCCGAGTGAAAAAAACACCAGAGCGTTTGCCCCAGCCGGGCTGGCTCGGCGGAAAGAGTGTGGGCCTGGGGACTGAAGGGTCCCGGGTTCGACTCCAGTCAGGGGCACGTACCTAGGCTGCGGGCTTGATTCCCAGCCCCGGTTGGGGTATGTGCGAAGGCAACCCGTCGGTGTTTCTCTCTTCTCTCCCCCTTCCGCTCTCTCCAGAAACCAAAGGGAAAATATCCACCGTGAGGATGAGAACAGGAAACTACCAGAGCGTCAGAGCAGCGAAGAGAACCCAGAAGAGAACCCCAGAAGTCAGCTGCACAGCCGGGCCTGGTGGGTGGAGAGGTTTCTCACCAGCTCGCCGCTCACCGCTCTGCCTTCTCACCCCTTCCAGCCCGGCTCTTGCAGGCCTGGGACCAGCGAGGCCCTCCCAGCTTGCCCTGGCGCTGCCCCCTGACCCCACCTGGTCCTGCACGTGACTTTGATCCTCCTCCTGACCCGCAGGTCTCCCTCGTTCCGATCTCCAATGCCCGGAAGGGAGGAGCCGGAAGGCGCCGGTGGAGCCTGTTAGAGGTGAGGAGCGAGCAGCAGCCTCATCGCTGGGCGGGTTCCGGCCCTGGAGTTCCCACCCGGCTTGCATTTCTCTTACAGCCCAAGAATGCTCTCGTCAATGTTCAAGTTTCAGCTGAGCCCGGCCGGCGTGGCTGAGTGGCTGAGCGGCAACCTGTGAACCAGGAGGTCGGGGTTCGATCCCTGATCAGGGCACATGCTCGGGGTGTGGGCTCCATCTCCAGAGCGGGGTGTGCAGGAGGCAGCTGATCCATAATTCTCTCTCCTCATGGATGTTTCTCTCTCTTCCTCTCTGAAATAAGTAAGATATGTATATAATTTTTAAAAAGAATCCTTTGTACCAAATACGTTAACCACCACAAAAACCAGATCCCTAAGGAGAAAATAATCAGTAATGTCTTTTGGGGCACAAAGACAGAAAACTAATAACTTGGGCAAAGGAAGAGCTGCTGCGATTTTAAGACGAGCACCCTGAAGACGCCCACGTAGTGTGGTATAGCCAGAAAGGGCGTGGAGCAGGGATGGCCAGCCCCCCGGCAGGGTCGCACCTGTGAAGGCCAGCAGGCCCAGCCGGTGGGCGGCCTGAGCCCTCTCCTCCATGGTCAGTAACTTGTTCTTCAAAGTCTCGCCAAGGGCCCTGATCTTCTCTTTGTGAAAAATATCCTTCCCTGGCGGCATCTGCTCTCCCTCCTGCTTTCTGAAAAAGCCCAGGACGTGGACGTTCCAGAGCCGCCGGAGGCACCGGCCCAGCCACACCACACACTGGTACACGGGACGATCATACTGCACAGAGAACACCCCGGGGCTGGCCATGGCGGACAGGCGGGTGCTCCCAATGGCCCAGAACTCTGGAATGCATCACCTAGCAACCGTCTCCCGGACGACCCGGGCTGGGGGGCAGAGGGTGCTGCCTGGGGTTTGGGCTGAGAACGCGGATGAAGGATGATGCTTCTTACCCTCCAGGAGCTCAGAGTCTGTCTTTCTCCAAGGAGCTTCATGAACTACGCGAGGCGTGTCCAGCCAGCGTGGCTCGGTGGCTGCACGTCGGTCTATGAACCCGGAGGCACAATTCCATTCCCGCTCAGGGCACAGGCCCGGGTGTGCAGGCTCGATCCCCAGCGGGGGGCGTGCAGGAGGCAGCCAGTCCATGATTCTCTCTCAACATTGATGTTTCTAACTCTCACTCCCTCTCCCTTCCTCTCGAAAATCAATAAAAATATATTTAAGAGAAAATATCCGAGAAGCAAATGTTCACTATCCCTATTTATGGATGAAGGAATGTCAAGACCAGAACAAATTTCAGTAGAGAACCAAGTGTCACGTGTGTGTACCAACTCATGAGGGCGTGTGAGAAAATACAGCGGACTCTGTGCCCGAGACCAGAGATTCAAAAATAATTTTTATTCGAACATCCAGGATGGGAACAGTGACGGATACAAATGCCACAGAACAATGCACCCCCTCAACCAAAACAAAATGCAGAAGTGAATACAAAAGACCCGGAGGCCGTTGCTCATGCAATATTCAAAATTTTTTTTTTAAAAAAACACACACACCAAAACCAACGAAACACTTGGTAACATTTGTGATTTGAGTTTTGAGTTTTCTATGTATATATATTAAAAAAAAAATCCTCTCCACCATTTCATATGGACGGCAGCTTATACAGACTATCCTATAGACTGTACAAGGGACTTTTCAAAGGAAGGATATAGGCATATATATTTAATATTTATAAATATACAAATAGATATCTATATATACACACTGTAACTTCACAGTCCCAAGGACTATTTGCCAGGAAACCCGGCAGACACAGTTTAACGTGAACTAAGAACTGCTTTGAAGGTCTGCTGAAGTGTAAATACCTAGAAACGACACCTCGCTGGTATCTTATACAAACACATCCAGAGCACAGTTCACGCTACACTCACACCTATCAGATAACTTGGCATGTCCCGCCCCAAACATGCTTAGGAGGACGCCCCGCTAGGTACCGGGGGGCTCCCGAGCGGGCACGGACTTTAGCGACGGGGTTTGCTCCCCTGATGGGGTGGCTGCTGTTCTATTTGGCCAAGGGGTCCCAGCAGGGGGCAGCCATCACCCCGAGGGGCAGCCTTCATCCTGACCTCATGGGGTCGTCACGGGAGCAAGGACCCCTTTTCAATGTCCCTCCAACTTCCGCGCTCTCGCACCTCCTGGGACGCCCCAGCTTTTCTGAATCGGGACTGGGTTTGGTCTTAGCAGCTGAGTACCTCGATTGAAAGAGATCAGTAAAAAACGGCTCGTCTGTTCAAAAATACAAGCCTGGGCGTGGCGCGCCTCTGTGTTTGAGGAGGGGTGCGACCTCATGAGGCCGTCTGCTCCTGGCCACCGTGGAAACGGGCCTCTGGAGCTCCCCGGAGGGGGAAGGGGGCAGGAGGCACAGTGACACGGGACACGGGACACGCGCAAACATCCCGCCCTTACAGGCGGTGCCGGCCCGGTCCTGCAGGCAGGCAGGCTTTTACTGGGAGGAGTTCCTTTTTGTGCTTCTCGCTGAAGGTAACAGCAGGTCGCTGGTGGGGGTTAGGGGTGGGGACCCTCCACCCTGAGAACACGATGGAGAGAACGGCGGCTGCCGGACATTTACCAAGCCTCACAGGGCGGCCTCAGGCCCTAGACCTCTGGAAAAGCACAAAGATGGCTGTGTGTGTGTGTGTGCGCGCGAGTGTGCGTGTGCGTGTTTTAAAAAGATGGCTGTTTTTGTTTGTTTTTTTAAAGATGGCTGTTTTTGTTTTCCGTGTTATTTTTTAAAGATGGCTATTTTGAAATTCCATCCGTGTCACCGACCACGACGGGCTCTGTTGCTCAGCCCGTCCGCGGCGCCGCACACAGCCCTCTGTAGCGGCCCAGCAAGAGGCGCTGGGACCGGGCGGGGCTCCGTCTGCACCGCGGGAGGTTGCCGGCTGCACGGCGGCACCTGCGGGGCCCACGGCCGTCTGCGAAGGCAGCTGTGGGGCCGTTAAAAGGCCGTGGCCACCTCGGTCCCGTGGCGGCCTCCGACGTGGACGCAGTCCCGGGGGAACTTGTCCAGCTGCTCGTAGGCCAGCCGCCCGTCTTCCCCTGGATGGGGCGGGAGGAACGGGACCAGCGTCAGCTCAGCGCCTCCGGGAGAGGCCGCCTCTCGGGGTGGGACACACCGGCTCCGGGTGGGGCTCTGTCCTGGGGGCTGAGGCCAGAGGCGGGGGAGGCAGGGGTGCTGGGGCCCGGGGGCACGAAGCAGGTTATTCCCACAATTCCCAGGGAACCTATGGCAGGCGGGGCCCACACGGCTTTCACTGTCACACGTTGTACTGGCGCCTGCCTGGTCGGTCATAAAGGTCACATTGAGGCTTTCAGACGCCAGCCCAAACGTCACCACGTGAATGTGGTGAGAGTCTGCGCCCACCACGGGCCGGGCTGGCAGGAGGAACGCCTGGGATGGCCACCGGGCATCAGTCACTGGACTGCTCTGTTCCCTCTTTAGACACGTGACCAGAGGTGGGGACGTGAGGTCAGAGGACCGGCAGTGAGACGTCCCTCCACCTCACACAGGCCACGGACCCTCAGCTGTGCTCGGCCAGGCTTCATGTCAACAGCCCGCCGGCGACCTACGACCCAGGAGGTCAGGGTTCAATTCCTGGTCGGGGCACATGCCTGGGTCTCGGGCTCGGTCCCCAGTGAGGGGCGTGCAGGAGGCAGGAGCCCGGACCCCAGCTCCCGCCACTTCGGCGTGATTTCCAGGTTCTTACCCCGAAACCCTGCCAGACGGAGAAGGCATCCGGAAGGCTCCCAGGCCCTGCACTCCGCATGCAGCGTCAGGACGGAGCCGGGGGGACGTGGGCACTGAGGAGTCCTCATGCTGCGCGCGTGTGTACACGTGTGTGTACGTGTGTACATGCGTGTGCATGCCTATTGTGTGTGTGAGAGTGTGTGAGTATATGTGTGTGTGAATAGTGCATGCGTGCATGTGTGTGTGTATGAGTGTGAGCAGGCAGCCATGGGGGGACTCGCTGCACGGTGCATAGGGAACCCCCCGGACAGCGCTGCACACACTCACCCCGCGCGCACACTCACCCTGTGCACACACTCACCCCGTGCACACACTCACCCAGAGACAGGAGGGTTTCGGTGGCCACGTTTCTGATCTCCTCCACGTCTGACTGGCACAGGCTCACCAGCATCCTGATGCTCTCCGTGGCCTGCGGGGGGGGGTGGGGGGGTGGGTGTGTGTGTGTGTGCGCACAGCGTGAGCGGACACCTGTCCGGGGTTTGGGGACCAGCATCAGCCTGTGGGGGCCGGAGGGCCGTCCTACCCGGGCCCCCCAGTGGCGGGAGCCAGGCGCCACCCCAGGGGTGGGTGAACTCCCGGATGGAGCCAGGTCCCCAGTGGCAGGCGCCCTGCTGGCTTCGTTGTATTTCCTCTGACTTCGTTATTTACATTATTAACGGAAATCTGAGGACTGCAGCGGAGGGGGCTGGACGGGCCCTCTCGTGCCTCCTGCAGGCCGCCCCATCTGACTGTGACTGAATCTCGGTGAAGGGCGAGCTGCCGGGAGAGCCGTCACGGGGACGGCTGGGCCCACGGCACCCTGGGCCAGAGCTGTACGCAGTGGACACAACGCCCATCAGCCTCTCTGAGGGGTGGGGGGGAGCAGAGACACTTTCTGGGACTGACCCAGCGACAGACAGCACTGGTTTCTGGAAGGGCACATCTAGTTACTGCTTCAAGGAGAGAAGAAGGACTCCAAGCAGCAAGCAGGGCAAAGGAGCCCAGCCATGCCGCTAACTGGCACTTCACACGCACGCATACACACACATATACCACACACACACACATACACACACACAGCTCAGTCCTGCACCTCAGACAGACAGACAGACACACACACACACACACACACACACATACACACACACAGGGCTCAGTCCTGCACCTCAGACAGACAGACACACACACACACACACACAGGGCTCAGTCCTGCACCTCAGACAGACAGACAGACACATACACACACACACACACACACAGCTCAGACCTGCACCTCAGACAGACACACACACACACACACACACACACAGCTCAGACCTGCACCTCAGACAGACACACACACACACACACACACACACATGGCTCAGACCTGCACCTCAGACAGACAGACACACACACACACACACACACACACACGCGGCTCCGTCCCGCGGCCTCACCTGCAGGCTCTGCAGAGCCAGGCACGCCGCCTTCTGCAGCTGCAGGTCGGGGGCGGTCAGGGCCTCGCAGTAGTAGAGCAGGGCCTGGGGGGGGGGAGGGCGGTGAGCACCCGGCCGCGCTGGCTTTAGGGGCTCCCAGCTACTGCCTGACACAGACCACAGCTCACACCCTGCTTTCTGCACTGCCTCCAGAGCCAACGGCCCTTTAAAACGCATGTTTGCAGAAAGAGCTGTCTCTTTAAACGCCCTATCCGGTGTGTGGACGCCGGGTGCGGGCCGGGGCGGGGGCTCTGGCGGAGGAAGCTGGAAGAGTCACGGCCGTGAGCCCAGCTTCCGGGGGATTCAAGGCCCGCAGAGGTGCTCAGCAGGAACCGTGCTATTTCGCCGTGCACTCACCAGAGGGCGAGCTTATGCTTTTAGAGAGGAAGGGAGGGCGAGGGGGAGGATTTGGGAGGGACAGGGGAGAGGGGGAGGGAGAGGGAGAGAGAGAGAAGCATCGCTCGGTTGCCTCCCGTACATGCCCCAAGTGGGAGTCGAACCCCAAACCGCTGGGTGCATAGGATGCTGCTGCAGCCAAGCGAGCCACCGTCCAAGGCACAAATTCTTGCCTGACCCGTGGCTCCGTGCCTGAGTGCCGACCTAGGAACCAGGAGGTCCCGGCTCGGTTCCGGGTCCAGGTCGCACACGCCTGGGTTTGGGCTGTGGGGTGTGCAGGGGGATTTATCCATGATTCTCTCTCGTCGTTGATAGTTCCTAGCTCTCTCCCCGTCTCCCTGATCCTCTGGCATCAGTACAGAATGTTTCTCAAAGAAGACACACATTCTTTCCACGGGAGGGAAACGGCACAACGGCCATAGCAGGCGACACAGGGCAGGAAGCAGCCTACCTTCTCCCTGAAACGCTGGTCCCGCGCGGCCGCCTCCAGGCACAGCCGCACGGCCTGGCCGACGCCGCGGTCGGCCCCGGTGAGGAGCAGCGCCAGGGCCCGGAGCACCTCCTGCTGGGCCGGCAGGCCGCTGGGCGCCAGGCCGCCGACCGCCTGCCGCAGCTTCTCCTCCCGCAGCGACTGCAGGCTGCGCGCCGTGGCGACTGGAGAGAACGCAGAGGAGGGCGCTCAGCGAGCAGCGCCCCCAGCGGCGACCCCGCGTGGGCGCAGTCAGCGCGGGGCCAGGGCCCATCAGTGACTCCGTTAAGGCCGGGGAGGAGCTTGGGAGGAGAGCGGGCGTGGCTGCCGGCCCATTATGGCCGCGAAGTTAACTGTCAGGTGAACTAAACCGGCCAATAAAAGCACACAGCGAGTCTGGCCGGCGGGGCTCAGGGGTCGAGCGTTGACCTGTGAACCAGGAGGTCAGGGTTCGGTTCCCGGTCAGGGCACAGGCCCGGGCGGTGGGCTCCCTCTCCAGTGGGGGGCGTGCAGGAGGCGGCCGGTCCAGGATGCTCTCTCATCACGGGTGTTTCTCTCTCCCTCCCCCTCTCTTCCTCTCCGAAAGCAATAACACACAGAGAAGGTGGCGGCCGGAGGCCTCTCCGTGTCCCTCCGCCCCCAGGCCGGGAGCGCCCACCTTGCCCGGCCAGCTGCCGCACGTGGCCCTCCAGGCCGCCGGCCCCGGGACCCGAGAAGTAGCCGTGAAACTGGAAGACGGTGACCACCTCGGAGGCCAGGCTGGGGGGCAGCAGGGGCTCCGGCCGGTCCAGCATCTGGGCCACCAGCGTCCGGAACACTGTCGGGGAGGAGAAGACACGGCGGCCGTTCAGGGCCGCGGCCGCGCACTCCTTCCTTCCTCCCCCGTCTCTCCCCGGAGAGGGCGGGGCGCGGCCACCGGGGGACTAACCCGGGCGCAGCGGGGACTGTGCCGTCCGCACACCCGCCGGCGGGCCGTTCAGGTCAGGGCACAGGTCCCACTGTGCCCCGCCCGGCCACCTGCAGCCCTTCCCCTGCACGCTAGCGCAGCCTGCACCACGGACGACACGGTGAGCTGGTAGGGAGCGGACTCCTTTTCCTCACCACAAGAGCCGAGATTCACCCAAAACGGAGCCTGTACCCCAACTCCGTCTTCTTAACCCGGCCTCCCAGCCCCGAGGGAGTGGAGAGATGATGGCATCCGGCTCTGAAGCAGGGCATGGGCCTCCTCTCCCCTCCCCTCCCCTCTGATGCACGGCCTGGAGCTGGGCAAACTCCGTGTGCACGGCCCTCCTCTGTGAGCACATGCTTCTCCCCATCCCTCTGCAGCGGGGTGCCGGCTCCCGGGGGAGGGGTCTCCTGAGCCGGGGTACAAACCGCCCGCCTTCCCCCAGGGGTCGTCCCGCCCGCCCACAGGAGGGTGGGGCGGCGCCCGCCCAGCGACGGGAAGGCGGGGCTCTCCCAGGTCCCCGGCTGCTCCGTCTGGTTTCTTAGCCTCCCTGAGCCCAGGCCGCGCTCTCCTCCGGAGGGAGGCCGGGCGCCTGGGCGGCGGCGGGTGGAGGGGCGGGGACCCAGGGACAGACTGCCCCCCCCCCCCCACACACACGGTGCCCACCTGGGTCTGCCAGGCCCGGGTAGTCGGCGTCGATGGCGCCAGCGAAGCTGGCCTCCAGCCGCTGGACCAGCCGGTCGGCCGAGCTGTGGAACACGCCCGCGGGGCCGCAGCACTCGGTCCAGAGGGACAGCAGGGCCGGCTGCTGGTGGAGCTCGGGGACGGCTGGAAGGACGGACGGACGGACGTCCGTGAGGCCGGGAGAGGGGCCGGCGGAGAAGGGGTGAGGAGTGGAGGGGCGAGGGGGGGAGGGGCGGAGGGTGCAGGGGGGGAGGAGCGGAGGGGGTCAGCGTGGCCTCCCGGGCAGGCCTCACCGTCCAGGACGGAGCCGATGCTCCCCAGGTGCTCGTCACTGAGGGCGGCGAGCTTCTCCACGACGCGGATTTGCCGGGAAAGCTTCTCCAGGAGGCTTCTCGCCACGAAGGGGGTTTTGCTGGAGAAGACAATTTGCTGGGGAGGAAGCAGAGCGCTGTCTCAGGCGTGCGGTCCACGCCCCTCCCCGCCCGCGGGCTGACCCCGAGGTGCCCTCATCCCTGGGGACGCCCCGGCTGTATTTTATGGGCGCCGTGCGTGGTTTTCCCGAGCCCGGGCCCATGCCTTGTTTCCCAGCTGAAATCAGCAGCGCGGTACCTAATAGTCATAACTATAACCAGCGATCTCGGCCGGCCGGCCCGCGGGGCTCCGTGGCTGAGCATCGGCCTGCGACCCCGGAGGTCAGGGTTCGATTCCCAGTCAGGGCACAGGCTCCATCCCCGGCGTGGGGCGTGCAGGAGGCAGCCTGTCAGCGGCTGTCTCTCATTGTTGATGTCTCTCTCTCCCGCTCCCTTCCTCTCTGACATCAGTAAAAATATGTTAATAAAGAAATGCACGCTGTCCGCCTACCTGCACCAGCCGGGTGCACTGCTGCAGGTGCCGGACGATGGCGATGTCCAGGCTCTCGCTGCCCGTGGTCAGCGGGAGGGGGCTGCCGGCCACGCTGGTGCCCACGCCCGTGTCCTCCGTTAGCGCCTCGCTGAGGTGCGCCCTGGCCTCGGGGTGGGCCGACCTGTACCTGTTGAACGAAGCAGGACAGTGAGCGGCTGGCGAGCCGTTTCTTTCCGTGTGGGAAAGCACGGGCCCTCTCGACGTGGCTCCCCGGCGTGGCTCCCCTCCGGCCCCCCAGAGAGACACACGGATGTGAGAGAAACACCTCGGAGGGGTTGCCCCCTGCACGGCCCCAACCAGGGCACGGGAGGAGCCTGCCACCGAGGGACGTGCCCCGGCTGGAATCAAACCCGGGACCCTTTGGCCTACAGGTTGATGCTCTAACCACTGAGCGACCCAGCCAGGGCTCGAGCTGCCTTACAAACATGACTGTCTCAGGCCCGCCTGTCGCCAACGTGCCTGGTGTAAAGGTCAGGCAGAACAACGGCTTCCCCGGCTCTGGGCGCCAAGAACCCCTCGCCACCACCTCACCGCGTCTCAGAGACCTGCCCCGACGGCACTTCCGATGGGGGCCCTGCCCGGGGGAGTCCCCGCTTAGACCGTCTGTGTGTCTGCAGTGTCCCCGGAGCAGAACTGCTCAGAACGCACCTGCACGGCCGCTTCCTGACCTCCCGGCAGCCCCACCGGAAGGAAAGGAGGAAGGGACACGGCTTCCACTTGGGACAAAAGCTAAGGCTTTGGCTCAGGGGTGGAGCGTCCACCCATAAGCCAGGAGGTCACAGTTCCATTCCCGGCCAAGGGCATGTGCCCGGGCTGCAGGCTCGATCCCCAGGGGGGGATCTGCAGGAGGCAGCGGGTCCACGATCCTCTCCCATCACTGGTGTTCCCATCTCTCTCTCCCTCTCCCTTCCTCCCTGAAACCAATTAAAACATATTTAAAATAAAGACAAAAAGCCCACGGCAGCGCTGCCCGCGGTGACATGGGGACGGGCACTCCCGTGGGAAATGAAGTCTGTTGCGTCTGCTTTGTTCCAGAAGGAGCCTGGGTGCAGGCGGCACAAGGACCGGCAGAGCCGACCACCAGGGCCCCGGGCTCGCACCCCTGGCCAGCTCCCGGCCTCCCGGCTCGGGCTCTCCATCCCCCTGGTGTGAAAAGATGGGGCACCGGAGCGCACAGGCAGGCGTTGGGTGCTGCTCTGGGCACTTTGCCTCGAAGGACAGAGCACTCGGCTGGGTGCCCGTGGTGCCCGTGGGCCCGGCTGACACCTGCTGTGCTGCTCCTCCGAGGAGCTGACTCCGGCCGAGACCCCCCACCCCACCCGCCGCCCGGGGCCGCAGGGGGCGGGGGAGGAGGGAGGGGCCGCCAGGCCCGCACGGCGCGGGGGGAGAGGCTCACCCGTTCTTCTCCGTCTCCGTGTCGGAAAACACCGAGTCGACACCGCCCACGGGGCCCCCCTCGTCCCCGTCCTCCTCCTCCTCCTCCTCGTCGAAGTCGGAGGTGTTCAGGAAGTCGAAGCTCTCCAGGGCGCTCTCCACCGTCAGGCTCAGGCTGGAGGGCGTGCTGCGGCTCCCGGGCGGCTTGCACTGCAAGGCAGGGGCGCCCGCACATCAGAGTCCCCACGCCCCCCGCGCGCACGCACACGACGGGACGACGCCGTCAGCGTCCCTGCGGCGATGGGACCCAGCGCCCGCTCTGACCCACAGGAACAGGTGACACTGGGTTTGTTGGAAGCTTCTGTTTTATTGTACTTTGTTGGCATCAGAAAAACAAACGCGTTTAACGTATTCGTATAAAAAAAAGAACAACGGTGAATGAAATGTCACAGTCTCTGGGATCTGCCCCGAACGAATGCAGAGGGAAGCAAGCAGCTCAAAGACGAGAGGAGAGGAGGACATTGGCCAGGAGAGGAGCATAAGGAAGCTGGCAGGGGTGGGGTTGGGGGGGGGGTTTGAGGATCCGTTATCTATTTGCTCTACTTCTGTTGGAAAATTTTAATAATAAAAAGTTCCAAAACATCCCAGTGTTGCCTGTGGACTGAAGGGTCCCAGGTTCGATTCCGGTCAAGGGCATGTACCTTGGTTTCGGGCACATCCCCAGCGGGAGGAATGCAGGAGGCAGCTGGTCGATGTCTCTCTCTCATTGATGTTTCTAACTCTCTATCCCTCCCCCTTCTTCTCTGTAAAAAAATAAATAAAGAATCAATAAAATTAAAAAAAAGGTTCAAAAACATCCTGGTGTGGCTCACTGGCTGAGCGTTGACCTATGAGCCAGCAGGTCATGGTTCAATTCCTGGTTAGGACATATGCCCGGGTTTCAAGCTTGATCCCCCGTGTGGGATGTGCAGGAGGCAGCCAATCAATGATTCTCCCTCATCATTGATGTTTCTATCTCTCTCTCCGTCCCTCTCTCTGAAATGAGTAAAAAAAATATTTTAAAAGAAAGTTAAAAAACAAACAAACATCTATTACAACCTACATGTGGTTAGCATCTGCAGAACTTGGGAATCAGAGCTGCCATGTTCCTCTGCCTGGAGCTCAACCCCAAGTAAAACACAACCCAGTAGACACGGAGGGACAGGAGCCGTCTCGTCTTCCCAAGACGGGGGAGCTGCTGGCGAGCCCCTGCTCTGAGGGATGAACAGGACGGCCCCCCAGAAACAGAGGGGGGCGCCCTTCACTAAGCCACACATCCTGGGTAAGTGGCCTTAAAAGCTCATCCACATTCCCAGCACGTCCTTTTCCTTTGCTTTGAGGAGACGGGAAGGGTGGGCGCAGTGAGAGGCAGTGGCTCTGGACAGACTCGCAGACATCGCACGCAGAAGGACGCCCATTGCCACAGGCATGGAGGCGGAGAGAGGTACTTCCCAATAGTCAAGGGTTCGCTGGGGTGGGTGGAACGGGGCAAGTCCTGCAAGGTGGCAGAACTAAGGTCCTCCGTGCTGACTTCGGGACACAGGCGGGAAGGGCCTGGCGGGGGCCGTCCCTGCGCCCAGGAGGCCACCCAGCACAGGTGCTCATGCATCAGAGCTGCTCAGTCGCCCTCGGGATCTCCGTCCGAGGGGAGGCATCATTTAGTCTCTCATCCTCAAGGTGCTATGCATCCTGGGAACGCGAAGGGAAAGAGAGAGAGCCATATCCAGCCGCTGCCGAACACCGGCCGGCGGGCACAAAGCCCTCGCCCTAGCCCTCACCTCGGCGGCCCTGTCCGGCCTCTGGGCCACAGCTTCCTGTTCTCCTGTGCTGCGGTCGGCATCGGCAGGACTGGGTCGTGTACAGTATGGGTGTGTTTCCTTATTATTATTATTATTATTTAAAATTAACTTTTTTTTTTTAATCCTCACCCAAGGATATTTTTCCATTGATTTTCAGAAAGAATGGAAGAGAGAGGGAAAGACAGAGAGAAATATCGATGTGAGAGAAGCGCATCGAATGGGTTGCCTCCTGCATAAGCCCGCCAGGGCCTGGGCCGGGAGGAGCCTGCGACCAAAGTACGTTGCCCTTGACCGGAAGCGAACCCGGGACCCTTCAGTCTGCAGGTCTATCCACTGAGCCACACTGGCTAGGGCAGCATCATTGATGTTTCTATCGCTAGTTCTCCCTTCCTTTCTGAAATCAATACACATATATATATATATATATACACACACACACCCCCACACACATATATACACACATATATATACATATATACATACACACACACATATATATATATACACACACACACACACACATATACATATATAATATATACATATATACACACACACATATATACACACATATATATACATATATAATATACACATATATACATACATATATATATATACACACACACACATATACACATACACATATATACATATATAATATATACATATATACATACACATATGTGTGTATATATATATATATATATATATTTTTTTTTTTTTTACTTTAAATGAAGAGCCCTGACTGGTTTGGCTCAGTGGATAGAGCGCCGGCCTGCGGACTGAAGGGTCCCAGGTTCGATTCCGGTCAAGGGCATGTGCCTTGGTTGCAGGCACATCCCCAGTGGAGGGTGTGCAGGAGGCAGCTGGTCGATGTTTCTCACTGGTGTTTCTGAGTCTCTATCCCTCTCCTTTCCTCTCTGTAAAAATCAATAAAATATATTTTTTAAAAAAATAAATAAAATGAGCCACTGTGTTCAGATGTGCGATGGGACAGGATGGAGGGTGAAGACACGCTGCTGTCGACGGGACAGGGGCCGCTCCGGCTGCCTCCCTCGCCCTCGCCCCCGCCCCCGGGGGCCCCGCGCAGGCTCTTACTTTGAGGACATCGTCCAGGTGCATGACCTCCTGGCTCAGCTGCCGGAACTCCTGGTACTGCTCTTTGTGGGGCTCCAGCGCCAGGAACAGCCCGTGGAAGGCGTCCTCCAGGCTCCCGTCCAGGAAGGCCCGGCCGCCGTCAGGCTCCCCGCAGCCCGCCGGCCCCTCGGACGCCAGCCTCTCCGCGGTGGCGGCGGCCGGCGCCTCGGCCGAGGTCAGCCGCTGCACCAGCTGCTTCGTGACGTTGCCCTCGAAGGCGTCCAGCTCCACCGGCTTCAGCTCCGAGGCCTCGTCTGACTCCCGCAGCAGGGCCTCCGCCACGGCCCTCTCCAGGAACAGGCGCCCGGCGGCGGGCCCCGGGGGCGCCGGGCGGGCCCCGGTGCTGGGGGGCCCCTCGGCGTCCTCCTCGGGGGACGGCGTGGGCCCCGGGCCGCCCGCCGAGGAGTCTCGGGAGGACAGGGAGCCCGAGTCCTCGGCACTTGGGCGCCGGTGCAGCACCGGGGGGGTGACGGTGATCTCGGGGCCGGCCGGGCACGGGGCGGCCAGGGAGCCGGCGGCCGGGCTGGCGGCGGGGCGGGCGCAGTCCCCGTTGGGCAGGTCCTCGAAGCTGAGGGACAGCGGCCTCTTCTCCTCGGCGGCCCCGTCGTTCTCGAAGGCGTCGTCCGGGAGGTTCGACTGTGGGGGGGGGGGGGGCGTTAGCGTCTTAAACTTCCCTCCGTGTCGTCTTTTAAACGCAGGCGGGGGTGGGGGAGTGTTCGGTGTGGCTGACTTCCGGATAAGCTGTAACCCCATTAGAATAGGAAGCCAGCCCGGCTCGGGTGGCTCAGCGGTTGAGCGTCGGCCTGAGAACTAGGAGGTCATGGCGAGATTCCAGGTCAGGGCGCTGCGGGCTCGGTCCCCAGTGTGTGTGTGGGTGGTCATGCAGGAGGCAGCTGATCCGTGATTCTCTCTCATCAGTGATGTTTCCCTCTCTTCCTCTCCCTTCCTCTCTGAAACCAATAAAACTTTTTTTTTTTTTTAAGTGAAATAATAAAGCCCAGATCTCACATCATAGGAGCACGTTGGTTGTTGGTTTTGCTACAGCAAACACGCCTCTAAAAAACTCCCTTTCGGTGTGGAGGAGGTGGGTGTCGATGGGAGAATCCTCAGCTTTCTCATTTCCCCAGGGAAAGGCTGGGGGCCGGGCCAGGAGCTTGTTCCCGAATCCCGGACCTCAGGCTGTTCGCAGACACACGTAGGGCGTACAGCACCAATTAAAAAACCCTTTTTGGCCGAAGCCGGTTTGGCTCAATGGATAGAGCATCGGCCTGCGGACTGAAAGGTCCCAGGTTCCATTCCGGTCAAGAGCATGTACCTTGGTTGCGGGCACATCCCCAGTAGGGGGTGTGCAAGAGGGAGCTGATCGATGATTCTCTCTCATCGATGTTTCTAACTCTCTATCCCTCTCTCTTCCTCTCTGTAAAAAAAATCAATAAAATATATTTAAATTTTTTTTTAAAAACCCTTTTTGTACCCCAGCCTGTGAGAATGCACATTAACTACTGTGAGGAGCAGAGCCCGCTGGGAAATCCGGGAAATGTGAACGTGGGAACATCTGTGACACTTGCACGCCCCCTACTGGGGGTCGGGCCGACACCTGGGCCTGTAATCCTGACCGGGAATCAAACTGTGACCTCCTGGTTCCTAGGTCAGCACTCACCACTGAGCCACATGGGCCGGCTCTGTTCTGCTTTGATTAAGGGGGCACAAACACCACAGGAAGCTAAGACCCGTGAACTAAGACCTCTTTTAAGGAAACAGCTCTCGTCACGTGGGTTTAAGTCTGCGTCCCCCCCGGGCAGCTGTTCCTCGTGAGCCCGGATCGTAAGGACTCCCGTCCCCGGCCTCAGGCCTTCCGGGCCTTAGGGTCCCTGTCTCGTTTTAAAGGGAAAGCCGGTAACCGTTACCGCGGGTCTCCGCAGAGCAGCGAGAAAATCCACAGCATGGAAGGGGGGGCCTTGGACGAGAAAGACAGACGCCTCTCCCACCAGTTGCATGCGGGACGGCGTCCCCGGCCGGCCGGGGCGGCCCGGGGAGCAGACAGAGGAGGACACGCAGGAGACACGGCAAGCACGCAGCCCCCGCCCCCAGGCCACGGCGCGCGGCTGGGCCCGCACTCACATAGGACTCTAGCACGGCCGGGGGCCTCAGCCTGAGGGAGGGCAGGTCGCACACCGAGCGGCTGCGGTGCAGCTTGGCCAGCAGCGTGTCCTGCAAGGCGCTCAGGGCGGACAGCCGCCGCGGCTTGTCCGGGGAGGGCTGCAGCCACCGCTTCCGGAGCGAGCGCGGGGGACAGGGAGAGCAGGGGACAGTTAGGCTTAGCGTCTCAGCAAGCGCTTCAGGTTAGAACACACATGGCCGCACAGTGCTGGCGCGGCGCGGCGGACAGAGCGTCGGCCTGCGGACCGAAGGGTCCCGGGTTCGATTCCCGTCGAGGGCGTGTGTCTCGGTTGCGGGCTCCTCCCCGGCCTCGGCCCTGGTCCTGGCGCTTGCAGGAGGCAACCAATCGCAGTGTCTCTCTGTCTGTCCCTCTCTCTCCCACTCTCGCTAGAAATCAAGCGAAGAATATCCTCCGGCCGAAGCCAGTGTGGCTCAGTGGATAGAGCGTCGGCCTGCAGACTGAAAGGTCCCGGGTTCGATTCCGGTCAAGGGCATGTACCTTGGTTGCAGGCACATCCCCAGTGGAATTGTGCAAGAGGCAGCTGATCGATGTTTCTCTCTCATCGATGTTTCTAACTTTCTATCCCTCTCCCTTCCTCTCTGTAAAAAATCAATAAAATATATTTAAAAAAAGAAAAGAAAAGAAAGAAAGAAAAGAATATCCTCGCGTGAGGACTAACAGAACCACGGAGAATGCTGGGAGGAATCCGTGTTATTGCCGGATTGACGGGGAGCGCAGGGGAGGGGCCGGAGGGCAGAGGGGCCGGAGGGCAGAGAGGCCCCGCCTGTGCGCCCGCCCGGCAGAGGCGGCTGGGGTGTCGCCGGGGGAGTGGGGGATGAGCTTCAGAACCGCTTTGCTAGGAAAGAGGAGAGGCCGGACGCAGGGTGTCCGACGGACTCGGCCAGCGCGGCCTCGGGCTCCTGTCTCCGCCTCAGCTGCCACCCCAGAACCCACGGGACTTACGAAGAAGGCGTGCTCCTTGAAGGGGGGCGTCTCGGGGGTGCCCTGGCTGTACACCGACATCCTCCGCTGCAGGGCGGCCGCCTTGCTCCCCGTGCCGGCCGACGGGGTCACGTCCTCCACGTCGAAGGGGCTGGAGAGCAGCAGGTCCCCGAGGGCGAGCGGTCAGGCACCTGTGTGACCGACCGACCGACCGACCAACCGACCGACCGCAGGCCCAGAAGCACCCGATTTCACTCAAGGAAATTCTAACCAGTGGAATTCTCATCCACCCGCACACCCAGATAAGCCTCTTTCCCGGGAGGCACAGCGTCTGGAGGGGCCGCCGTGGCTTCCGGAAGAAGCTCCGGGGTTCGGAGGGCCCCTGAGGGCCGGCCCGCTGTGGTCAGCACCGCCTGTCTCCCTGCGTCCCCGGAGGAGCCCGAAGAGGCCACTTACTACCACGCGATCTCCAGGTTCAGCTTGATGGTGCCGAGGTCGTTGATGTCCACGGCCAGCACCTGAGGCCGGGCTGCAAACAGCTCTTTGGTCTCGCAGGTCACGCTGCCCACCAGCAGGTGGGTGGCCAGCCCTTTGACCTCTGTGACCTGGGAGAGAGCGGAGGGGAGGCGCTGGAGCAGAGCGGGCAGACGGGCAGGACACGGCCGGCACTGCTTTCTGAGTCACAGCAGATGTCAGGGACCGGGCAGCAGGAGGAGCCTGGGGACTCAGCGAGCCCCGCCCCCCGCTGGCGTGGCTACCACATGTGGCTCCCACACTCACCCGGCGTGGCCCACCCACTCACCCAGCCGTGGCCCACCCCGCGTGGCCCTCCCCGCGTGGCCCGGGAGACCGTGGCGGCTGAGCACTCTGTACCTTGATGGAGATGAGCCCGGCGATCAGGGGCAGGAACACCGTCTCCTCTCCGTCCCAGCTCTGCCTGCCGTTGACTTCGATTTTGCCTTTCAGCTTCCACCGCTGGCGGCCGTACTTCATGAAGATCTGGGAGACAGCCACGGGCTCACGTCCTCACCCCCTCCAGACCAAGCACCGCCTCCTCCTCCCCCATCCTCCCCCGCCTCCCCCCAAGCCTGGGCTCCATGACTCTGCTCCTCAAATGGCACCGATGCTGAGCGGGGAGGCCGTGGGAGGGGTCCTTGTCTGGAAGGCCCAGGTGGGAGCGCTTTCTTCAGTAAAGAGCGTCACCCCTACCCGTCTGCTCACAGTCCTCCCCGTCTGCTCAGTCCTCCCCGTCTGCTCACAGTCCTCCCTGTCTGCTCAGTCCTCCCCGTCTGCTCTCAGTCCTCCCCGCCTGCTCACAGTCCCACCCGTCTGCTCAGTCCTCCCCGTCTGCTCACAGTCCTCCCCGTCTGCTCACAGTCCCACCCGTCTGCTCACAGTCCTCCCCGTCTGCTCACAGTCCCACCCGTCTGCTCACAGTCCCACCCGTCTGCCCACAGTCCTCCCCGTCTGCTCACAGCCCTCCCCGTCTGCTCAGTCCTCCCCGTCTGCTCAGTCCTCCCCGTCTGCTCACAGTCCTCCCCGTCTGCTCACAGTCCCACTTCAACGGGACAGCCCCGGACCAACTCCCAGGCCCAGCCCCTCACAGGGACGATGGGCAGCAGCTAAAATCTCAGCGGCCAGAGCAAGAAATAAGATGCCCCTTGCCCAGCCGGTGTGGCTCAGTGGTTGAGCGCTGACCCATGAACCAGGAGGTCAGGGTTCGATTCCCGGTCAGGGCACAGGCCCGGGTTGCGGGCTCCATCCCCAGCGGGGGGCGTGCAGGAGGCAGCCGGTCCATGATGCTCTCATCACTGACATTCCTCTCCCCCTCCCTCACCCTCCCTCTCGGACATCAATACAAACATTTAAAATAAGCTGCAGATCGGCCACTCTGCAGAGCATCATCTCCACTACCAGACCCCGCGTTGGCTCAGTAAGCTCTCACGTTTCTGCGCGCACGTTCCTGTGTGGACAGGAGGACGGTGTCTGCACACCCCCCTCCCCCCCCTGAGAGCCCAGCGGGGCAGTAACGACGACGGGACAGGAACAGGAACAGCTCAGCCAACGAGGCTCCCTGTGAAGCTCAGGGCGTCCCGATAAAAGTTACAGAAGGGCTGTGTTCCCCTCCACACGCTCCTGCTGGCTTTGTCCCCCCAGTAACGAGTGTGAAGAGGAACCAGAGGCTTTGAGGAGCGGAGTCCTGGAGACCGGGCCCCTCCCGCAGGCCTCCCGCCCTCCCGCCTCCCAGCACTCACCTCGTACTGGTCCCCGGGGCAGAGGCGCGCGAAGCCGGCCAGACCTGCGAAGGGCAAGCGGTGGACGTGAGGCACAGGACCCGTTTCCCGCGGCGCGGCCCGCACTCCGGCCCGGGACACGCTCACGCCAAGGGGGGACTTTGGCGAACTCGTGCAGTGATACTCAGGGCCTCTGTGGGGGGAGCTCCTGGGGTGGCGTCTCTGTGTGACTCTAAATGTTTCGGCATGTTGTCCTGGGCGGTGTGCTCAGTGGTTAGAGTGCGGGCCCATGCACCGAAGGGTCGTGGGTTCGATTCCCAGTCAAGGCCACGTCCCTGGGTTGCAGGCTCCATCCCCAGTAGGAGGCACGCAGGAGGCAGCGGATCCATGGTTCTCCCTCATCGTTGATGTTTCTTTTTTTTAAAATATATTTTTATTGATTTCAGAGAGGAAGAGAGAGGGAGGAAGAAAGAGAAAAACATCAAAGAGAGAACCATAGATAGGCTGCCTCCTGCAAACCCCTACTGGGCATGCGCCCTTGACCGGAATCGAACCTGGGACCCTTCATTCCGCAGGCCGACGCTCTATCCACTGAGCCAAACCAGCCAGGGCTTATCATTGGCGCTTCTCTCTCTCTCCCTCTCCCTTCCTCTTCCTAAAAACAAACAAACATACAAACAAATAAATTAAAAACAAATTAAAAAAATTATGAGACGGGGCACACCAATAGGCATGGCCAGGTTAAGGGAGGCCTAACGAAGCACCCGCCGTGGCCATGACCCGCCAATAGGTGGCAGCAGCCGCCGGCGTGCTGGGGCTGCCCCGGGGACTCTCAGGCAGAAGCAGGCATCAGACACACTCCCGTCCTTTCCGAGCGAGCCGCCTGTGCGGTGACGCTGCCCTGGGCTCTCACCTGCCAGACGGCCCCCCCCCGCCCCCCCGATCGCACTCAGAGGTGACCCTGGGGAGCCTGCCTCCTCACAGGCCCATGAGTGGACCCCTCCGACCCCCCAGGCCTCCAGCGACCTGAGCCCAGGCACTGGGCCAGCCGGTCACTATCGCACCGACGGCGCTGGCTCATCCACCGTGCCCTCCGGGAGGCGTGGGACTCGGGGCCGAGGGCCGCCTTCCAGACGCACACAGCCCAGTGCTTGGCCGACAGCAGGAAGTTCTCTCTTTGGGGTTATTTCCCACAGGTTTTCAGAGAGAGTGGAAGGGAGGGAGGAGAGACAGAGAGAAACATCGATGTGAGGGACACACATCCACCGGCTGCCTCCTGCAGGAGCCCCACCGGGGCCGGAGACCTGCCGATGAGGTCAGAGTCGAACCCGGGACCCTGCAGTCCGCAGGCCAACGCCCTATCCACGGAGCCAGACTGGATCTTTACCGCCGTCTTCTCCCCTCGGCCCCTCGGCCCCCCGGCGGGCGGGCGCCTGTGCTGGGTGGGGGCAGGGGAGGGGCGGGGACAGGGCAGGGGTGGGTGGGGCGGGAGGAAGTGGCGGCCAGGTCCCCGGGTGATGAAATGTGTGGCTGGGCGGCTCCGTTCCCAAAATGAACAGCAGATAAGCAGGTTGGCAACGCCGGGGGTTTCCTGGCCGCGGCAGGACCTTATCGAGGGGGGCCGTTTCCGCGGGGAGCCCCCGGGAAGCCCGCCCAGCTGCGCTTCGGGGTGTGTGAGAGGAGGGAAGTGATGAGAAAGGAGAAACGGCCCCGGGCCTGAGAGACCCCGAGAGAAGCTAGGGAGAGGGCACAGCGGGCACAGCGGGAGGGGGGCAGGTGTGGGAGCCACGGAAAGGTCTCTGTCCCGGTCAGGGTCAGGAGGCCACGGCGGCCGGGGATGCTGCTGAGCAGGGCGGCGAGGTCCCCGGGGAGACGGGGGGAGGGGAGTCTGGCCCCGGCACCACCCTCTCCCGGGCCAGCAGCCCTGCAGCCGCAGACCCGGTGGGCGGGCCCCCTGGCTGCCACCCGCTCCCAGGCCCCTCCCTGGAGCTGCCGCGGGACGGCCCGGAAGCCAGGGCCCGGGGACTCAGGCTCTCTTCTGTGGATCCTCCCCGAGGACACTTTTCCATTACATTTTGAGGGAGCGTGGGAGGCAGAGGGAGAGACAGAAACGGCGATGTGAGAGACACAGGAATCGGCTGCCTCCTGCATGGCCCCAACTAGGGCCCGGGGCCAGGGAGGAGCCTGCCACCCAGGTACGTGCTCTTGTCCGGAATCGAACCTGGGACCCTTCGGTGCACAGGCCTGCGCTCTGCCCACTGAGCCGCACGGGCCGGGGCCAGGGTTCGGTTCCGATGAGCAGGCTGAGCAGGGGGACAGGGTGGCGTGGCTGCACGTACCTTTCATCCGGATGCAGAACTCGCCCAGCAGGCCCTCCAGCTCCACCTCGATGGCACACATGTTCTGGGGGGACAGAGGCGGGCCGTCAGGGCTCGGCAGCTTCCCGTAGGCCCCGACCCACAGCTCCGACCCGTCCCCACTGAGCCGCCGCCGCCGCCGCCGCCCGGGAGGGATCTTCACCGAACGCTCCCCAGGCCCGGCGAGCCTCTGCGTCCGGGGCGTGGCGAGCACAGAACACGTTAGATTACGTCCCAAACCGACGACCAGAACGCGGGTGTCTTTTTTGTTCTTATAGAGCGGATGCTTTTCCGTGGGTTTTCAGAGAGAGTGGGAAGGAGGGAGAAACATCGACGTGAGGGAGACACACCGATGGGCTGCCTCCGTGCGTGCCCCAGCCGGGCCCGGGACCAAGCCTGTAACCCAGGGACGGGCCCTGGAACGGAACCCGGGACCCTTCCGTCCGCAGGCTGACGCTCTATCCACGGAGCCACACCAGCCGGGGCTAGAGGCCGGGCATTCTGTAAGAATCAGCCTGAATGCTGCAAAAGGGCCGTTTCGGGGGGGAACGTGGACGGAAGAGACAACGGGTGGAAGGTGTTTGGTGAATCGGGTTGTGTCCTCACTTTAAAGACGAAGACGCTAAAACAAGATGCTGTGGGCCAAATGGGGGGATGTGAGAACACGAGGATACTGGGTGACTCCAGCACGAATGACCTCTCTTAGCCGGGGTCACGGTGCGCATGTTTATGTGGGGGTCAGGCATGTGACAGAGTTACCATGAAGAAATCCGTGTGAGCCGAAACCGGTTTGGCTCAGTGGATAGAGCATCAGCCTGTGGACTGAAAGGTCCCAGGTTCGATTCCGGTCGAAGGCATGTACCTTGGTTGCGGGCACATCCCCAGTGGGGGGTGTGCAGGAGGCAGCTGGTCGATGTTTCTCTCTCATCCATCCATGTTTCTAACTCTCTATTTCTCTTCCTTCCTCTCTGTAAAAATCCAATAAAGTATATTAAAAAAAAGAAAGAAAGAAAGAAAGAAATTAAAGAAACCTAGCCAGTGTGGCTCAGGGGCTGAGCATCGACCTAGGAACCAAGAGGTCATGGATCTATTCCCAGTCAGGGCACACTCCTGGGCCGTAGGTTCCATCCGCAGGTGGGGCCTGCAGGAGGCAGCCCACCCATGATTCTCTCTCATCACGGATGTTTCTCTCTCCCTCCCTCTCCCTTCCTCTCTGAACTCAGTAAAAATATCTCCAAAAACAAAAACAACACCCACAAAGCGGCCCTGCGGTCAGTCGCCCAAGAGGTCCCTGTCCGTCGGAGGCCGAGGCAGGTGCCCGTCTGGGGAGTGTCCCTCGGACCCTCCCGGGCGATGACGTCGCCGGGAAACCTGACCCGGAGCGAAGCCTCCGGGGACGGAGAGCGCGGCCTTAATAATTCAGCCGTTTCATCAGACGGGTATCCGGTGGCCCCGCGGGCTCAGCCTCCGGTGTCACGTGCTCGGCCCGGGGGACCGGGAACCAGGGCAGCGGCTCTTTGTCTGCCGCGGGGGCCGGAGGACACTGCTGACCGCCCGCGGCGGGCGGGGGGAGGGCTCGCTGACCCGCCTGCGGGTGCTCCCACCACGGCCCGCTCCGCCCGGGGGACCCTCGGGGTCCGCACGTAAAGGGAAAAACAGGGTACACAGCCCGGCCGGCGTGACTCCGTGGCTGAGCATCCACCTCTGAACCAGGAGGTCAGGGTTCAACGCCAATCGTGGCGCAGGCCCAGTTGTGGGCTGGATCCCCGGCGTGGGGCGTGCAGAAGGCAGCCGACCCGTGGTTCCCTCTCATCAGTGATGTTTCCCTCTCCTTCCTCTCTGAAGCCAATAAAAATAAAAATATTAAAAAAAAAAAAAACCCAAAAAGCACGGGAGACAGAGTGAGACTCTGTGTGAGGAGTGGGTGAGGCTGGCAGGCGCTGTCCGTGCTCGGTGACTGCGGCGGCCGGCGGGGGGCACCCACCTCCGTGTACTCCTTGTGGCTCCGGTGCACCTCGGCCAGGCTCTCCCGCGCGGCCTTGCTGTGCGGGGACGAGGCGAAGGCCTGCTTCATCTTGCTGGCGCCGTCCTGCAGGCGCCTCTGGATGCAGTAAGCCTCGTAGAGCTCGTCCACCTGCCGGAGCAAGCGGAGGCCGGCGCTGAGTCCCGGGGCGCTGAGCGGGGTGGGGACCCGCGGGCAGGAGCGCACCCCCTCAGAGGGAGGCCGTGACCCGGCCTTCGCTACCAGGGTCCCCTCTCCCCATCAAGACCGATTGCTCTGAGCCGCTTTCCCAAGGGCAGAGGAGGGAAGGAACGGAGTACAGGTGGTCCAGGGGAGACAGGTGTGTCCCCTGTACACGCCACAGATGTGTCCCCTGTACGTGCCACAGGTGTGTCCCCCGTACACACCACAGGTGTGTCCCCCGTACACGCCACAGGCGTGTCCCCTGGACACGCCACAGGTGTAGGCTACCTGTACCTGCCACACCTGTGGGTTACCTGTACACGCCACAGGTGTGGTCCCTGTACATACCACAGGTGTGGGTTATCTGTACCTGCTACACGTGTCGGCTACATGTACACACAACAGGTGTGGGCTACCTATACATGCCACAGGTGTGGTCCCCTGTACACGCCACAGGTGTGGGGCAATGAAGGCTGGTGCCTCCTGTGCTCACATTAAGGGGTGATAATAAGCTTGCTTCCGAGGTAAAGACTTAGTTGTTTTTTAAATAAATGTGTGTATATATATATATATATTATTGATTTCAAAGAAGGGAGAGGGAGAGAGAGAGAAACATCCATGATGAGAGAGAGAGTCATGGATCAGCCGCCTCCTGCACGCCCCGCCCTGGGGATGGAGCCTGTGACCCAGGCCTGTGCCCTGGCCGGGAATCGAACCCTGACCTCCAGGTTCCCAGGCTGGCGCTCAGCCCGGGCCCCGCGGCCGGGCCGGCCGGGCGAGGTGAAGACCCGCAGGCGCCATGGTCAGGTCGCTGTGAGAGGTCACAGGGACAGCCGCACACTGTGCCCGTGGGGAGCGCGAGGCTCCTTCCTGCAAAGGGCGCTGGCGAGTTCTCGGCTCCACACGCCCGGAGCCGCGGCCGGGCCCGTGGTGAGAGGCGCCTGCTCTCGGGCCAGCAGCCACTTCCCGAAGGAGCTGCCGCTCAGGAGCAGCCCGTCTTCACTCTGGGGGCCGATGGGTGCGTCGCCATTGGGGGGGCCTGGCCCTGGGGCGTGGCTCTGTGAGTTGGAGCGTCGTCCTGAGCACCGAAAGTCTGTGGGCTCCATCCCGGGTCAGGGCACATGCCCAGGATGTGGTTCGATCCTTACTTGAGGCGCCCACAGGAGGCAGCCGATAGGTGTTCTCACATCAATGTCTCTCTCTCTCTCTCTCTCTCTCTCCTTTTCTCTTTGGAATCAATGGGAAACCCCCCGGGGGTGGGGGTTAAAACAGAAAAGAAAGAGGGAGTCTAGGCCTGGAGGGGTGGCCCGTCGGTGCCATCATCCCTGGCCGGGGCTGGGGGTGGCCATACGGAGAGCTAAGCGGGGCCCCCGGTGAGCTGGGCCAGTGCAATGCCAGGCCCGGGCGGGGTCTGAGATGCGGGTTCACCAGGGCAGGGCCGGGCCAGGAACCTGAACTTTCACACGCTCGGCGCCCGGCGTTCTGACGCGGGAGGTGTGCCATCCGCAGGCAGGAACACGCGCACGGCGCCTCCATCCTGGCCGCCGGCGTGTCCCCGGGGGTTCCGGAGACGCCCCTGGACCCTCGTCCCCGCTGGCGTCTCCACGACCTTTGCGTTCAGAGAGCGGCCTGTTCTCTCTTCGCCCCGGGCCGGCCTCTCTGAGCCGGACGTCCCGCTCCGGGATGGCGGAGGCTGCCTGCGTGCGTCTGAGCCACAGCGGAGCCGCAGCCAGCGAGCGGATTAGGGGCCTCGCCCCGTGACCGGGGCCTGCGACAGCCTGCAGGGACCTGCAGACGCTCTCCCGCCCGAGACAGCGGGACCCACGGGGACGGACCGACGGGGAAACCGCCTGCCTTGTGGGAGCCGCCTCCTGGCTGTTTTCAAACTGAACGGAGTAACCTGTCCGCGCCTGCCGGCCCCACCAGCGCCTTCCAGCGGGCTCAGCGGAAAGGGAGCCACTCAGACCCGCCCGGTCGCGGGGTCACGAGCGGGCGCTGCAGAGGAGGCGTGGCCATGTGGGAACCGTCTCAGGGCCGTGACAGGGAGGGGTTCTGGGGGCCAGCCAGCTGGCGGGCTCAGGGGTTGAGCGTGGACCTAGGAACCAGGAGGTCAGGGTTTGATTCCCGGTCAGGCACAGGCCCGAGTTTCGGGCTCCGTCCCCAGTCGGGGGCAGACAGGAGGCAGCCGATCCATGATTCTCCCTCGTCATGGATGTGTGTCTCTCTCTCCCTCTCCCTTCTTCTCTGAAATCAATAATGATAATGACAATGATAATGATAATAATAATAATCAAGAAACCCTCCCTGAACTACCTGCCAAGCTCAGGCCAAAGGGGGGCTGACCAGGGACCCGAAAACCGGGCAAAGGCGGGGGAAGGGGAGGAGGGGAGGGATGGCAGTTACCTTGCTGATGTGAAACTCCAGGCGCCGCATGTACCGCTCGATCGTTTTAATTTGCTGGAAGGAAAGGGAGCCGTGAGGGGGACGGTCATCACCATGCAGACGGTCCGGCCTGCCACCGACCGGCCGCCGCTCTCCTCTCGCTCGCGTGCCCCCTCCTGTCCCTACGGCTCCCTCAGCCCCAGACCGAGCCGGAGGGCACTTCCTTCCGCGCTGGGAAGGGGCTGCCGGCCACGGGGCGGGGTGGTTCGCACCCGGGAGGCCATCAGTGGCTCCCTGGGTCTCCGTGGGGACGGCGGCACCTGAGTCCCCGCCCCCCGCAGTGGAACCCGTGCTCTCGGCTCGGAGAGGAACGTCCTTCGCTGCACACTGACTCTGAAGGGGAGGTGCGTTGTCCCATCAGAGGGGCCCGGTGGGGCGGGGCGGGGTCAGAGGGGCCCGGCGGGGGCGGGGCGGGGTGCCCTCTGGTCCCCGACGGCTGCCCCTATTGCACCCGCTGCCTCCCCACCTCCCCATGCCCGAGAACGGGCTTCCCTCCGGGGCCGGGAGACCAGTTCCTCGGGGACAGCCGCCCCGGAATCGCGGGCTTTCTTGTGGAGCGTCAGCTCAGTGCATTTTCCAGTCCAGGCGTCTGGTCTGGTGACCGGGAGCAGCTGGGATTTCAGAGAAGACGGGCAGGGCCTCCCCACGGGCCTGGGACGTCCCAAACGTCTCCGCGCCCGACGCCGACCGCCAGGGGCGTTTCCTGGGTCTGCAGGTGGCGGTCCTGACGCCTCAAACTCAGTTAAAGGTTTAGAACGGTCACCGGCTCTCTAGGCTCTCCGGACCTCAGAGGGGACCCGGGCTTACGTCCCCCCATAATCCCCCCCCCCAATCACAGAACGGCCACTCACCTTGTCCAGGTCGTACAGCACACCCTGAAATAAAAATGAAAACAATTAAAAGGTGTCTTCTGCAAAAACCGCCACCGACGTCAGCAGAGGCATTCGGGCTGCGTGCCCGCACGGCCGCGAAACAAGGACCAGCCACGAGGTCTGCTGGTTTTTCCGGCATTTGCTTTAAAAGAGTAAAAATCTGGGTTATTTTAAATACCAGTGAGAGTGCTTTTTCGTTTTTGTTAACCCTCACCCGAGGGTATTTTTCTATGGATTGTTTCTAGAGAGAGTGGAAGGGAGCGGGCAAGACAGAGAGAGAGAGAGAGAGAGAGAGAGATCCTTGATTGCCTCCCACACATGTCCCGACCCAAACCTCCAACCGAGGTACACACCCTTAACCAGAATCGGACCTCTGGCCCTTCAGGCTGCAGGCTGACACTAACCACTGAGCTAAACCGGCCAGGGTGGGTCGGCTTTTCTGGAAGGTTCTTCTTTGTATCGATCTCCATCCAGTAGGAGAAGACACTTAACTACCCCCCCAAAACAAACAAACAAACAAACACACACAAAAAAAACCCTGCAAAACCCCACACCAGCAAACCAACCAACACCCCACGGAGTCAGCCCGGGCGCGGCACCCACCAGGCGGGAGTTCCTCCTCATGTCCTTCAGCTGCCCCGTCAGCTTGTCCAGCTCCGTCTGGTGGACCTCCAGGTACTCGCTGCGAACACAGGAGGAGGCGACTGTGAATGCGCCGGCCGCTGCGGACGGATGGGACCGGGGTGCCGGCTCCCTCTGAGGGGGGCTGGGCCTCACTGGACGGGACTGGGCTGTGGGCCTCCCTCCGAGGGGGGCCTGGGCCTCACTGGACGGGACCGGGGTGCCGGCCTCCCTCTGAGGGGGGTCTGGCCTCACTGGACGGGACTGGGGTGCCGGGCTCCCTCCGAGGGGGGCCTGGGCCTCAGTGGACGGGACCGGGGTGCCGGGCTCCCTCCAAGGGGACAGCCTGGGCCTCACTGGACGGGACTGGGTGCTGGGCTCCCTCCGAGGGGGGCTGGGCCTCACTGGACGGGACTGGGCTGTGGGCCTCCCCCCGAGGGGGGCCTGGGCCTCACTGGACGGGACTGGGCTGTGGGCCTCCCTCCGAGGGGGGCCTGGGCCTCAGTGGACGGGCCCGGGTGCCGGCCTCTCTCCGAGGGGAGGGCCTGAGCCTGGCCCCGGGGCAGTGCGTGGGGACGAGGGGCTGCAGCTTCCCAATCTCTCCACAGGCTTAAGCTCTGGCGCTGCCTCCGGACGGTCCAGGTGGCCAAAAGGAGACCCCGGGAGGCTGAGCGCCGAACAGAAAAACCAGCAGGGAGGGTGGGGGAGGTGAGGGGCCAGCGAGTGGGGCTGGCTGGGGCTGGGCCCGCAGAGCTCTGTCTGCTCCACACAGAGTGCCTGGGGTGGGGGACGTTCCAGAACCGTCTTCAGCCGGTGCTGAAGCGGACCTCCTGTGCACACAGCTACACGAAGACAGTACTCCACGGGGTCAGTTACACGTGGCTCCTTCCCCTTCTCACTGTCAGGGCATCACCCCGAACCCCAACAAACGTCCCATCTTTGGGGTTAATCTAAGGCTTCCCGGTGACGGTGCAAGAATAAAACATCCACGCCCGCCTGGCACGGCTCAGGGGGTGAGCATTGACCTAGGAACCCGGAGGTCAGGGTTCGATCCCCGTCAGTGCACAGGCCCGGCTTGCAGGCTCCATCCCCAGTAGGGGGCGTGCAGGAGGCAGCTGATCCATGATTCTCTCTCATCACTGATGTTTCTCTCTCTCCCTGTCTCCCTTCCTCTCTGCAGTCAGTAAAAATGTATTATTATTATTATTATTATTATTTTTTTTTTTTAAAAAGAAAGAATAAAACATCTACTACAGAAACGGACATTTTGAAATGACCTCGCGAGCCTCGCTGTCCCCGTGGCCCGGCCCCCAGGGTCGGGAACAGAAAGGGGGGCCCCCACCAGGGGGCGCTCTTACTCGAGCCCGCCCTTCAGCGCCCGGTACACCTCCTCCACGCGGGCGGGCTGCGGCTCCTTCGGGGGGCTGCTGTTCTTGTGCCCCAGGTTGTGCATCTTCTTCAGCTTGGCCTGGGGCTTCTTGAGCGCGGAAGCATTCTCGATGAAGGAGTTACACCTGCGAGGGGGGGAGAGCAGGAATGGCGGCTTGGGGGCGACCGGAAGGATTCCGGGGGAGAGATGCCTCCCGTCGTCGTCTCCCGTTTGTGTCCGCGTCTTTGGGGGAAGGCACAGCCCGGGCGGAAGGACGCCAGCTGCGTTTCTCAGCGTCAGACGTAACCGCTGAGGTCTGGGAGCGCCCTGGGCAGCGGCTTCCTCCGGTCAGGGGACACACGCTCTGAGGGACGGCGTCCCCTGTAACCAGGACCCCACAGGGAACCAAGGCCCCACGCCCCCAGGTAGAAATAAGAATCAGGCAGAAGGACAGACACCGACTGAAAAAAAAACACATGTGCGTTAGCAACAGCAGGCATGAGCATCTCCTAAGTTAGACTAGGGTGTGAGCGCCTGCCTTTGTGATAAAGCCCCGTAAGCAGGACACACGGCTAACCCTGCGCCGTGTGAAGGCGTGGCACACGGGCTGGGCTGACGGGGTTTCCCTAAGCTCTGTTTCCACGGAGGACGTTCGGCTTGGGTTTAACCGAAAGCCCAGTGTCTCTGTGAGCGGCAGGGAGGCAGCCAGGATCCAGCCATGCCACACCTGGGTGTTTTTTCAAAGGAAACAAAAACAGTAGCTCACGGTCCGCGGGGGAGTGAGAGAGAGAATGGAGACGCTGCGATGGACCTGCGTACATACGATGGCGTCTGACTCACCCAGAGAAAAGGTGGCAGGCATCGTGCCCTTTGGGACATACTGGTGGACCCAGAGAGTGTCATGCTGAGGGAGAGAAGTCAGACGGGGAAAGACAAATGCCGTATGACGTAACTTCCAGGTGTGATATAAACACACACACACACACACAGACCCAGCCCAGAGACAGAGAACAGCTTGGTGGTCGGTCGGTCACCAGAGGTGGCGGTGGGTGGTGAGCTAGAGAGGTGAAGGGGGTCAAAAGGTAAAAAAGAAGAAGAAAAAAAAAAGGTAGCAAACCAAACGTGTAAGAAAAGGACAACACAGGATGTTGCGATGGATAAGTGACCAGCCTTCCGTGCTTTGTACAAAAACATGCAATGTCCACCCGCCAACAGGCACAGGTGTGACCGAGGTATTCCCCAAAGGGAACAAGAAAGGGAAAAACCCTGAGCGGACCTCTGACCTCGCGGGGGAGCGGGGGGGCGCGTGGAACACCGGAGGCGGTTTTTACAAAGTGCTCCCTGATGTCAGAGGCGCAGAGACGGCGGGTCTGCGGAGCTCGGAGGGGACACACGGCCCAAACACGGGAAGCTCTTGAGTGATGTTTATCAAAAGACCTAAAAATGGGGGGGAGGGGGGGAGTAGGGAGAACCACCCCCGTGTACTCGTAGCTTTTCCTATATCTCAGCCACCTCCTTTGCAGGAGAAAATCTGAGTGACGAAAAGAAACGTCACAGCCCGGCCGGTGTGGCTCAGTGGTTGAGCATCCCTCAGAGGTGACGGTTCGATTCCCGGTCAGGGTTGGGGGTTCGATCCCCAGTAGGGGGGAGTGAAGGAGGTAGCAGATCTGTGATTTTCACCTTTGCTATCTCTCTCTCTCTCTTTCTCTCTCTCTGTCTTTCTCTCCCTCCCTCCTTTCCTCTCTGAAATCAATTAACAAATACATATATTTTTTTTAACAAGAAAAGAATTAACAGTGCTCCATTGGGGTGGCTGACATGTTTTCCAAGGCAGAAATGAAAGTCAGAAGTGTGTCCATGTGCATGTGTGTGTGTGTGTTTACACGTGTGCGTGTATGTTTGCATGTACGTGTGCACGCTCGCACGCACGCTGCCGAGGCCGGTGCACACAGACGCTCTGCACAGCACCAGAGCTCAGCTGCTCCTCAGCCGCACCCGGGGGAGCCCGGACTTGCCTGGACCGCCGCTCCTGCAGGCCGCTGAACCCCGCGAAGGACTGGCTCCGGATGATGCCATTGGGCCCCCCGGGCGAGAAGGACTGGGTCCCCACCAGCATGATCTCGGGGAGTCTGGCCGGCAGCCCTGGAAGAGGAGAGTCGGCTGTCAGGGCAGGTTCAGACAGACAGCCCTACACGTGCCAGCCGCCAGGCAGGTGCACGGGGGCAGGTGAGTCAGGAGCCTGCGGGCTGGGGCCCGCCGCCCAGGCCTCCCTGAGCGGGGGGCTCTCAGGGGTCGGGCTGGGACCCTCCCAGGCCTCCCTGAGCGGAGGGGCTCTCAGGGGACCCTCCTCCCAGGCCTCCCTGAGCAGAGGGGGCTCTCAGGGGCCGGGCTGGGACCCTCCCAGGCCTCCCTGAGCGGAGGGGGCTCCCAGGGGACCCTCCTCCCAGGCCTCCCTGAGCGGAGGGGCTCTCAGGGGACCCTCCTCCCAGGTCTTCCTGAGCGAAGGGGGCTCTCAGGTGCCGGGCTGGGACCCTCCCAGGCCTCCCTGAGCAGAGGGGACTCTCAGGTGCCGGCTGGGACCCTCCCAGTCCTCCCTGAGCGGAGGGGGCTCTCAGGGGCCGGCTGGGACCTTCCTCCCCAGACCTCCCTGAGCAGAGGGGCTCTCAGGGGACGCGGAGGCCTGCCTCGGGCACAGGGACAGCCCAGAAACAAAGGGCGCACCGTCATCGGCACTCGGTCTCCCGGGACTTGTTTTTTAAACAAGCTTCCACCACGCCTTCCACCACGCCCAGAAACAAAGGCCCCACCCCAGAATCTGTGCTTCAAAAAAATATATTTTTATTTACTTCAAAGAGGAAGGGAGAGGGAGAGAGAATCATGGATTCGCTGCCTCCTGCACACCCCTCACTCTCCCTTCCTAACCATGCACACCCCCCCCCACCCGCTGCACATACACACACACACCCACACCCGCCCCCTCATCTGGTCCAGGAGAGGAGCACAGTTCCGTCTGAAGAGGCCCGCAGGCCAGATGTAAATAGCCTGCTAGGGGCAATGAGTATGTGGGGCGAATCCTAAAAATAGGAGTCTGCTTATTACACGGCGGCAAGGTGCCTATTACAGACAGGCGACTAATGAGAGAGAGAGAGAGAGAGAGAGAGAGAAAGGGGGGGGGGAGAAACATCCAGGATAAGAGAGAATATGGATCAGCTGCGTCCTGCACGCCCCCGCCTGGGGATGGAGCCCACAACCCAGGCCTGAGCCCTTAACCGGAATCGAACCTGGGACCCCTCCTGTTGAACCAACAGGACAAAGATCGATGGATGTTTCTCTTTCCCTTCCTCTGTATATTTTTATTGATTTCAGAGAGGAGCGGAGAGGGCGAGAGAGAAACATCAAAGGTGAGAGAGAATCACTGAGTGGCTGCCTGCTGCATGCTCCCTAATGGGGATCAAGCCCGCAAACCAGGGCCTGTGCCCTTGACCGGAATCGAACCCGAGACCCCTCAGTCCCCAGGCCGATGCTCTATCCACTGAGCCAAACCAGATAGGGCAAAAACACTGTGCCTGGCACGGTGTCCGCGGACCGCATGGAGGCAAGCAGGGCCCGGGATCGGGCTGTAAACACAGCCTGTGGGGTAGCTCACCGCAGGGGAAGGCAAGGACATCATCTGAAAGCTTTACGGCTCGGCCTCCGGAATCGAACGGACACCTATTCCCTACGGCGGTTAACTGGTTCCTGGCCTCCGAACCAGCAGGAGAATACAGCTCAGCCCGGCCGTGTGCGTCGACCTGTGACCCAGGAGGTCAGGGTTCGATTCCCGGCAGGGGCACATGCCAGGGTGGCGGGCTCGGTCCCCAGTGGGGGGCGTGCAGGAGGCAGCCGATGAATGATTCTCATCATTGATTGTTTCTCTCTCTGAAATCAATAAAAAAATATTTTAAAAAAGAAAACACAGCCCTGATCGGTTTGGCTCAGTGGACAGAGCAGTGGCCTGTGGACTGAGGGTCCCAGGTTCGATCCCGGTCAAGAGCGTGTACCTGGGTTGCGGGCACATCCCCAGTAGGGGGTGCGCAGGAGGCGGCTGATTGATGTTTCTAACGCTCTATCTCTCCCCCTTCCTCTCTATAAAAAAAAAATCAATAAAATAAAAATAAAATAAAATAGAAATAAAGCACAGGTAGCACATGGAGCCGATGGCGTGCGGGAGGAGCCATGAGGCTCTGGCCCCAGGGAGGGAACAAGCAGGCTGTCCTTCCCCACTCGAGCTGCATTCGTCATTTCATTCCCGTTGTTATGACAACACTTTAGAAAGCAGCACTCGAAGCGCTCAGCATTCCGGCATCTTATTATAGACCAGCGCGCACAATACAGCCCGGGGGGTGTCAGGCGCGGGCCGGCGGGGCCCTGCTCCGGGAGGGACCGGCCGCCCCGGCCCCGAACACAGACTTGCTTTTTCTTTTCTTTTCTGATATATTTTTTATTGATTTGAGAAAAGAAAGTGAGAGGGAGAGTGATAGAAACATCAATGACAAGGGAGAAGCGTGAATCGGCTGCCCCCTGCAACCTGGGCCTGTGCCCTTGACTAGAATTGGATCTGGGACCCTTCAGTCCGCAGGCCGACGCTCTATCCACTGAGCCACACTGGCCAGGGCTGAGCAGGCATTTATTTTTTTATTTTATTGATTTTTTTACGGAGAGGAAGAGAGCTAGAAACATCGATGAGAGAGAATCATGGACCAGCGGCCTCCTGCACACACACACACACACACACACACACACACACACACAAACATACACACCCTCCACTGGGGATGTGCCCGCAGCCAAGGTACATGCCCTTGACCGGAATCGAACCCGGGACCTTTCAGTCCGCAGACCGACGCTCTATCCACTGAGCCAAACAGGTTTCAGCTTCTTTTCTTTTTTAATATATTTTTGTTGATTTCAGAGAGGAAGGGAGAGGGGAGGGAGAGATAGAAACATCAGTGACGAGAGAGAAGTGCGGATCGGCTGCCTCCTGCACGGCCCCTCCTAGGGATGGAGCCTGCAATCTGGGCCCGTGCCTTTGACTAGGATCGAACCTGGGACCCTTCAGTCCGCAGGCCGACGCTCTATCCGCTGAGTCAAACCAGTTTCGGCTGAGCAAGCATTTGTAAGAGCTGGTTTTCCATGGCGGGGTCAGTTAGCTATTCGGTGAGCACCTGCCGACCACCAGCTGCTGGAACGCCCGGCTGCTGGGGGGGGAGGCTGTCACGCACACTGCGTGTTCTCAGATGGCATCTCGGACCGGGGGGCTGACCACACGCAGAGCGTGGGCCGCAGGCGTGGCGTGCGAGCAAACGGGACGCACAGAATCTGGAACGTGAACGAGGCCACGGCTCCCGAGAATGACAGGAACGAGAATGACAGGAACGAGAACGACAGGAACTCAGGCGTTGTGATCCGAGGAGGGAGGGGGTTGTTCTTTTGGCACCAAAAATACTGCACTGCCCCCTCCAGCTGCTCCACCGGGGGTATGCGGGCGAGGAGATGGGGCGGCGGCGTGGACAGGTGGCTGGACGCAGCCGGTCACTGTGCCCCCGCCCTCCGGCCGCCCCCTGGGCGACACCGTGCACAACTATTATTCGCAGGGAGAAGGGGCAGGCCCCGAACCCCAGTTACGCGAGCGTGTGCCACCGTCAGCGAGAGCACGCTTCAGGCGACCCCTGGATACATCACCTGTCCCCCAAGACACCGTCACCCCCTCCCAGCTCTAACGAACGGGAGCCTGAAGGTCCACAGTCTCAGAGATCGTCACAGTGTATTTGTAAAGGGCAACAGCCTGGCCAGTGTGGCTCAGTGGTTAGGCGTGGACCTGTGAACCAGGAGGTCACAGTTTGACTCCCTGTCAGGGCACGTGCTCAGGGTGCGGGCTCCATCCTCGGTTGGGGGCGTGCAGGAGGAAGCTGGTCTAGGGTGTTCCTCTCTCATCGATGCTTCTATCTCTACCCCTCTCTCGTACCCACCCTCTCTCAAAAGAGCAATGAAAACATTTTTTTTTTTTAACAACCGCAATGGCTTCCGATGTGCCCAGAGGGCCTGCTCTCTGGACCCCCTTTCCACCGAAGGTAGGGCCTCCGTGCAGGCCTGGCTGGGTGGATCCGTTAGCCCCGTGGTCGGCAAACCGCGGCTCGAGAGCCACAGGCGGCTCTTTGGCCCCTTGAGTGTGGCTCTTCCACAAGATACCACGGCCCGGGCGAGTCTATTTTAAAGAAGTGGCGTTAGAAGTCTAAGTTTAGAAAATGTGGCTCCGAAGGAACTTCAGTCATTGTGCTGTTGATGTTTGGCTCTGTTGGCTAATGAGTTTGCCGACCGCTGGGAGGGTTAGACCGGGAAGAAGGGAGACCAGCTCTTCCACAGAAAAGCACCCCCGCCTTCCAGCGCCGTGAGACGGGGGAGCTGGGGAGCGGGGGAGCGGGGAGCGGGTGCCGGTGGCCTCTCCTGGCCGAGGCCGCTTTCGTCCCTCAGTGGGGACGGAGCCAAAAAAAAAAAAAAAAAGACATCTGGAAAATATCTTAATGCGAAGAAACCCACGTTGAGGATCTAAAAAAACCCCAACCCAAAGGCAGCCCTTAAAAAAGAAGCACCACGTGCCACTTCCACCCGCGCTGGGCCAAAGGCCACGGTGACCCGGTCCCGGCGGCCGTGAGGGGAGGTCCTGGGGGCCGGGGGGGCCGGGGGGAGCGGGGGGAGCCGCCCTGACTTCCCTCGTCATCGCGGGAGGTTTCCACGCGCCAAGCGCAGGCGCCAGGAGCGCTGAGAGGAAACGCTCCAACCGGGTGGGAGGGGGTGAGGGGCGGGGCGGGGACAAACCTCCCTCTGCTCCCCAGGATGGCATGGGTTTTGCTGGAGGCCACTCGAGTGACACCCTGGGCCGAGGGCAGGTGGGGCAAGGACATCTCCATGCCAGCCTCTCGCAGCCTCACACATGACCCTGGACAAGCCTCACACGTGACCTTGGACAAACCCCACACGTGACCTTAGACAAACGCCACACGTGACCTTGGACAAGCTTCCTGCCGTGACCTTGGATAAGACAGTTGACTTGTTGCGTGTGGAGCGCACCCGGGAAGGCGGCCCTCCCCCCCGGAGCGGCCTGGTACCAGGGGAAGAGGGGCGGCCTGTTGGCAGACCGGAGCCGCCAGCCCTGTGAAGACCCCGGCCCTTGCCCGCCCCCAGCCCTTTGCCATGCCCCAGCCCGTATCACCTGCGCCTGCCCACGGGCACACCCTTTTGCCTACTTCCCTTGCAACCTGTGTCCTTTTACCCAGTGTGAGCAGCTGACTTGGGCGGGGGGAGGGGGCGGATTGCTGAGGGTGACCCACGGATGGACGGTTCCAGGAAGCTGTCCCTGAGGACGGCTCCTCCTCGCGGGAGGCACGCCTGCCCTTTGCGTCCATCTGTGTTGCTTTTGTGTTTGCGAAGGGCCCTCCCCCTCCCGGCCCGGCCCCCGCCCCACCCATCCTGTCCCCCTCGGGGACAAGGACGGAGGCGGCGAAGGAGAAGGGCGCCATTGTTCCTCGGCGGCTCCGGGCAAGGTGCGGGAGGAGGAAGAGTCACCTCCGGGCCCAGAGGTGAGCCGTGGCGCCAGCCCCCAGGGACACGTGGCACAGACGGCAGGCGCTCGGAGACGGCCTCGCCAGGCCTGTCTTGCCGCCGTCGCCGCCAGCCCGAGGTCATCACGGTCCCCGCGGACCTTCCTCGCTGCCCCCGGCTCGCCCTCCTTCAGCGTCGACGGGAAGCGAGGCCACAGGCTGTGCCCAGTGGACGCCCAGCCCCACGGACACGGCGAAGGACAGCCCAGGACCCCGTGCCCACAGGGGGCGCCGATCCTCCTGGTCTTCTTCGGTCAGGACAGCCTTGCTCAGGGCCCCCGGGCGAAACGAAATCGCCGGCCACCCACTCAGCCTCTCCCTCTGCCTCCGACCCCCTCGAGCCCCCACTGCTCGGTGACTGTTGTCCAATGCATCCCAGAAACCGGAGCACTTCTGGTGAATTGGGTGCCATCAATAACTATGCTGCAGCCCGGCCGGCGTGGCTCAGCGGTTGAGCATCGACCTATGAACCAAGAGGTCAGGGTTCAATTCCCGGTCAGGGCACAGGCCCTGGTTGTGGGCTCCATCCCCAGTGTGGGGCGTGCAGGAGGCAGCCTGTCCGTGATCCTCTCTCCTCATTGATTCTCTTCTCTCTCTCTCTCTCTCTCTCTCTCTCTCCCCCTCTCCCTTCCTCTCTGAAATCACTAAAAACACATTAAAAAGTAACGCACAGATAAACAGTAATGGTATCCACACCGGGCTGTGGCCCAGGGTCCGTCCGGAGAGCCTGAGAAAACCGGGGATGAAAACATCTCCTATTTTTAGGGCCGGTTTCCAGCCAACGCGGGACGAGCGCACTCTGACCCCAAAGCCGTGGCCACCGAACCGAGCGGAAGGACACGCGGCCGTTTGGACGCGAATTCCTTCATGACACACGTGCCCGGGGTGTGGGCCCTGCTGGCGCTCTCACAGGCCCGTGGGCCCGCGGGGCGACTGCCCCGTTCAGGGGAAGGCGTGAGCATGCGGGTTTGAAGGTGGAGAGGAGTGAGCAGGAGCAGCCGCGTCCCCGGCTCCCCGCGGCACAGACTTCCTCCCGGCATAGCCACGGCGAGGCGCCGGCTCTCCTGACAGCTGCGCGGGCCCGCCCTCCTCTCCGCTGGCCTTTGGGGGCCCGGTGACGTGACGACGTGACGAGCTGCCGGCCTGTCAGTCCCTCCTCCCCCAGCCCCAGCCCCCCAATCCCTTTGCTTCCTTGCCTGCATTCAGCTGTATTCTTTTCCGGTCCACCGGCCACAAACACAAGCTGTCTATCTCCTCCCTCCCGCCCGAGGCGTTCTACTCGGAGGATGAAAACGTAACCTTGGGGAGGGAACTGTCTGGGGCAGGAGTCCCGCCCCCACCCCCCTCCCGGGCCAGGGAAGCCGGGGTGGAGACTCAGCCAGGCCCGGCAGGCCTGGCTCCGCGGTTGAGCGTCGACCTATGAACCAGGAGGACACGGTTCGATTCCCGGTCAGGGCACATGCTCGGGGGTGGTGGGCTCGATCCCTGCTGTGGGGTGTGCAGGAGGCAGCCGATCCACGATCCTCTCCCATCACGGATGTCTCTCTCTCCCCCTCTCCCTTCCTCTCTGACATCAACAAAAGGTATTTTTTTTTTTATTTTTTAAAAGAAAGGCAGGCCTGCCATTGCCCCGGGCGCCCGCGGTGACCGCCACCGCTCCCTTCCACCACCACATCCCTCGAGGAGAGCAGGGAAGCGCTCTGAGACGTCTCGCTGCTCTTCAGAAGGAAAATAAGACAGGTTTCAGCCCCGCCCGCCCGCGCCTCCCGGCCCTCCTCAGCGAATGCCCACACACGCCGGGAACGCAGTGACAGCACGATGAAACACGGGCTCATAAACTCCTCACCCCGCGGGGGCCGTTAGCTGCCGCTCGGAGCGTTTAACTCGCGTTCGGCGTGTGTGTCACCCTCCACAGCTACCTTTGTCTCCTGTCACCAACGGGGGAGCCAGAACCCGAGAGTTAAACCAAAGCGCCAGACAGGCGGCTGGTTCTGTGGAGGAGTGGGCATTGGCTAGCATGGGGGAGGGGGGGGAAGACACATGACCTCACATTTAGGGCCGTCATGGGGGAATTGTGGGGGAGGGGGGAGGTTGATGGACTTCCCGGCTCCAAAGAGGAATTCTGGTGTGAGTTTAGGTACCGGCATCTCCGGCCTCAGGGGTTGAGTGTCGACCTAGGAACCGGGAGGTCTCTGTCAGGGCACAGGCCCGGGGGGCGGGCTCCATCCCCGGTGTGGGGCGTGCAGGAGGCAGCCGGTCCATGATCCTCTCCCACCATGGCTGTTTCTCCCTCCCCCTTCCGCTCTGAAATAAGTGTTAAAAAGGCCGTCCTCTCCCGGCCTCCTGGGCTCTCGGTCACCCTGGAAGGGGAGGGACTTTTCGGCTGGAAATCACTGTACTTCCACCAACGGGCGGCAGGAGAACGTTTCTGCAGTTCGTGTCCAAGGACTCAGTCTGAGCCAGACCCTGTGCGTGCCCTCTGTGCGCCCCCCCCCCCCTTTACGAGGCCCCCAGTGCTGTTTCTCTGTGTTTGTGCTGAAGATAAAACGTGCAAAGCAAAGCCTCACGCTGGATTGTCAGAGGCCGGGAGAAGCCACGGCGACCGGGGGCTTTTGAAAACGAGGAATGCAGCACGGCTTCCCTGCACAGCCTGGGCGTTTAGGTTCTCAGAGGCTGGGGAGCAGCCGCCTTCCCGACAGACGGACCCAGGGCCTTCCTGGGGACAGCCATGACTTGGCAGGATCTGAAGGGAAGGGGCTGCCTGGGGAGGCTGACCCCAGGGCTGGGCCGGAGGAAGTGGGGGAGGGGGAGGCGTTTCCTCTGGCAGCTGTTACCCCTAGGGACACACCCCTGCAACTTATTCCTGCAGAAGCCCCCCCCCCCTCTCCCCGCCCCAGCTCCTGGCTGCTGACCAGCTAACCCCAGAGCGGCCTCACGCTGCCAGTCCGCCAGGGTCGCGGCCCACACCCCCTGCCTGTGACAGACAGCAGCCAGACCCAGTGGGATGGAGACGCAATGGGGGGCGCGAACTCAGAGGCTGGTCCAAAAGGCTGGAGGGGAGCTCAGGGAGCAGGAATACTGGGGTGGGGGCAGGAGGAGAGAGAGAGACACAGAGAGTCAGAGAGAGGGAAGGAGAAAGCAATGATGGGGCGTCAGGTCCCACAGGGGGTGAATGCCCACACCAGATGCCCAGCCCCATAGACAGGGCCAAGTGCAATTCCTCTGGGAATGGGGGTGACAATGGGTCGGTCCTAAGCACCCCTGCCCCCCCTTTACCCCTCGCGACCCCAGTGACGGCCAGGCATGGCTTGGAGCCGGGAGAGGGGAGCAAAGCCGCCCCGTTTCTCAGACAATCATTCTCACTCAGTCTCCCAGGCGCACAGCATCTCCAGGGAGAGGGCCCCAGCTGCCAACCTCCCCTGCACCCGCCCCTCCCCCCGAATCGCCTCTCAGCAGCCGCCCTCCTGCTCCCCGGGACCCTCCCTTCCGGCAGGACCGGCAGCTGCGGCCCCTCCGCACCGAGGCTCCGCTGGTCTGACGTCAGGCGGCGCCCTCTCCGCCTGCCTCCCGCCCGCCGAGGCTCAGGGGTTGAGCTCTGACCTAGGAGCCCGGGAGGCCCCGGGTTCGATTCCCGGTCAGGGCACAGGCCCGGGTCACGGGATCGCTCCCCAGTAGGGGGCGCGCAGGAGCAGCCGATCGTGGTTCTCTCTCATCACTGATGCTTCTGTCTCTCTCTCCCTCTCCCTCCCTCCCTGAAATCAATACAGAATAATATGTACAAAGAGAATGTTTAATAAAATAAAAAATAATAAAATGGGGCATGCTCCCTGCTCAGGCACCGGGCACAGAGAGGAGGAGGAGGTGTGAGGGACAGAGGACCTGTGACAGGCGCTCCGACCTCAGGTGCATCACCCCTCCCCCACCCCCCCAGACCCCGGTGGGCATCAGAGCGGCGCGTTCTCCGCGCCCTGCCCCCAATTCTCGGCCCCCACCCACCGCCACCGCCACCGCCACCCCGGGGTCCAGACACGCGGGGGCGCTCGGCCCAGGCGCCAGGGGCAGGCTCGCCCCGATCCCTCCGCCCGGAGCCGATGGCGGGCACCGGCGCCCCCTGCCCAGGGCGCACTGCCTCAGCTCCTCACCACCGTCTCCCGGTCTCCGCGGCTTCCCCGTTCCCCCTTCCCCCGGCACCTCGGTCCGGCCAGCGCACCCCTTCCTGGCGGCAACGCCGCGTCCCTCGGACCCGAGCCCCGCGGCGGGCGCGGGACCCCAGGGCGCCAGTCCCCGGGCACCGGCGAGTGAGCCCGGGCGCCGGAGGCCGGGAGGCCGGCGGTCACGTACCTAGAGAGGGCGGCCGCTCCGCACGGCGGGCCGCTCCGGGGCAGGCGCTCGCAGACGGGGCGCCGGGCCGGGCCGTCCCCGGGGTGCGGGCGGGGGGCGGCGCAGGGCGCCGGGGAGCTGAGCGGCGGCGGAGCGCGGAGCTGCCAGCGCCGGGCGGGGGCGCGCGGGGCGCGCGGGCGGTGGGAGGCGGGGGCGCGCGGGGCGGGGGCGCGCGGGGCGGGGGCGCGCGGGAGGCGGGCGGCGGGGGCGGGGCGCAGGGCGCGGGGCGGGGGCGCTGGAGGAGCCGGAGCCCGGGGAGCGCGGGGTGTGTGTGTGTGTGTGTGTGTGTGTGTGTGTGTGTGTGTGTGAGTGTGAGTGTGTGCGGTGTGAGTGTGTGCGGTGTGAGTGTGAGAGTGTGCGGTGTGAGTGTGTAAATGGGGCTGTGGTGCGAGTGGGGGGACAGCCCATAACACCATTCGTGCCCAGTGCTCTGTGCCTGCCAGTCACCCCTCCCCAGCCCACACTCCCCTCTGCCGGGCCCTCTGCACAGTGGGGACCCGGGCCCGCAGAGAGCCTGGCGCTGCAGGAGCAGAGGTGGAGGGGGAGTCTGACCCTGCCCCCCGCTCGCTGGGCCCCCAGGCCTCTGCAGGAGCTGACACCAGCCTCCCCTCCGCCCTGGTCTGCTCACACACTCCCCTCTCAGCTGGAGAGGGGCTGTGACCCGGGCCCGGCACCATCACCCTCTGAAATCAGCCCCCTGCCGGGCCACCGAGCTGACAGTGAATACATTACCCCCCTCCCCCAGTGTCATCTCCTGTCACCTTCAAAACAGATACGAGGGCTGAGGCCGCTGAAGGCGAATATTCACAATCACGGTTACAAAGACAAGGGCTTTGATTTAAGCCCGCGGTCAGCCAACTGCGGCTCGAGAGCCACCTGCGGCTCTTTGGCTCTTCCACAAACACCTCGGCCCGGGCGAGTCTGTGTTGAAGACGCGGCGTTAGAAGTTTAAGTTTAAAAAATGTGGCTCTCCAAAGAAATGTCAATCGTTGTGCTGTTGATATTTGGTTCCGTGGACTGAGGAGTTTGCCGACCGCTGGTTTAAGCAAATGTCCAAAGGGAGCAACCCGTTTCAGTCTTCTGGATCTCGCCGCTTCCTTAGCGGCAGCAGGCAGAGGCGGAGACAGGCCCGCGGACAGATGGCCTGGCTCTCCTGGGCCCTCCCCGGACCCTCCCGAGCTCCAGGGGAAGGTAACCGGCCACCTGCTCCGAGCCCCAGGCCCTCGAGCCGGACGGCGCTGCCCTCCCCCCGTCGCCGAGGGAGCCCCGTTCCACAGCTGTGGGCCGCGCCCCGAGGTTCACGTCCTAATGCACAGGCAGGCGAGCCTCCTGCGCTCACACTGGCCCTGTCCGCAGAGACTCGTTCTGCTCTCGGGCCTGCTGGGATGCAACTGTTTGGCTATTTCGGGGCCGGAGAGTGACTGACGGGTGCAGATGTCCCTTCCGTGGTTTTCGAGGATAAACGGGACTCCCGGGAGGAGCCCCGGCCCCGGGGTTAGAATGAGGGAAGTGATGGGACGCCACGTGGGGGATCCGACGTAAAGTGAGAGCAACACGCCTGCTGCTGCTTCTCGACTGTGGAGTGGACGTGTGCCTGAGGAAGACCGCGATACTCTCCCCGTCTCCCCGTCTCCCCGTCTGTCTCCCTGTCTCCCCATCTGTCTCCCCATCTCCCCATCTGCCTCCCCGTCCGTCTCCCCGTCTGTCTCCCCATCTCCCCGTCTGTCTCTCCGTCTCCCCGTCTGTCTCCCCGTCTCCCCGTCTGTCTCCCCGTCTCCCCGTCTGTCTCCCCGTCTGTCTCCCCATCTCCCCGTCTGTCTCTCCGTCTCCCCGTCTCCCCATCTGTCTCCCCGTCTCCCCCTCTGTCTCTCCGTCTCCCCGTCTGTCTCCCCATCTGTCTCCCCATCTGTCTCTCCGTCTCCCCGTCTGTTTCCCCGTCTGTCTCCCCGTCTCCCCGTCTGTCTCCCTGTCTGTCTCCCCGTCTGTCTCCCCATCTCCCCGTCTGTCTCCCCGTCTGTCTCCCCGTCTCCCCGCCTGTCTCCCCGTCTCCCCGGGGAAGGGAAAAGCAGGGGGAGTGTAGCAGAGGGGTGGACACCCAGTCTCCTGCTTTCTGTGGGGAGGAGACACCCGAGGTTCTCCCGGTGAGATCCCACTCTGTCTGGCCTGGGAGCAAAAGGGCGAGACCAGCAAGCAGTTGAACTGGGCGAGCACGGCATGGAGTGCGGAGGCCGGGTGGGGGCGGAGAGCCGTGGAAGTGCCTCCTCCTCCGGGAAGCCCACCGGGATTACCCAGCCCTCCTCGGCCGCCCCTTCTGTGTTTGCGAGCAGTGTGCCCTGCATTCTTGAACTCCCGGCTCCACGGACAGCCCGGTCCCCGGGAACTGGAGGTAGTCTCCTCACTGGCCTCCCTGCTCTCTATTTTATTTCTTTTATTGATTTCAGAGAGAAAGAGAGAGAAACATCAGAGATGAGAGAAAATCATGGATCGCTGCCTCCTGCGTGCTCCACACTTGGGATGGAGCTGGCAACCTGAGCCTGTGCCCTGAGGGGAACCGAACCGGCGATCTCTTGGTTCCTGGGTCGATGATCAACTGCGCAGCCACACCTGGCTGGGCAGGCCTCCCTGCTTTTGCCTCTTATGCCTCCTCTTCATTCCCAAGACATCAGTCAGAATGTTCTCTTTGAAAATCAGATCAAATCACGTCATTTTGCTCAACACCCACCATGACGCCCACGGAGCAAAACCCAGATCCTTACAACGGACCTCTCGGCTCTCAGCTTCTCCCTCTCTGCGTGCTCACGCCACGCCGGTTCCCTGGCCCTTTCTGGAACATTCTGCCCTGTGGCTCAGTGGCTGAGCATCAACTTAGGAACCAGGAGGTCAGGGTTCAATTCGCAGTTAGGGCACATGCCTGGATTGCATGCAGGAGGCAGCTGATCAATGATTCTCTCTCATCATTGATGTTTCTATCTCTCCTCCCTTCCTCTCCAAAACATATATATATATATATATATATATTTGGTATATATATATATATATATAATTATATATATATATATATATATATTTGGTATATATATATATATATATATATATATTTGGTGTGTGTATACACACACAAACATACATACACACACAATGGAACTAAAAACAAAACAAACACCACCAGAGGGGACATTGCCAAGGTCTCATTTAAAAATCTTAATTATTAATTACTGTCTTAAATGCTGTAACATATATAAATATATAACATTCAAGTTCCAGTGGATGTTATCTTAAAATTAGAAACATGTAAACAAATAGAGATGGGCAGGCAGTAACCGTGGTGTGTTTACTGTCACGGGATATTTTCCCAGGAAATGGGGTTCTGTGTTGGTACAGATACTGTGAAAGACACTGTTATTCCCTCCAGCATGCCCGACCACGGGCTCCCCACAGGAAAGCTGCAGTAGCCGGTATTACTCTCCAACACTCAGAGAATTCTCAGGGGAGGCCAGATTGGTGAGGGCAACAAGAAGTGGGTAGGAAATCCGGCACTTTTCTGTGCCAAGCGATGGGCTATTCTGAGACCTGCCTTGGTCACAGGGCGGTGATCAGGTGGCAGCCGGGCTTGCTAACGCGTGCGCAGGCGCACCTCACGTTCTCTGGAACGCACGTCCACTAGCAGGCTCAGCAGCTCTGCTCCTATCAGCCACGTCTTTGTTAATCGCAGGCCGGGAGTACAGGAGGGGAGCTGTGTAGACATGGGGGGCTGGGACGCAGAGAAAATCACCGTTAAATAGTAACGGCTGCCTGTGCAGTCACCCCTTAATGGTTTCCTCTTATACCTTCTCTCCTTTAATCTCCTAGTGACTTTTCAGAGCGATGACAGTCACCACAGTCATCCTCTTTATCACATCACCATCATCACCATCACTACCATCATCACCATCATCACCATGATCATCACCATCATCACCATCACCGCCATAACCACTATCACTATTATCATCACCATTATTATTATCACCATCATCATTACCATCACTGCCATCACCATCACTACCACTATCAGCGTCATCACCATTATCATTATCACCATCATCACTACCATCACCATCACTACCACCATCACCATCATCACCATCACTACCACCATCATCATCATCACCATTACAATCATCTCTACCATTAGATTATCATCGTAATCATTGTCACCATCACCACTATCACTGCTATCACCATTATCACAGTCGACACCACCATCATCATTACTATTACCATCACCCCCACCATCACCCCGGCCTCATCCTTGTCACCATTTTTATCATCACCTCCATGTGGCAGGTGGAGCTTCTGAAAGGTAATTTGCCTTAAACTACCAGCAAGTTGAACTAGGTCTTTTGAGTCCAAATATTTTGCAGTTTATGCTAGGCCATCTCCCCCCCACCCCCACCCCCCCGACCCTCCTAACTTTGGAAGTTTGAATGATGAACACCTAAGAATTAAAAGCATGGTGGCTCTCAGACTTTTGTGTGCAAAGTACGCAGACTAGCAGCCCGGCGGGAGGAGGGTCCGGCCTCGCTGGGAGCTGTCTGCGGAGCGAGCAGCCCGTTTTCCCCTCGGGCTGTAGAGTGCAGGTCATTCCAAAGGGCACCGCCTTCTGGAAAAGCGTCATGCTGAGGTTTACGTTTCTGACTTATTCCTCAGTTTTAGGGATGCTGGTGGAGTCAGCCCACCTGCCCTCGGCGCCTCCAGCACACACACCAGCTCCTGGAGGAGAACTGGCTAGCGTCGAGCTCTGTGACGTATCCGAGAGGTCAGAGCGCCCCCAACCCCGTCTGCTCGTTAGACTCCCCGGCGCTCGGCTCTCCAGATCCCACTCTGTGGGCGTGTGCTGCGCTGCTGTAAATAGAAGAAACCCCGTCCCCGCAGAGGCTGTGTCCGCGTTCCGGAGGCCAGTCCGCAGGGAACAGAACCTCATGCAGCTGCGCGGCCGGCGGGCTCCGTATCTGACCCGAAGGTCACTTTCTCCTGTTTCTGAGCCCATTACTGCTGTCCCTGAACGGACAGTTTATTTTTTAAATGTATTTTTATTGATTTCAGAGGGGGAGGGAGAGGAGAGAGATCAATGATTAGAGGGAATCATGGATAACCTGCCTCCTGCACGCCCCCTGCTGGGGATCAAGTCTGTAACCCGGGCATGTGCTCCTGACTGGTATCGAACCTAGAACTCCTCAATTCACAGGCCCAGGCTCTGTCCACTGAGTAAAACCGGCTGGGGCTCCATTGATTTTTAGAGAGTGGAAGGAAAGTGGGAAGGGAGAGAGAGAGAGAGAGAGGGAGGGCGAGAGAGAAGCAATGATGTGAGAGATACACATCCATTGGCTGCCTCCAGCACGTGCCCCAGCCGGAGCCTGCGATTGAGCTTACAACTCCTGTCCGTGCCCCTGACCGGAATCCAACTGGGGACACCGCGGTCCGAGGGCCGATGGTCTACCCGCCGAGCCACACCGGCCAGGGCTGTGCTTTCCTTTTGGGACTTGAGACAGTCACTTCCGTCGGACTCGGCCAATACCTTTTCCGTCTTTTTTATTTTTTATTTTTTATTTTTACAGAGAGAAAGGGAGAGGGATAGAGAGCCAGAAACATCGATGAGAGAGAATCATCGACCAGCTGCCTCCTGCACACTCCCCACCAGGGATGTGCTCGCAACCAAGGTACATGCCCCTTGGCCAGAATCGAACCCGGGACCTATCAGTCCGCAGGCCGATGCTCTCTATCCGCTGAGCCAAACCGGTTTCTGCGCCTTTTCCGCCTTTAAAAAAATCTCTCCTGAAGCCAGCTGGGCCGTGAAGATCTCTGCTGAGCCTCACAGCTGCTTGGCAGTGGATCAAGAGGCAGCATCTAGCCGCCGACGCTGCGGGAGGAGGGAGCACAGTGAGCGGAGGAGCATTCCTCGTTCGTGGGGCCGGTGCCTCGCCAGCGCCAAGTGGCCCCATCGGGAGGAAGGGCCGAGCGCCAGCGCGTTTCCCCGTGTTAGTCATCACAGCGACACATGTCCTTTCCCTCCAGAACATGGTTTGGCTCACGTGCAGCACACGCTCCCCGTCCCCGCCCCGTGGGCCTGGGTTCAGCGCGCCGCGTCCCGTTCCCGAAGGGAGGCCCGGAGGAGCGTCCAGAGGGTTTTACTTGTGATGTTGGGCCCCGCTGGGCCCCGGCTGACCTGCACAGGTCACCGTGAGGTCACGGTGGGGGCGGCACGGAGCCCGCCAGGCTGTGGGTGAGCCGGGTGCTATTTTAGTTTGTGCCCCTGCGATGACACCGGCGCTTTGGCACCGGGGAGAGGAGGCCCAGACGTCGGTGGGAAGGAATCCCAGCCGGGGCCCCGCGGCATGAATTACGGGGGGGGGGTTTGGGGGGAGGAGGAAGGGAGCTGTGGGGGGAGGAGGGGGAGGGCCGTGTCCGCTCCCAGACCCCGCGACAAAGAACGCAGGGATGGCCGCCAGCCACAGCTTTTGTCCAGGAATGCGGGCGGGACGGTTCCCAGGCACCTTGGCAAACCGTGAAAGCCAAGAGCGGGCAGCGTCCTCCGCCCGGGAGCGCAGCCCGTCCCTGCCCCTCCTCCGGCCGATACTTGGGTCCGGCCCAGCGATGGGTCCGGAGGGGACGGCACCGCCGAGCAGCCGCTGTCATCCCCGGACGGAGCCTGCCCTTCTCCCCCTACCCCGAGGCTGTGCCTCCCCCTCTGAACGCCCAGGGTCCACGGGTTTTGTACACGATCTTAATTTGACCTGCTCTTACTTGGTTCCTTCTCTCTCTCTCTCTCTCTCTTTCTCTCTTTAAAAAAAAAAAAAATGTATATTTTTATGGATTTCAGAGAGGACGCGAGAGGAAAAGAGAGAGAGAAACATCCACGATGAGAGAGAATCACGGATCGGCTGCCTCCCGCACGCCTCCTACTGGGGATGGAGCCCGCGCCCCGGCCTGTGCGCTGACCGGGATCGAACCCTGACCTCCTGGGTCCTAGGTGGACGCTCGGCCCCGGAGCCACGCCGGCCAGGGCGTCCTCCTCCCTGTGAGCCCCGGAGGGCGAATGGCGGCAGCGCACACGCCCACACGCCACACGCTGAGGGCGTCACGTTCACCTGTTTTTTTTAAAAAAATCTCCGTTGCATGTGCCGGGGCGGTGGGGGTGGCCAGGGAGAAATGAACCGGGGTGGGGGAAGGAGACCTGTAATACTATGTGTAATGTTTTAAGTAATAAAGAATTTAAAAAAAAATCTCCGTTGCTTCCTCCTCGTTGACAGGGAAAGGCAGAGGGGCCCTCTGCCCACTCGCCTCCCCTGTGATGCCCCGCGCGGCCTCCTGGCCCCTCCGAGCTGCCGTCCCTCTTAGAGGGACCTGGCGGCTCAGCCCGTGGCCGGGGCGGGCGGTCTGGCTCAGGGGAGCGACCTGTGCCCACCGCCCGCGGGCCTGCGGCGCCAGCTGGTGGGAGGGCAGTGGGCGAGGGGCTCCCTTTGCCGGTTGGTTCCCCTCCCTGGGGAGGGCCGTCCCGGGCAGGGAGGGGCGGGCTCGGAACAACGTCCCGCAGGTGGGGATGAGCACAGACGTGCGCTCCCGCACGGCTCCCGCACGGGGACGTGTGCGAGTCCAGCGAGCTCTGCAGCCGGCTGGTCTTTCCGGAAGCGAGATCGTGACAGGCGTGTGCGTGTCCGGGGAGTGTCTCAGCCGGAGGAACGCGTGTGTCTGTCTCCCTGTGAACGCGTGCGGCGTGCTGTCCCGATCGCTCACTCCCCGCGGGTTCCTGGGCGGCGGGGGGGACTCGCAGGCCCGAGGGCGGAGGTCCCGGGCAGGAGGCCCTGCCGCTCCCGCCTGGGCGCCCGGAGGACCGGCTCCCGGCTCCCGCTCCCCGCATCCGGGCGTCCCGTGTCCTGTGCTTGGAGGTTGGCGGCGGCCTCCCCGGGCCTGACACCGGCTTTCCTCCCCCGACGGCGATCACACTGTGTAACAGCGTTACCGCTGTCACCGTCCGCCTGAGAGGACGGCGGACAGCACAGGTGCTGTTGGGCCAGCGCGGAGGAGCCAGGGGCGGCCCGCCAGGGGGACGAGCTGAAGCCACAAGGAGAACGGCTCCGACCCCCTCGACGGACTTCTCAGACCCTGGGCGTCACGCCGTCTGCTTCCCCAGGAGAGAGCGGTCCGCCCGGCTGGCCGCGCAGCTCAGCGGTGGAGGGAGGACCTGTGAACCGGAGGTCATGGTGGGAGTCCGGGTCAGGGCACCGGCCCGAGCTGGGGGCTCGATCCCCAGTGGGGGGCGTGCAGGAGCAGCCGATCGATGATGCTCTCCCAGCATTCACGTTCTCTCTCCCGTGCCCTTCTTCTCTGACATCAATGGAAACGTATTGAATTCTTTCAAAAGAGCCGACTCCCTGATCGTGACCGTGTTCCAACCGGCTGGATGGTGCTGCTGTTTATAGAGCAAACCCGTGTGTGTGTGTGTGTGTGTGTATGTGTATGTGTGTGTATATATGTGTGTGAGAATGTGTGTGTGTATAAGAGAGTATGTGTGTGAGTGTGTGTATGAGAGTGTGTATGTATGTATGTGTGTGTGCGAGAATGTGTGTGTGTGAGAGAGTATGTGTG